>JAWRVZ010000061.1:1467500-1872500 GCA_037043235.1 Rhodeus uyekii
TGACCTGAGATTATCATCGGAGTTTGTTCTCAAATTGTTCTTCACGTATTTTATTCTTGAAAATGTTTGTTCACACATGTATGTTGTTCAAAAGATTGAAAGGCACATTGATGCAAAAGTTTTGACATTAGGAATGTCTTCCTTAGGGAAAAACGGGGGGAAAAAAACACCATTCCTGCGGGCTATATTACACATTTTATATATTTATACATAACATTTTTATACATTTTACATATCATAGAAAATGTTACATATCATAGGTGCAAGAAACATGCATCTGCGGATTATATGCGGGAAAAGAGACGGAAGTCTAAACTCAATTTATTAGGGTTTACAGTGTAATAACTACAGTGGAGTTCACTTATCTCGATCTCAGTTAACTCGCCAATCCTATTATATCGACGTTTTTGAAGTGGAACCACCACGGAAGTGGCGAAAAAATAAAGTCTTACAGATGTTATCTTGGAAGAGGCGCAGGCGTTAGCATCACTGTCCAGGAATTCCCATAGTAATTTAATCTATTTGGAAATATACAGTGGTGTGAAAAGTGTTTGCCCCCTTTCTGATTTCTTTTTCTTTTCTTTTTTTTTGTGCATGTTTGTCACACTTGAATGTTTCAGATCATTAAACAAATTTAAATATTAGTCAAAGATTCACAAGCAAACACAAAAAGCAATTTTTCAATGAAGGTTGTTATTATTAAGGGAAAACAAAATCCAAACCTACGTGGCCCTGTGTGAAAAAGTCAGTGTGAGATCCAAAGAAATTTAGGAACAAATGAGAAGGAAAACAATGGAGATCCATCCGTCTAGAAAAGCTTATAAAGCCATTTCTAAAGCTTTCGGACTCCAGCGAACAACAGTAAGAGCCATTATCCACAAAAGTTTAACTTTTTGGAAGGCGTGTGTCTCATTACATCTGCTGTTAAAGTAACATCACATTTCAGAACAGTAAAATATGGTGGTGGTAGTGTAATGGTCTGCGGCTGTTTTGCTACTTCAGGACCTGTGTGAATTCTTCTGTCTACCAAAAAATGCTGCAGGGGGATGTTCGTGACCTCAAGCTGAAGTGAACTTATGTTCTGCAGCAGGACAATGATCAAAATAAAACAGCAAGTCCGCCTCTGAATGTCTGAATAAAATAAAATAAACAAAAGAGTGGAGCCTAGTCAAATTCCTGACCTGAATCGTATTGAGATGCTGTGGCATGACCTTAAAAAGGCAGTTTATGCTCGAAAATCCTCCAGTGTGCCGGAATTAAAACAATACTGCAGAGATGAGTGGGTCAAAATTCCTCCACTCAATAAGGTATTGCACATGCTTGATTGCAGTTGTTTATGCTTATGGGCCAATCAGTTATTAGGTTTCAGGGGCTAACACTTTTTCATACAGGGCCAAGCAGGTTTTCCCTTAATAATAACAATTTTAGTGTTTACTTGTGTTATCTTTGATTACTATTTAAATTGGTTTGATGATCTGAAACATTTAAGTGACAAACATGCAGAAAAATATGAAATTCCTTCTTTTTCACACCACTGAATATATATATATAGTAATCCCTTGAGATACGCATCCTGACATACGAGTACTCAGAGATGCGAACAAGCATTTGAGCATTTTTTTTTTTTTGCTTTGAGATGTGAGTTAATATTTGAGATACGAGCAGACGCTGATGCCAGGGGTGGAGCACTCGGAGCAGCCCATCCCTCCCCCTCGTTTCCTTATTATCTGTTCATTTACCACACCTGTTGTCTCGGTACCTTTCTAATCTGTTGCCCTATTTAATTCCAATGTTGTGTGCTGTTCTCTGCTAGTTTGTCCGGGTGTTGTTCTTATGTTTACTGTTCTCAGTTTAGTGTTTTTTTTTCTGATTTCCTTCAGGCTCTGGCTTCCCTGCATCTGTTTTTTGCCAAAGGAACTTTAATTTTTATGCTTGAGATTGACTTTTTTTGTTTTTACGAGTTTTGGCTGGAGTTTTTCAGTTTCGTTATTTGCAAATAAATACTTTTATCGGCTATTGGATCCTCTCTCTGTTACTGGTCCTGACATGTGCATCATAATCATGCACTATTTGGCTGTTGGCCAGAGGAGAACTGGTCCCCCGACTGAGTCTGGTTTCTCCCAAGGTTTTTTCTGCATTCATTCATTCCATCACCTGCTGGAGTTTTGATTCCTTGCCGCTGTCGCCTCTGGCTTGCTTAGTTGGGGAAACTTAACACTTAATATTCTTCAATTTTATTGATTGACTCTTCTAGACCTGCTGTTCAGCCAAAACAAACTTAGTTGCTTTGATTTCCTGTTATCTCTGTAAAGCTGCTTTGAAACAGTCTCTGTTGTAAAAAGCACAATATAAATAAAGGTGACTTGACTTGAAATTCACCGTTAGTCATGGAAAAAAAGGTTGTCAATGAATATTTTTCCTCAAAGATTTGGTAAATGAAATGAACACTACAACAAAGCAGGTTGCTTCTAAGTGGGATTGAAACTGTGTGTAATCCTCCATCTGCTCTGTGTTGGTCATCATTCTGTCCAGTCGTTCCTCCTATCCCTAAGATGCAGTAAGCAGGTAATCTGATGCCATTAGTTGCATTAAGCTGCGAATCGACCAGTGCCGTGCACTTGAGCGGATGTTTGCCAGCCGTCAACCTCCTGCTGATGTCTTTGGTTCAGAACGCCGCTATATCACAAAACACAGGTAAGATTTAACCTGCTAACACACTTCATTATGTAAGAGACCACTTGCTTTGCTTACGAAATATATGTGATTTTGTCACTAATGCTTTATAAAGGTTTTGCATCTCTTTGTTAGTTTGCAGTGATCCGTTTTATTAATAATAATGTTAGTATTATCAGTAGAAGATTTTTTTTCAATTTTCAAAAGTAATTTCAATTCTCTCTTCAAACTTCAACTTACAAAATATCATATTATATAGTTAAATATGAAATCAAAATAAACAATCATGTAAACACATAAAACATTAGCAGAAAACGTATATTATAAAAGTGCAGTAAATGTATATAAAATTAACCAATACAAATTTTAATTGAAATAATCAACCTTATCTCAACACAACTTTATTATGAGTTGGCATTTCTGTATGAATTTGTACAATGTGAATCATATGAAAACATGTTTTTTTTTAAATGAAAAAAAGTATGCATTAAAGAAGGTCAACCACTAAACATAACCATCACTGGGTGAGAGCAGATATTACCAAATCATATGAATCAGCCACCAGTTCACTAAATGTAAAATAGTTAATTTTTTTAATATTTCTGCATTTGGCAGATGCTTTTATGCAAAGTGACTTGCATTGCATTTATAACATAACATGAGATTTTATTTCGGTCATCACAGATAATCACTCATAATAAAGCTATACCTAATAACCAAAAAAGGTGTAGGCTGAAGCCTCTGCT
The DNA here is from genome assembly GCA_037043235.1 of Rhodeus uyekii. NCBI lineage: Eukaryota > Metazoa > Chordata > Actinopteri > Cypriniformes > Acheilognathidae > Rhodeus > Rhodeus uyekii. The sequence goes on from JAWRVZ010000061.1 coordinate 1,470,920, forward strand.
TATTAAGCCTACCCTTTGTACATAATTATCAGTCAAATTTTCACAGGTATTAATTAATACAAGACAAGAGAAAAGAAAAAAACACACAAAACAAGGTACACATTTAAGATACTATTATAATATAACTAAAAAATATACACATTGAATTAAATAATTATTTACCACCTTGTTTTAAACATTTTCCTGAATTTACAAAGTGAATTACACAATTTTAAATCCTCATTGAAGTTATCCATAGATTAACGCCTGTGACAGATATGCATCTATTTTTTGTATTAGTTCTTGCCCTTATTTAAACATGCATTTCTCTTATTTCAAACAGCCTCTGGATACAGTTTGGAAGCAAATTATTATAGACCTTATACATTGTCTGTACAGTATGGAAATTTAATATATACATTTTTTTTTAAGTGTTTAAATTACTAAAGAGTTGATTGGTTGGTTCGTAATAATCAACTTTTTTTATAATCCTTTTTGCTCTTTAACATATATATTGGATTTATATTAGTTTTATATGCATGTCCCCAAAGCTCAACACAATAAGCTATTCAAGAAAAACATTGACATTCTAATCAGTTCTTGCTTTCCCTGGGAATCGAACCCAAGACCTTGATGTTGCAAGCGCCACAGTTAGAGCCACAGGAAAGCCTTTTTATAAATTACAATTAGTTATGAATTGCCTTGAGATTGTGTTGGAATTAATACAATTTATTCACATCTGAATCTAGTTTTTTGTCGTTTTGTTTCTGCATAAGGATATTATTTCACACAGAATGGTACACAAGAATCAGAAAACAGCTGTTTTTGTTTTTCAGCTCTTAGAAAAAACATTTATAACACAAACAATCTTAACCCCATAGCTTTTGCATTATATTCAACCTGTCTGTCCATCAGAAAGCTCAAGCAGTGCGACTCCAGCATCTCAGCAGAACACAGAAGATCAGGACAAGCTTATCCGTCCTAAGAAACTGTCCAACCCTGTTTTGTTATCTTCTAGCCGGAGAGGGTTACACCGTGAACTGCTAGTGAGCCACAGAAGGTGAGCTATAATGGCCTTGCTCTTTTTTCCTTAACCCAGATGGTCTGTGGTCTTCCAAGGGCGCTTGTAAGATTGGCTGTGTGTGTGGTGAGGCTCTGGGCGAGTTAAGTGATCCAAAAGGCCAATCCACAGAGATCAGAGCAAGCCTCTTACCAAAGCCACGGCCTCTGCCGTCCAAACAGAATCAACACAGTATGACTTACAGTTAGATAAAGGCGACGGGCTAATCTCACAGCAAGTGTGTGTGAGCTCATGTTAGATTAGATTAGATTCAAGTTTATTGTCATTACACATGTACAAGTACAGTATAACGAAATGACGTGTGTCAGCTGGTTGACATTTTATTTATTTTAGCAGCACTGTGACAGAAGACAGTTTTATGTATTTTATGTAAGTCGACCTGAACTGAAATTGTGACCTATATATCCAAGTGAAACGGCTTCTGGAACAAAGAACAAATAGGGCAGCATGTGATTTTGATTAGATGGCCGTGGTTTGCTATTGGTGGATCTCATGTGAGTAACAGGTTTCCCCGCCACCACATCAAGGAGATATTCTGATTCAAGGACATAAATTCAATATATATACAATGGAATTAGCTTATCTAGAGCTCGGTTAACTCGCCAACCCTATTATGTCGACGTTTTTGAACCGCCAAACTCCTTATTTGTCTTAGCATTTTCTTATTGGTTATGTCGATTATTTTATGCCGCCGGACCCTGATATCTCGAGCACAAAAGAGGGACAAATTCGCCACTTCACATGGTTATCTTGTGACTAATGATCGTACCGAGTTCACTGCGCATGCGCTGAGTTTGTGTTGCACATTCATGCCGTGACCATTGTCACAGTATACAAATTGTGTTTGCAATGTTGGAGAATATAATTAAAGGTTTGTATGGAGAATGGAAGGTGTTTTTATTGTATACTGGTAAATCTCTGCTGTTAGTTGGTGCACATATGCCTTTTGTTGTTAGCAAACATATACAGTGTATGTACATTTTTATTTTGATCGCTTCATCAAATAAATTGCCATATTGGCTGTTGGTTTTCTCAATCATCGGATATCTTGATGCTTTTTTGCAACTCCTGAGGCCGTCCACATAACCGAGTTCCACTGTATATATATATAATGTAAACGGATAATTATCAATAATAAACTGCAATATTTCATAAAGTCAGTTATGATTTGCTGACTTCTGGTGACATTCAATTGGTAACTTTAAATTTGAGGCCACAAAATATAGATAAAAGTAATTTACCTTTACAATCTTTCAGAATTTTATGAAATATTTTATATTTGTATTATCTCAACCCAATCAGGATAGCGACAGAAATAAATACACTTGCACTTTTCAAGTAAATAACATGTCCAATATTACATGAAGCACTGAACAGAGCTTGAAAACAGGCCAGCTCTTCTTGTTTGCAGGGGCCTCCTGCCGGAAGAGAAGCCGGAGCTCAAGCGGGTGCTGGAACAGAGGAGACGAATGAAGAGAGAGAGAGAACAAGCCTCACAGCCGCCGTCGGTCCTGGAGCAAGAGCTGCACAACAGACGGCAGAAACTCGTGGCGGTGCGTGCTCACTAATGTACAAAGGTTTGGGTCATTACAATTTAAGATTGTTTTTTTTTTAATTTGTAAAAAATGACAACTTGCATGGCTACAAAAATATTTCTGACATATTAAGCTACACAACTGTTTTCAATATTGATAATAATATGTTTCTAGAGCAGCGTGCAAGTGCATTTGCCTCAATCTGCCATTGCTATACCAAAGAAGAGAAATGTGGAAATATATTGTGCATATAAAAATGATCAATATATTCAGTGTGGGCAGCCCTGCTTTATATGATGAACCGATTGAGTGGGAAAAGTGGGCGGGTGTAGAATGATTCCTGAAGGATCATGAGACACTGAAGACTGGATGTAAATGTAAATAATGCTGAAAACTCAACTTTCGCCCCAGGAATAAATTACACTTTAAAATACATTTAAAACATTTTTTTTAAATGTTTTTACTGTATTTAACAAGTACCTGCAGTTAATAATTTACTGTATCAAATAGGGCCCTGATGAGCATAGTTTTCAAAACACTCATCAAAGATCTCAAACCCCAAACTTTTGAACAATGCTAAAAAAAGAAAAGTTTAAAAATAGGCTCATAAAAAAAGAAATAGATTGTTTGAAATAGGCTCATGCAAAAGTATAAAGCAACTTCAATTCTATATTATGAGTGTTTATGGGATTGCACCTGTGATTCTCTCCTTGCAGTACGAGCAGGAAGAGCTGAGACACAGAGAAAACATGCAAGAGTTCGTTCGTGTGCGGGAAAACCTGAGACACATCACCATCACGGGCTATTGAACCAACAACAGAACAACAAAACGCTTATCAGAAGCAAACATTATCATGAATATTACTCTTTCATTGTGGTGTCCCTCTCATCTTCAGTCCATATACAATCCCTTGACCCTTTGGATGTCAAAGTCTTTTTTTTTTTTTGCATACTCTCGTACAGATACTTAATATAAATAATTACGTCACGACCACCATAAAAAGTGTGTTCCTTATGGTATGGATGTTTGTAGTATGAATATAATCTGGAAGTATGACATGCTCCATGTTTCTATTAACATGTGATCTGTCAGCTGCTTTGCTTTACTACCCTTCATAAATCCTCTTCCATGGCCTCATGGGACAGTAAAGCGTTGTACGAGTATTCTGAATGCAGACATACCTCTTCTGTCACATACTGTTTTTCGTATGTGACTTCGGATGCAGCCCACTTCAGTTTGAAGGCGTGGAACCACATCCCTCCAGTCAGTCTGCTGAGAGCGAGATGAGGACATGTGCTAAAATGTATCTATTAGGGATGAGCGAGTACAGCATTAACTGTGTCTGTTAACCATATGAAGTACAGTAGTACCTCAAGATACGAAAGGCTCAACTTACGAAAAATCCAAGTTACGAAAGCAAAGACTAAATTTTTTTACTGCTCTACATACAAAAAGTTTTCAAGATACGAAAGGTTTCTGATATTCCGAGATTCGCCCCATAACAATTTGTTACCGTTTGTCCTCCTCCTCTGCTGCCACTTTCGGAGATAGCTTCACTCGAAAGGTAAGCTTCGACATTTTACGTTATTTCATTGTTTATAGGTCAATTTAGCTTTATTATGAATTTTAATGGGGTGTTTTCGGAGGGTTTGGAACGGATTAGCCATTTAACATGTAAAATGTGTTCCAAGATACTAAAAACTCATTATACGAAGGCCGCCTCGGAACGGATTAATTTCTTATCTCGAGGTACCACTGTATCTGTATTCGGACTGGGCGGGGCCTAACCCAGAAGTGGGTGGGATTTAACCAGGAAGTGGTCGGGTTGTCTTGAAATGGGCGTGGCTTTAACCAGTATGTTATTTTTAATCATGCAATTGATATGGGTTGATCAGAAACTGTTATATTTATAGGTGATTAGAAAACTATTTACATGACAGCATCAGCATTGAGCTTCAGATCAATGGTTTTGATCACGATAAACTATATACAGAACAAGTTTTGTGAAGTAAAGTAAAATTAGTTTTGTGAAGTAAAGTTTTGTGAAGTAAAAAAACTGGTTAGAGCCAGCAGACGGTAAAAGAAATCTCAAACAGGCAGAGACGCAACGCTAGTCGAATTCTACCAAGCACCACGTCCGAACAAAACCCACGTTTACCAGAACTCTACTGGTTAAGTACTACAAACAAACCGAAATAAAAAAATAAGCCTGAAGCTAAAGACCCATGAACCTGAGTGACAGAGGGAGAGACAGAGAGAGAAAGAGAGCTGTTCTCTTCTCAGTGTACTGTGTGTGTGAGCAGAGCGGGACACAGCAAATCTGCATGTGTAGGGGAGGGGCGCTGTGACTAGCCTATCACAGAACGCAGACACAGTCAGCTACCCAAAGAGGATTTTTATTCAGTCCGAGCACAGATATTGACTCGTATTACTCATATAATACTCGTACTCGGCAAAAGTCCTTAATCTGTACCAGATAAGTATCCGGCTCAACTCTAGTATCTATATAACCCACTATTCAATATTCAGTTTCACTTGAAAATACGTCACAACTGAAATCATCATCAAACCAAGTCGTTTTATATTGACAAACACGTAAAAATTAAACTTGAACCTAATGCAAAACGCATGGAACTGCAGATTCTGATTGAGAGGATTGTTCAAACAAAAACTTCATACAAGGCGATAGATTTGGTGTAAAAACAGAACAAACAAATGTTTAATAAAATTTGAGGTACATTCTTTACAACTTGGTCACATCACATAAAATACTGCAAAACCCGGTGGCCAAGTTCTTAAATCGGGTTTATCATCATATGACAAATTTGAGAGCAAAGTTCTTTATCACAAATGGAAAAAATACTTTAAGGTTCTTTCCTGTTAATAAACTGTTTGTCTAGTTCACATTTCTTATTTCGATTACAACATATACACAATAAACTTCTCAAGATTACAAATGGAAAACTTTATAAGTGGACATGAAGCACAAAAGGTGTATGCAGAAGATACAGCAGAAGCATCCGATCGCAAAGATCACTTTTCCTAGAATCTCTCAGCACAAAAACGGACTCCATGTTGAACCAGACCATCTCATGATATTCCTCGTTTACATATCTCATTTCAAAAGGTTAAGTAATCCTGTTTCAGGTCAACATTGATAATAAATAAATAAATAAATAGCAAGTGGATAAACACAAAAAACGCACAATATCACGGGTGTCAAAGAGTCAGGGGATGCCATCCTTCCGTTGGCAACACTGGGAAGGTGGGACGCTCCAGTCGTAAATATAGGACAGCCTCAGTTTGACTTCCTCTTTGCACAGATGTCCATCTCGCTGTAGTGTCTGATGTTTCTCCAACATGTCCTCCAAACTCTGCTTGTGTGTGACCAGATACTTATTGCTGCAGCCGCGCGACTTGTACTCCGTGTCAAAGCGCGGATCGTGAATCCGCTTCACGTCCACGGAGGCCAACCACGCACCCAAAGATACGTCCTCACTCTGCCAGATCTTTAGAAAGCCCACGTTAAGCTGTACATAGTGCACAAGGTCAGAGGACAGCACATAGCCCCCGCCCAGAGCATATGGTAAGTAGTAGTCGCACAGATCCCAAGTACTTTCCTTCCATTTCCCGGCCGTTTTCACTCTCCCACGGCCAGAGAAGAAGCCCCAGTAGAGGCGACTGGGCTCCTTGGTCTTCAGCTCCTCTTTGAGGAGATCCAAGCGGGCAAAGGTGTCATCGTCAGCCTTCAGAACGAATTTAAAGTCCACGTTTTGGTCCAACCACGAGTACATGTGAAGCAGTTTCTGCGTGAGGTTCTCGTATGAATCTCGGAGGTCAGGGAGCAAGAGGAGGTCATGGTGACGGACTTGCTCGGTTCCGAGGTTCTGGAGGTCTTCGGCAGGTAAGCCCTCAGTGCCAATGACAAACCAGTAGAGCACTTCGGGATCTGGCTTGGTCAGCCAGGTGCTCCGAATAATGCTGCGACGCTCTGTGTACTTTGGCCCTGTGGTGATGAGAACGACCAGGAACGCCGAGAGCTCTCTGGCACGGGGAGGCCCTGCCGGCTGCTTCTGACGTGACTCGGCCCGCGGCGCCACCCCTGGGGACTCGGCTGGCTTCAGTGTCTCAGACGTACATTTGGCGAGGAACAAAAGGACGACACCAAAGAGGAAGAGAACACAGAGTGCCAGGGCTGTCTTATGACGACACACAAGACGGACCAAATTCATGACGTCACTGAGGAACAGAAGAAAATCGTACCACTTTTGAAAACAAGCCTTATCTAAAATGCATGCAACATGAAGATCCGTTCACATCAAGATGAATGTTCAGTTTGAAAATGTTACGCAAAAAAATATTTTAATTTTAATGAATGGCTGTTAATACACATGCTGCCGGATGTGTTACGGACAGCCGTTCTAATTTGTTTTTCCATTGCACTGCAAATAAAACTGGCCATAAAATCCATAAGATTTGCGCATTTGGTCGGTTACCCTAAGACTAGAGCGGCATTAAACTAAATAACATGTACAGTAATACCTCGGTTTATAAGTGACTTTGTATACATGCAAATCGGTGTACGAGCATTGTATCGGAGTACGAATATAATATTCCATCGCCCACGCGCATTTTTGTGTGGAAAAGTCCTAACGACAGTCTCTCACAAAGCCCATCACCCCTTCACTCGTTCATCCTCAGCGTCGCTCGGTTTGGTTGCATCATTCACCACAGTGATACTTTTATAAGTGATAAAGGCGCGGTGCGCCTACTCTTCACCACAGCTTCCGCACCACTACCGCTTGCAGCTGTGACAGAATGACATCACAGGGAAATGTAAAATGAAGGAGGTTTAATACCAGTTCGGTGAGTTCCGCGGGCCGTAGTTTGCCCACCCCTGATATAGACAATGACCTCAAGATGAGTAAGAAAGAAGGGATGAAATTCTCCCAGTAAGCAGTAAAACCCTCCTCTCGTCTCCTTCACGGCAGCAGCGACGCTACTCAAAGCTGAAGTGCGTTACAGTAAATTGTCAAGTATTTTTAGTTTAATTGTCAATTATTAATTAGTATTTATGAGAACTTAATGGTTATAATTTTAACTGTAATTAATAGGGTAAAACCAATTTTTTTTTTTAAATGGGCATTTATGGTCGTGTGGAACGAATCAAGTGATTTTTATTGCATTCTTATGGGGAAAACTGTTTTGGTGTACGAGAATTTTGAGTTACGAACTCTTGGAACGAATTAAACTCGTAAACTGAGGTATTACTGTCATTTACTAGAGATACTGACAAAACGTTTGTTCCTGCAATCGATGAAAAAAAGAACGTCTTTAATATGTTTATGATTCAGCATGAATGTAAAATTGAGATCTCAAAAGTTTGTGCACAGCAGATGCTTTCCAAATGAAGCTCTTTAACAGATGTCCAGCAGATTTATGCGTGTAACCTGATAGCACACATACATCTCAGAGACGTCTACTTGATGTTTACATCTGGAAGATATATTTTATTTTTAGAGTGTTTTCTCATCTGCAACACGTCTGTAGGACATTTCCTGTCAAAAGAAAGTAAAAACTGACATCTTAAAGACGTTTCTCAGATGTTTGTGCACAGCAGATGCTTTCCAGCTCTTTAACAGGCATCTTGCAGACGTATGCATTATCTGCAAACCTATCCATGTTGCGATAGTTGATGTTTTTGGCGTATACCCAACCAACGCAATGCAATATCCTTGCTATACAAACCAATGCAGATATTTCGAAAAACAAGAGTGGCGTGCAAAGTTGCGATTCAATGTGGATGTCAATAATATTAGATCAGATTCCCATTGGATACACAAATAATCAGATTTGAACTGCCAGTGTGAATATGGAGGAGGGCAGTGATGTCATTGGAGTGTCGGTGAGCTGTTATGGTCGGAAATGTCCTCCTTTCCACTACTGAAGTCGTGATTATGAGCTCGTCGCATTTAAATTTGGACTAAAGAAGACTTTTTTTAAACTAAGGAACTAGTATTAATAATAATTCATATAGCACATGAAGGCATACTTTACGCATTATCTACAATGCGCCACTTCATGTTCGTTCAGTCAGTCTGCAGTATTGACGTCTAAACAGAAAACTCATGCGAAAATCAGAGCTAATTTTCATGCTGAGCATTCATGTTTGTGTGAACAGGCGCATGAATACACCAATTTCACATTGTGTTTGTTGTTTACGTCTTTCCACACCTTCACTCGTTAACTTAAATTGGCGTTGATGTTTAAAAGTACAATTATTTCATGTAGTTTTTGTCTAATAAAGCCATTAAAACAGCATAGACGATAATAATAAAACAACCATTACCATTTAAAATCAATTTAAGTGAAATATTGAATGTCAACTACCTTAACAAGCATTATATATATATATATATATATATATATATATATATATATATATATATATATATACACACACACACATACACATACATATGTATGTGTGTGTATATGCCAATAAAACGGCATGGATGATAATAAAACAATTTTTAAGTTTTAAATTGCACGTCAGCTACATTAACAAGCATTTACACACACATATATACATATACATACATATGCACACACACAAACACATAAATGCATGCATATATATATATATATATATAATTTTGTGGAAAAATTAGAAACCCCAATCGACCTCATAGACATGCACAGAGCCACTAAAGGTGAATCACACAGCAATGCATTTTACCTGGTAGATTTTCACCAAAGTGATCATTTATTTCGATTATGGCTCATCCTGTGCATCTTTATTACTGGAGATGATCACAGCTGCCCGTCTTCTGCACAACACACACAACAACCGAGACCGCAACGACTGGAAGGGTCAGACTAAAGTGAAAAGCGTAGAAGAGTTTGAACGCATCATTATTTCTTCATTTCAGCTCAAACGCGCGCGCACGCACACACAAACACACACACAGACACACACTGCACTTCCCGTTCTCACGCTCATGCGCCCGCGCGCGCCTCCTGCTGGACGGGAGAATGGCGTTACCGTCAAACATGTAACAATTTCATGTACAAAATATTTTAACATAGTATAAAATATTAAACACAGACATTTTAAAGATGGAAACCAAATTAGATTGTTTTAATTGATCTCATCACAAACAAATAGCTGTTAACTTTAAATAATTTCATTTCTTAGGAAGGACGTTTGTGTTGCTCCTCGGACTAGGGGGAACCTGTATAAAGTACAATTTCAAGAAGGGCATTTTGTCTCAACATTATGCAGATATTTTCTTAATTAAATTACATTTCAGGTAACCTCTGCTGCAGTTTTTTTTTCTTCAAATTAAGTGGCCATTTACAGCCATGGCCAAACATTTTGAGAATGACACAAACATTATTCACAAAGTCTGCTGCCTCCGTTTTTATGATGGCAATTTGCATATACAGTGGAACCCACTTACCTTGGGCTCGGTTAACTCGCCAAAAAATGTGGTAGGCATGGTTACCCATCACACTCACGCTCACTCATCGCAACACCTGCTGCACATCGTTACCCGCCTGTATCATGCCTCCTAACGTTCCCTGTGTTGTCAGATCGTTTTCTTGTCTCCCATGATCTGGTCCCATTGGCATCCTGTGTTCCTGTCATTTCACCGTTCCCTTTTATTCACATCTGCCACGAGGGTTCATCACGTCACTCATCTCACATCTGCCTGCCCATTCAGTCCCTGCGTCACCTGGATCTACCACACAATGGACTTCTCTCTGTTTGTTTGTTCACTGTTATTGGAGTAATAAACTCTTTGCATCACTCGCGTTTGCATCCTTCTCATTTCTACTCACACCTGGATTTGGGATCCTCTGCCATTCCTCCTTGCAGATCCTCTCCAGTTCTGTCAGGTTGGATGGTAAACGTTGGTGGACAGCCATTTTTAGGTTTCTCCAGAGATGCTCGATTGGGTTTAAGTCAGGGCTCTGGCTGGGCCATTCAAGAACAGTCCCAGAGTTGTTGTGAAGCCACTCTTTCGTTATTTTATCGCTGTGCTTAGGGTCATTGTCTTGTTGGAAGGTAAACCTTCGGCCCAGTGTGAAGTCCGGAGCACTCTGGAGAAGGTTTTCATCCAGGACATCCCCTGTACTTGGCCGCATTCATCTTTCCCTTGATTGCAACCAGTCGTCCTGTCCCTGTAGCTGAGAAACACCCACAGCTGATGCTGCACCACCATGATTCACTGTTGGGAATTAAGGCCAAAAAGTTCTATCTTGGTCTCATCAAACCAGAGAATCTTATTTCTCACCATCTTGGAGTCCTTCATGTGTTTGTAGCAAACTTTCATGTGTCTGGCACTGAGGAGAGGCTTCTGTCGGGTCATTCTGCCATAAAGCCCCGACTGGTGGAGCTGCAGTGATGGTTGACTTTCTCCCATCTCCCATCTCTGATCTTTGGGTTCTCCTTTACCTCTCCCACCAGGGCTCTTCTCCACCGATAGCTCAGTTTGGCCGGACGGCCAGCTCTAGGAAGGGTTCTGGTCGTGATAGACATCTTCCATTTAAGGATTATGGAGTCCACTGTGCTCTTAGGAACCTTAAGTGCAGCAGACTGTGCCTTGCCACAATTCTGTCTCTGAGCTCTTCAGCAGTTCCTTTGACCTCATGATTCTCATTTGCTCTGACATGCACTGTGAGCTGTAAGGTCTTATATAGACAGGTGTGTGACTTTCCTAATCAAGTCCAATCAGTGTAATCAAACACGGGTGCATTTATACTCAAATTAAGGTGTAGAAGCATCTCAAGGATGATCAGAAGAAATGGACAGCACCGGAGTTAAATATATGAGTGTCACAGCAAAGGGTCTGAATACTTAGGACCATGTGATATTTCAGTTTTTCTTTTTTAATAAATCTGCAAAAATGTCAACAGTTCTGTGTTTTTATGTCAATATGGGGTGCTGTGTGTACATTAATGAGGAAAAAAATGAACTTAAATAATTTTATCAAATGGCTGCAATATAACAAATAGTGAAAAATGTAAGGGGGTCTGAATACTTTCCGTACCCACTGTAGCTTTTAATAGTGCTGGCCCCTAGTGGTCGACTAAAAGAGGCTTAGTCAACCAACCTTTTATTAGTTGGTTAATCACAGAAAGAAAGAAAAACAAACAGATCGTTAATGACGGGTCTGGTAATTTGTGTAACATATGGACAGTAGCTCAAAATGTTCGATCCAACACCAATATCTAGTTGTGATTTTTGAGTTAACAGAAAGTGGATCAGAAGAGTGTAAGAATTGACAGCTTTATGCCCTTTGGACATTGAGCTTGGTCACCTGGGGTCCTTCAGTCCTTTTCCCCCACACATTCCACAGAGAAGGCCAAATGGTCCACACACACACACACACACACACACACACACACACACACACACACACACACAAACACTCACATGGAATACACAAAAATGTTCTATGTGACTCAAATATACAGATAGTTCCACTTATATATGATATATTTATATGTATGTGTGAATAATTAAGTTTGATTTTATGTAATATTTTGTATTATTGTTTATTCATTATTGTTTAATATTAATACTAGTTATAAGTATGTTGTGTTCTATGATAAGTTATAATTAATTTCGAGTTAATAATTTTGTGTGGATGCTTGTGATTGGTCGTGCGTCTGACGTGCGTGTCACTGCATACCGGTATAGAGGGAGTTCTAGGATGCGCTTCTCGGTGTGTCTTTAAAAATGCCCGACAGACAGAACACACTCTCTTATCCCCTTTTTCTTTTTCCACACTCTCTTATCTTACTCTTATGCCCTTACACCTCTAAGCCCTCGGGCTCTTAGTTCGCTTAGCCCTCTTACTACCCTCTTCCCGGCGACATTACTTTCAGAGGAATCTAATGTGAACTCCCAAGGAACACCTTCAACAGCTGACCAAATGCAAGTATCCCTTAACCATCTTTAGATGAGTTCTTAAGTTTGTGCCTAAATATGCCATGAGGCCGACCCGGAACTCTTGCGGTCTGAACCCGTCCAGACCGTCCTGACTCTGGCTCACCCCTGCAGCCCCACCCTGGTCCCCTGCCCAGAACTCTGGACTACCCTACCATCCAGACTTGTCCCTCCCGATCCTCCCTGGACTTTGGTTTTCTCCTCCGTGTTATGATGATTGTGGACTTATTTGGATTTATTTATGTATTTTTTTCCCTGCCTGTTTATTTTTTGTCTGGTTATCTTTTGTTTGCTTTTATTATTAGATATAATGTCATTAATATATACTTGTACTCAATTGTATTTGTAGGCTATTATTAATAATATACACTATCACTACTAATAATTTACGTCTATGAAAAGACACAGAAATACAGTGAGACTTTTGTGTTTACTCTTATTCTTCAAGAAATGACTTCCAGCCCAACTAATATTTTAATCAACCCTTCATAATAAATTTGTAAAAACAAGTTGTTTTTAAGGAAAATTGCCTCCAGGAAAACCCTTTTATTGGATCATCTTTTATCGTCCATCCCTGCTGTCCCTCCCACTCCAGAGCACAATCCAGTCAGAAGAGTCATATGAGGACTTTTATTTTGTTTTATTTACTTGTTTTTAAAAATGCATGTCTTATTATTGTTGCCTTTAGTCTGTCTCCGAATCGGCATTCTTGCGCTGTTGGACTTCATTTTCCACAAGTTGAAATAAATTGTGTATCTGGAGGGAAAATTACAAAACAAAAGAAAGTTATTGAATAAAGTAGCTGTGGAACAAAACATGTTGCACTTCATCACATACTTTACATCAACTTTACATCTTTACTGTAAAAATCATATCAATAAGAAATACAGATTCCTTCAAGATTGCAGAAGCGTGTGTGCGTTATTCACCATGTCCATCTGCTTGACAGTGTCCGTTATACTGGCGGCTTTCTCGTGAGGACCTGCGAGCCTTTCAAAATAGTTTTGTATCCCAGCCGTCATCCGAGATGTCAGGAGCTGCTCTCTAGTGCGACTGGCGTGACAATCCTCCAGTTCTGCTTCCTGTAAAACACATGAATAGATTGTGATATTTTAGACAGAACCGTACAGAAAACAGAGTGACATGAGTGTGTGTGTGTTTGTGTATGTAAATGTACCAATTTAGAAGATGTATTGAACTCATAATATGCAGTTTCCATAAAAACACCCACCTTTGTCAAGCCGCAAGATCCCACAGCCCTCTTTTCCCTCCTGTTTGTCTTTCTCTCTCCACCTCTTTTGCTGTGAAGTTCTGCTGGCACATCCCTTCAACACAGAAACCTCACAGTTTTATTACTAAATTTACATGTTTTATATATATATATATATATATATATATATATATATATATATATAAAACAGTGCGTTGCAGCACTGTTTTTATTATTTTTATTTGGACCATCATTTTTTATATTTATACACACACACACACACACATTTATAAACCTGAGGCTTTTCTTCTTTAAAATGAAAAAGAAAATGGCTGTTTTCTTATTAAAATACACCTTGCCTTAATATTTATTTTTTAAATCCAGAAAATCAATTTGAACATATAGCCATTTATTTAGAATAAACACTTTCTTGAGAAGAAAACAAAGGAATTAATTTCCATGTTTTAAAATTACACAGAGAAAACACAAAAATAAAATAAGGTTTGACCAATAAACATTATGAAGTTAAATATGTAGCTTTAGATTCTGTATAAAAAAAGAAAGAAAACGAATTTCAACATGTAAATGTCACCCATTCAGCAAATGTTTACCATCTTATGTTCTGCATAATTGGTGTTTTTAAATAAAAACTGCACGAGATTAAACGGTATAACATTGTTGTAAATGATCAGCCGGATCTACATTATAATGACATAAAGCTCATCGAAATCCGGCTCATACATGATTCCTGGATTTATGTCGATATCCGTGGATCAGCGGATCTTTGGTGAGATGGTAGGAACACTAAAGGGCCAGTCACACAGCCGATCACGCACGAATCACTGACAAATCACGCACAGATTGGGCTTGTGTGTCGAGAAATTGACCAAAGTATTCCACGAACGACGCACGCCCGACGCATGAATCACTGACGGAGCGCGTCCAAACACACACGTTTCGCAAACGTTCCACGTACAAGCACTTTCAGAATCCACATAGTCAGTGGAATGAACGTGATACGTGTGCGGTTCATGCGTGATATGAACGTGGGGCGTCAGTGATGGACGTGCGCGGTTTCAAACCAGTTCCGACGCATAAGCACTGACGGCCGACACATGTCCCGCGCATAATCACACATTCTCAACGCATAAACTACGCACGGCGATGCGACGGAAAAATTTTGAACCGTTCAAAACTTAAAATCACGCACAAACCGCCTTCGACGCACATCCATTTACAATCATTGACGGTCCACGTTCGTTCCACCGACGAATTACGCATACGACGCACACTCCGCACAGAAACGAAAATTTGTGCGTAATTCGTGCGATTCATGCGTTTTCGCTGTGTGACTGGCCCTTAAGAGTCTACCGTTGTAGTTTAAATTGATCGTTGTTGGTTTCACGCGTGTTTTCGCAGATTCCCGCATTAAATCCAGTCGAGCGGGAAAGTGACGTCAAACACTCAGCGCCAGATAACGCGCGAAAACACGTTTGAATTTTGCAGTTGATCACGTGACGCATCGAACGCGTTAATGCAATACATTTTACACATTTCAAAAACATATTAATCTAAAATGAAACTGGAAAACATGAACATGACGTTTTCTTACCTGATACAGCCGATATCTTGGAGATCCCGTATGTCACTTCATCTGTGTTCCCATTTCAGCTTTTGTTCTCAGTTAACATGGAGAACAAACTCAAATTTGCTCTAAATACGATCTAAATACATCGAGGGACCGAGCGAATAATCTTGCTGAGCGGCGGTACATCGTCTCAAATGAACGTGTTTGTCATTGGTCAGTTCCCTGATTGACAGTCATATTAGCCAATCATTATCAAAGCACCAATAGCGAGTGTTTCGGCGTTTGAATTGAAGTCTCACAGAAGATTTTTAATTTAGAAATCATCTAACATTATAAGCGCACCTCAGTAAACATTCTAAAATAAGGTTTGATAAACCATTTTTGATACACTGATTCATTTGTGACTTCTATTGTACCAAAATTGTTTTGGGGCGGTTATGAGGTATAATTTTACAGGTTGATTATACAGTACATTAACAAATCAACACTATATTAATAAAATATAAAGTTAGATGCAACAATGTCATCTTGTAAAACCAGAAACACTGACAGCATTTTGACAAAAAATTTCAAGTAGCCACTGCTGCAGGTTTTTTTGTTTTGGCTAAAAGTTTTGAGAATGACACAAACAATTCACAAAGCTTGTTGTCTCCATTTTCTTTTCTTTTTTTGGATGGCAATTTGTACGTAGCCTACTCCAGAATGTTTTGAAGAGTGATCCGATGAATAGCAATCACTTGCAAAGTCTCTTTGCCATTTCAATGTACTTAATCCTATAAAAACATTTCCACTGCATTTCAGCCCTGCCACAAAAGGACATCATGTCAGTGATTCTCTCCTTAACATGGGT
Source organism: Rhodeus uyekii (assembly GCA_037043235.1). Classification (NCBI taxonomy): domain Eukaryota; kingdom Metazoa; phylum Chordata; class Actinopteri; order Cypriniformes; family Acheilognathidae; genus Rhodeus; species Rhodeus uyekii. The sequence continues at coordinate 1,487,122 of JAWRVZ010000061.1, forward strand.
GAGAGTGTTGATGAGGATGAGGATAGAGTCTGTCATGATGACCGAGTTATGATAACAGACTGGAAGCTTTAAAAGGAGGACTGTGCTTGATACCATTGTTCTTCCTCTGTTAACCATCGTTACCTTTTAACCATTAGTTATCGATCCTTTGCACAAAAAGGGATTGACAGGCAAGGACATTGTTGCTAGTAAGTTTGTTTTTAAATCAACCATTTATCGGAGCATCAAGAACTTCAAGGAGAGAAGTTCAATTGTTGTAAGAGGACTTCAGGGCGCTCAAGAAAGTCCAGCAAGCACCAGGACTGTCTCCTCAGGTTTCAGCTAGGGAAATCGAAGCACCACCAGTGAAGAGCTTGCTCTTCAAGACATTTTGTTTCTTTACAATGTAGCATTACAAAGGCAAACAACTGAAAAAAAGGTCCCACAAAACAAACACTAAAATTAAAAGCAGACACAAAAATGAATTCATGTTTGTTTATTTGATGCCATTACAATGGAGGTGCTTTTTTCTGTCATTACAAAATGTGTACAGTACTTTCTTGGTTGATGCTTAATGTTCTCTGAACTCAAAAACACAGCCAAACATGTTCGAGAGAATGTCAAGGCACGTCATGTTATTGAGACCAGAACAAGGAGGACCGTAAAGGTCAGTCACAGTGTCATTTTGAGCAGAATTTCAAAGATCACATTAGCTATGTCACAAAGACCACAAACAGAGGTCAAGGGTCAGCAACATTTTTTGGTGTACTCTAGTTTGAATAGCAGACTACTCATAAATGCTGCAAAAAATACACACACAATGTCAGAGAACCACTTGTCTGTGTGCGATTATAGTTTCCAAAGTAGCATCACATTTCATTGGGTCTGACATCCCATTTCTTCTCCTAAACATCTTAATCCTCGTTTCTCCAGGGAGAATTCATGAGGACTGACATGATTAAAGAATTTTTGCATTGAAATCCCCCCCACAAAACAGGAAGTTGATGTTACTCCTTATCCACTGATATTCCTCACAACATACACTATGATTCTACTAGGACTTTGATTTGAATAACAAAGAGCAAAATTAAATAATACGACCAGGGCACAAAACATTTTATCCCCTTTCCGTCCACTTGTTGACCTCCCAGTAAAGCGGTTGAGAACCAGTCAGCTTCACAATCAAACATACCGTAATTTAAAAACCAAAGAGATCCTACGACAACAAAAACACGACACTGAATCAAAATGGAGTTTAAAACAAGTCAAGGATTAGTGTAAGGATTTTAGTTGAACAGACAGTATTACGTCATCACGATCCCCGTTCCTTAAAGTCAGCGTTATTCAGCTATTGCTTGCGAATTAAAAACACACCAGCGATCCTTAAGCTAAGAAAATAAACTTACCTAACCAGACACTGGATTTCTCAGTGAACAAATGCAAATATTATATTTCTAAATATTAACAACATTCTAAAACATAAATAGGATAGATAAAAACAGTTGCAGCAGTTGACGGAAGGTCGTAAAAAGCGTCTCATATGTAGGGGTACTGAGGGACCCTCCGGGGACTGAGCTGATAGCTGTTGTACGCCCCGCTGCCTCTAGTGGTGCTGGTGCTGGAGGTTACGTAAGGGTGAGCGGGGTAATGTTGCTGGTAGTGGGCGGAGAGTCTGTGCACCACACCCCCTATGGAGTCCTTTGGGATGAGACTGGCTGCATAGTGACTAGTGGGAGGGACGTGAATGGAGGGGGACGGACCCTGGACAAGCAGGTGCTCCATGTGGGATGTGGGGGTGGGGTAGGAGTACAGGCTGGGGGTGCTGGTGAACGACGGGGCCTCCTGGAGACAGTAATGAGAGGAGGCCGGCGGGTACGTGTGCTGTCGGCGTAGGGACGAGGAGCCACCGGATGGTCCTTGGGACGAGGAGACAGTGGTCTAAAGAAAGAAAAAAGGAAATTGAAGCAAGCATTCTTTACCCAGATAGAGTTCACGGATCGGTGACATTTGATGCTCGTAGTCGGAGGAGACTCTTTCGGCTTTTTACAGTGTTTATACGTGCGGTAATTCCTCGTTTATTGCGGTTAATGTGGACCGAAACCCCCCGTGATAGGTGAAAATCTGCGATGTAGGATCAGCCAATCAGCTCAAGGGATACATTGCTCTCATTGGTCGATCTCGCGCCGGGAACCAATCACGTGTCTTGTCTGAGTGCCGTGGGCGTGTACAAAGCCTCTGAGAGAGTTTCTCTCTTTGTCTGGCATCCTGGGAAACCGTTTCTCTCGCATCATGATGAAGCAACGCTGCTTTCCGCAATACGGCTGCTGTTATGGCAGTATGTTTTATTTTTCTATGAATATTTTAGAAAAATCCGCAATGCACTGAGGCCGCGAAACGGCAAAAACTAAACTTCAACATAAGCCTATTTTACAAGCAAAAGTATTTTATGTGGGATCTGTACTTCAGTTGAGAAATATGACAAATCAGATGTTGAGCAAATGCATAAGATCACGGTCTCATAACTCATTTGAACTGCCGGGTCCAATTTTGTGAGCAATGTCACTTTGAAGCAATTCATCTTTGCATGTTTACACCACGTCCAGAAACAAAGAAGAACCGATGTTCTACAGACATGTTGACGTGGCGCTGAATGAGCCAGCCGACTGCTCTCGAATCGCTCTCACGGCACTTTAATTTACTATACGTCACTGTCTCATTTTCTAACTGCCATGCACTGCTTGCAGCGTTGAGCGCTGAGAGACGGGGTCACCTGACTGAGGTTGAGTGGTTGAGATCTGCTGGGCTCCTGTTGGGGGTCGGTGACGCTTTCTCCAGAGCTGCTCGGCTGCCTTGTGACGGCAGTGGCTCTCTTAGGCTTCATGTAGTAGTTTTGAGTAAGACCTAAAATAAACACAGCCAATACACTTAAAAAAGCTGTTGACCAAGCTACACTGGATAAAAACACAACCAAAGATGATACTCGCCTACAGCAGGAGGGATTTTGCCTGATATTGAGCTTTCCACAGGCTGCGCTTTCACAGATGGAGCCACCACTGCCAAGGATTTGGACAGTCGTGAGGACGGGACCCCCATGTGACTGTTCTGGGGCTTTGGGGTTAGAGGACTGGCGGTGGAAGAGTCTGAATCGTGAACGGTCAGACAGCTGATGACATTAGTCCTGTGGCTGGGTACACAGCTGCTAAAAAAAAAACCAAAATGCTGATTTTAATAAATCTATGCATTTTCAAATGCTAAAAGCAGCACTAAATTTGCACTGGTAATATTTATCACACTTGCCAAAACATTTACAGATTTCAGAAGTCTCAACTTTTCATCATTTTAATGTGTCCTTGCTGAATAAGAGTATAATTTGGTGTAAGTGTGGTTGTGCATGTATGTTAGCAGGTAGAGACCTCACCTAGCAGGGAGGAACTTCCTTTCGTCCTCATCGTCAGAATCACTGTGTATGGTGATCACACTGACAGCAGGACTTGGGGTGTCGGAGATAATGATGGGCTGGGTGAGAATAGCACTGTACGACTGTGAGCCCACCAGAGCACTGCTGTGAATACAGGCACATTTAAGGATCTCCTCACACAGCACACTTATTTGCTTACTAAATATATCATTGAAATATCTGAATGTCAAAAGAAAATGGCCCGGTACCTGCTGCCAGTGTCACAACAGATCCTGCTCCTCTTGTTCTGTGACCTTGTGACGGTAGAGGTTCCTCGACTGAGGGATTGAGTGGAATTGAGGCTGCCAAGGATGTGCGGGTTCTGCTGGACAACGCCATTGTGCTGACCGCTCTGAGACGCCCTGCAGGACACAACCAAGCTTGTCAAGTGACACGCCGCAGGCACAATAATGCCGTATGACTGATGTATCGCCTTTATTTCCTTTTTCATACAAAATAGCCACAAACTTAACGCCTCAAGAACTACCTTTATACAGTAATATCTCAGTTTACGAGTGACTTTGTATACGAGCAAATCGGTGTGCGAGCAAAATATTCCATCGCCCACATGCATTTTTACTGTAAATATCTTAACGACAGCCTCTCGCAAAGCCCATCACCCCTTCACTCGTTCATTCTCTCAGCGTCGCTCGGTTTGGTTCATCATTCACCACAGTGATACTTTTATAAGTGATTTACAGCGGTTTTACCTCGTGTTGTTTACATTAATTGTGATCGCTATTGTTCACGTAGTGAAATATATACGTACAGTACAGCATATAGACAATGACCTCAAGATGAGTAAGAAGGGATGAAATTCTCCCTGTAAGCAGTAAAACCCTCCTCTCGTCTCCTTCACGCCAGCAGACGCTACTCAAAGCTGAAGTGCGTTACAGTAAATGGTCAAGTATTTTTAGAGTTTAATCATCAATTATTAATTAGTATTTATATGAGATCTAAATCTAGATCTATTTTAACTAATATTAATAGGGTAAAACCAAAATAATCTTAAAAATGGGCATTTATGGTCGTGTCGAACGAATCGAGTGATTTTTATTGCATTCTTATGTGGAAAATTGTTTTGGTGTACGAGCATTTTGAGTTATGAGCTCTTGGAACGAATTAAACTCGTAAAACGAGGTACTACTATATTACAATTATCAAATATATGTAAAAGGATGTTTTGTGATTGAAACACCTTTATTGATCTAATCACAGGCACGCGTTTGCGCTACAATTCAGAAAATCAGATCTGTTTACAACACGGAAATTCATTCACTGTTCCCGAAATTTATGACAGTAAGTGGCCCTTGAACTGGGAGGAGAATTGAGTAAAAGTTCTGACAATGTTAGTTTCTGCAATCTATTTAAAAACAAGTGATTTTTACTTTTTTATGAATGATTAAATTACTGAATCACTGGTTTCCTTGCTGTATCAGTGTTTTTGAACAAATATAAATGGTATTCAATGGATTCAAATATTCAATAAACAAATTTAACTTGATCGCCACCTAATGGTGTAACAACGTAATTGATACAATCTTTATTTGAGGTGTCATTTTGATCACTACTATCAGTAGGTCTTTATTCAGCCACTTTTTTTTTTATACAGTTATAGTTTGGATAGAGTTATTTGTGAAGCTATACTCTACACACGACACTCGATTCTCTGGGTCAACGGCAACACTTATGCAGATTGGAAGGTTTCCTGTGCTCGCATACATCAAAGGCTTAAACATAGCTGAATCGTTTATCGCCAAAACAGAGATAATAGTAAATTATGAACAAGATCCCATGAGTTTCTGAATTGAGATTGCAATCTTTTAGTGACCGATTGTGCAGGTCTACCTCCAGCTAGATGTTTGCTGTGTAGAGTTTTCGGACAGTAGAGCCTCCAGAGGGGATTCGGTCACTACGGGCTGGTGGCTGGAGTTGTGGATGCTCATGCCAGACACCTGCTGCCATGCAGAGGGTATGAGGATCTGCTGGGTACCCGCTGGCCAGGTCTGCTGGAGGATCACAAAATATCTGCCTTAGTGACACCGCCATTTAAAACTATTCATAGCGTACCACTGATTTTCAATAAAAAAACGTTTCACTGAAAAATGAGTAGTGGGTAAAAAGCTACGACCAAGCCTACACCACACAATGAGTGACATTGATGCATATTTGGCCATTTAAATCTGATTTATACATAATTTTGTCATGCTAGAATGATGAAGAGCCTCATCTACCATGCAGATGAAACACGCAGCGTGACATCACTGCACACAATTAAAGTGAACACCCCAGTAAATAAACGAATGAATGCAATAATTCATCAATGTACAAGAATCGCAGAATTTTCTCCCGGAGCTTTTACAAGACAGCTTTAGATGTAGCACAGCCATTTCATATTTTAAAAGCCAAGACAAGCACGGCATGCAACGATCATACACAAGCGTTAAAAATTAAGATGGGGTGAAAGAGTAATCCGGCAACCTGTTGGGAAGAATCGTGGCTGTTAAATAGTCAGAAAACAATGAGTGTTTCTACAGAGCAAAACTGGCCAAAAGATCTGCCATGCTGGTACAGGCCGCACTAGAGTACCTGCGGACAGACGTGGCTATGAGAGGGAGAGGAACATGGCTGCAAATGTGTTTGAGCTGTAGACAAGGTCAGTCTCCTCCCCTGAGAGAAGACGGAGGGCCAAACAGACGGTGGGGGTTGGGGAAGGAGGTCAAAGAAGGGATAAAAAAAAAAAACATTCACACAACAAAGAAGCTGCAAGCAAAGCACAGAAGAGTCAGCACATGCCTCCCATGCCTGTAGCAGACCTGTACCGAGAAAGAATGATGCAGGAGGGAGTGAAAGAGAGAATGAGCAGAAAGAAAGACTAGAAACAGGGAAAAGAAAAAAGGAGCCAATAATGATTAGAAGTAAAAAATAAGTGCAATTAGAAAGAGAAGGGGAAAGATATCAACGATCAGAAAAAAAAGATGAACAGGAGGAGATCACGAGAGGGTCCAGAATGATCAAAGAGAGAGATTAGAAAAAAAGATCAAAGAGGTCAGTAAAGATCAACAAGAGGGTCCAGAATGATCAAAGAGATCAGAAAAGGAGTAACCATGAAAGAAAGAAGTCAAGATCAAAGAGTGCTCGGAAAGAAAGGAGGATTTTGGAAAGAGGGGCAATGAGAAGTGATGTTAGTGGTAGAGCGCTGGGTGGGTCTCTCTTTACCAGCACTGTGGCTGTCTGCTCCAGTAGGGCAGGCCTTCCTGCCCCACAGCCCAGTGCCAGGGGAAGCGGGTACTGGGATGCCACTCCCGTGTGGGGGTGCAGTGTGGCCACCATCAGAGGCGTACAGGAGCCCTACGGAGGAGGGGCACCATGGAGGGAAAGGAGCAAAAAGCATGGCAAGATTAGACAAAAGGTCAGACTCAGGTCAAGGGTACAAGGATGTGATGTCACATGCCATTTACCGGCATTTGCCAGTAGTGGAACAGGTGTCCATGCAGACTAGATATGGATGTTTCCTCTCCAACTCAACTGGAGTCATTTGCAGTCCATCCGATTGGAGGGAGTTGGATATTACACACAGAGAGGCGGACGGACGTGTTGCATGTCTTACCTGTGTTAACATGCTGGGTTGAATCTGAAGGGGTTGCGTGGACTGGTTCTGCTGGACAACAGGAACGCCATTCTCCATCCTGACAGGATAGCTAGAGGTTTTATTAGCGGATGGAAGCCCTTTTGGAAAAACAAAAGAGCATCTTAATGAGTTAAATAGCCTAAAAATTTAATGATTACCGTATTTTCCCGCATATAACCCGCAGACAATCCGCACCCTCATATAGCCAGCGGGCTTTGTGTAATTTTTTTTGGCATAACCCGCACCCATAGATTGATGAACTCGTTTTGTGTAAGTTCACAATGCGAAAAAATGTGTGACATAGCCCGCACCCTTATATAACCCGCACCCCCTGCGGGTTCGTAAAATCTGGTATAACCCGCGGGTTATATGCAGGAAAATACGGTACATTCACTGTCTAGGATATACCATAATGCTACATGTTCAATTCTAAAATATAAATACGCCAACTGAAAGTTGCTTTTGGTGGTTAGTTTGTTTTTAAATAACTAGTGAAAAAGTAGTATCGCAGTATTAAATATTTGCTCCCTCTATTTTGTTGTAGATCATTAATCCTCAGAGGAACCTTCACGCACAAACGCTGCCTGCAAAGTCATTGCCTGAAACGTCCTAACCTTCCATGGAATCTGGCTTCAACTCCCATAATGCATCCTGCTCCAGCTCACCTTGGATAGTAGTGGGGGGGCAGACAATGAGAGTTTGCTGGAAAGGTTCAGTTTGAGCACACAGCTGTGTGGGACGGGCCTGCATGGGGATGCTGGGTTGGGCCAGGCCTGGGATGTTTATGGTAGCCTGCTGGTAAAGGGCCGGCTGGTAGTTGAGTAGAGGAACAGCTCCACCAGCAGACGGGACCTGGCTGTGCTGGTTAAGCTGGCTGCTGAAGGTCACAGTCAGGTTTCCTGCAGCTCCAGGAACAGCGTTAGCAGCAAACAGGGCTTTCCCACTGTCAAAGCTACTGTTCCTTCTCTTGCAGATATCCATGTTCTGGAAGCACGACTTCACACTATAACAAAATCATACGACAACCAATTTAAAACGCATGTCTCTCAAAATGAGTGAAAACTAGAAGCCTTATTCAAAAGGACATACTGAGAGCTGTGAGGGAAGTTCAGTAAGTGGCTCATGGTCACGAACGGATGTGCCAGGGTCTTTGTGGGTGTGATTCTTTTATCGGCGTCCAGTCTCAGCATCCTCTTCAGCAGGTCAATCAACTCGCGTCTGTCCGCCTTCTCCGCCAACATGTCCGTTCCTTCTAAATGAGTAGGTAGATTGACCTGGAAACCGATCAATCCAATAAGAAAGATTTAGTAATATACATCTAGCATTGAGGCGCTCTATCCTAGACATGCATTTATAATTACCTGCATCATGTCATCTAAACAATTGAAGATGTATTTTCTCGCTTCTTTGGACTTGATGCCCATTTCAGCCTCATGTTCAGATGGGGTCTAGAAAAATAAATTTCAGCATAGTAAGATATTAACCAAAGAGTAAGCGTTCTGTCATTCAGCATTAGTTTTGTTTTAACACCTGCCCCAATAACCAATAAATAAAACAGTGTACTGACTTTTAACCTCCACAGAGGATAGCTGGAGTCTGGTCCTCTGTTGAAGAAGCGGCTTGTCTTTGTGCCAGCACTCAAGAGATACTCTGGAGGCAATCCCTGTGTCTGAGAAATGTACCGAATCTGGAGAGGACAAAAGGAAATGTCAAGTCTACTGCACAGACACAGGAACCAGAAGCCGATCAAATCGAGCCATACCATATTTCTAGCATGACCATATTACCCCGGCTCAGTCAACACTCGATTAACACAATCCTCTAATTGGGCCATGAGGCACAGGCCTTGAAATTCACGACGGCATATGCTGTCGTGCCTTTCATGTTTGCTGAACTGCCCCTATCATTTTTATGAAATCGACGGCAACATTGCCGTGCCCTTTTTCAGAAATGCCTTTTGTCCCATGCCTTACAAGTGAAAGTATATTTATTGATGAATTATCTTGAACGAACTTAACAAAAATCAAAATACAACGTCTCCATTTTCGCAAATCTATTCACCAGTAGCAGCCATGTTTAGATCCACTGAACAAAAAAAAATATACTCCAAAATGACGTCATGAACTACGATCTGCACGCGCGTTTTGGTGACTTGAGCGGAGCATTCGTCCTGTTGACGGGGGGGGGGGAGGGGATGCTGGTGGCGCTGCTGTGCTGAGCAGTCGTCCTATTGGGGCTTGCGGAGCGATTTTCGGGAGCTTCCAGGATGGTGATAAAGATCGACGGATTGTTGACCACTGCTCTATAAAATTAATACCTTGTTAAACCAGTTATCTTTTCAAATCCCTGTTATGAGGCTGTATGTTATGTATAATTTAGGTATATTTAGACTATACACTTCGCAATAGACTATTTTAGTTCCCCTCTTTCCACAACAAATCAGAACAGAACAAGAATGAAAAATAGGCTATACGCAGCTCTAAATAAGCCCAAGCGAATTTAAACCGAAACTGAAAGTAACCGGCGTTGGGCTCAAGTAGCCTAAATCTCTCATTCGGCAGGAATCCAGATGTTTCCATATTCCCGATATATTTGGATGCTAAACTGATTCAATGTGTTCTGTGAATGCATAAATGTAAACTGTTATTTATTATGTAAGCTAGGCTTTGTACTGTGTTTATTTTATCCAGTGTTATGTTGTATTGTTACTGCTGAAAGTTATGTTCAGTTATGACATGAAGTTATGTTCAGAAAAGTTACTTTTAACAATAAATCTTCCTTTAACAAGAGCTATTACTCGTAGTATGTTAACTATTCAACTCTGTATCAATCACGAAAAGTGTTAAATCATCATAGATAATTATGTTTGGCATTCTATAGGGTGTAACATCAATATCACAGAAAATTAATTTAAGAGTATGAAACGGACAACATAAAAAGTAGCAAACATTATGCTAATGTACATAAAACGTAAATTGCCTTAATGCCCTTGTGACGTTTTCAATATTGCCTCTGTGCCCTTATCAGATAACAAAAAATGCCTTGGTGCCCTTTAAATTTCTATAATTTCTAAGGCAACTTGGCAGTGCCCTTTTCGCAACGAATTTCAAGGCTTGGAGGCACGTTTGAAAACCTGACGCACCTATGAACCGCTTCACATTTACGTTTTACCTCAGCAGTTTTAACAAACCATATTTCTAGCATGACCCGGCCCGGCTCAGTCAACACTCGATTAGCATCCTATTAAACATCACTTTAAAATATTGCTAATTACTTAAGTGATAAATGGTTTCGCTCCTCAGTACTTGTGCGAGCTCTTAATCCATGACGTTCACTTTTTCTGGGCAGTTGATTATATCAAAATCAACTGTAGGCAGACAATCCTTTTCCTATTTACGACACAAACTCTGGAATGGTTTTCCCAGCATTGTTCAGGAATCAGACACTCTGTCAGTTTAAATCTAGACTAAAAACACATCTCTTTAACCTGGCATACACAACACAATATCAATTTCTATTATTCAAATCAGTTAAATGATAGTTAGGCTGCAGATAGTTAGACCAGTTGGAACCAGGAAAACTTCCCATAACACCCAATGTAAGAAGAATGTCATCTACGCTGATATTAGTCTGTCCGTCTCATCCTTATCCCGAGGTTACCGTAGTCAGCCGGATCCGGTCCGTATCCAGATCAGAAGGTGGACCTGCACCGAGACACGAGCTGAATGTCAGCAGATACCATGTCAACTAGACAATCCCCTGTGAAAGCCTCGGCGACATGACAGCCATCGCCACAGATCCTCAAGAAAGACCACAAGACCCAGACAGGTCCTCCGCACAGACCCTACGGCCGGCTTCTGCTCCAGACCGGCGTGATGAATCGATCTTCAAGTAAAGGGAACTGGATGAATATTAGAAGGCGACCGATCCCGATCTGAATTCTGACTTGCAGCCTGAATCACAATCACACCGTGTTCCTTCATTGATCGGAGGAGATCTGATCCTGGTCTCTCCCAAGGTTTTGTCTCCATTCTGGTCACCAGATGGAGTTTGAATACGAATACGAGTTTTAATTGGACTTTCGAATACGAGAAGCAGCATACGCTGCTCAGATTGAACAAAACTGTGAGAGAAATGAACTGATCATTTTTTGCTTTAACTGCTTTACAAATGAACTAATTTAATAATTGCAACACTGAACTGACTTCAGCTGAAATGCATCATTTTTCTGTAATCTCTGTAAAGCTGCTTTTAAACAATCTGACCTGACATTTAGATGGGGCATCATGCCTCATAATCATTTATTAATCTCTTAAATTAAACTTTACCAACAAAGGCAGATCCCTTATTAGTTCACCTTACCAACCCTCCAAGAGTGTAATTAATTTTTAAATTATTATTAATAATTCTTCACACACCAAGCCCACTCTCTCTTTGAACTGTTTCAACTGTTTGCCTCCACACAAACACTTAGATAAGATCGCATTTCAAATGACAAGCCGTAGTTGATGTTGGTGAATGTTTGGATTTCCTGTCTGACATGCTGTAAGACGAGCTGCCATCTCTCGCTCACGGCCTGCGTGAGGTTTGTTCTGCGACACACAGACCGACTAAGGTTTAGTCCACTATTAGTGGGCGGTAATATAATGTGTATGACCTGGTCATATTCTGAAGCTCCTGGATACAGCGGCCAGCCCAGAAACAGCTCTGCAATCACACAGCCCAGCGACCACATGTCAATGGCTTCACAGAACGGCAGACCCAGGATGATCTCCGGGGCTCTGAGAATAGAAATTTGGAAAAAATATTTTTGTGAACCATTTCAATATCATAATCTAAGCATACAGGACACATTTCTCTTCTATCAGTCATTTAGGCGTCCATCTCTACTTAAACATGTACAGATTACAGATAACCCCTCCTCACCTGTAGTAACGAGACTGGAGGTAAGTCGAGCAGACGGCTTTGGACACGTGACTAGCTGATCCAAAGTCGATGACCTTCACCCTGTAGGGCTGTCTGATGGGGTCCACCAGCATGATGTTCTCAGGCTTCAGATCCGCGTGGATGAGACCCAGGCTCTTCAGCTTCATCAGAGCCGTGGCCACCTGCTGCAGGATGGGGCGGATGTGCCTCAGTGGCAGCGGGCTGAACTTACTGTGCTTCAGGAAGTCATAAAGGTTTTGCTCCAGCATTTCAAACACCAAGCATGTGTGACCTTTGTGTTGGAAACACTCATAGGAGCGCACAAAGTTGAACTCGTCGGCGTTCTCCGCGCTGAGACGATTCAAAATGCTCACCTAGAAGAGGAACAGTGTCCACAATTAATTGTAGTGGATTAATGTAGCTGTAAATTTACACAAATAAATCAGCAATACTGCATTTCTCAGGCACACAGCGGTGTATGTAGTAGTAGTATACAGTAATCCCTCGCCACTTCGCGGTTCAAGTTTCAGTGCATCGCGGATTAAAAAATTTAATCGAAAAAAATTCTAAAATACCACCATATAAGTAGCCGTATTGCGGAAAGCAGCGTTGCTTCATCGTGATGCGAGAGAAACGTTTCCCAGGCTGCCAGACAAAGAGAGATGCTCTCTCAGAGGCTTTGTACACGCCCACGGCATTCAGACAAGACACGTGATTGGTTCTCGGCACGAGATCGACCAATGAGAGCACGATTGGATGTATCCAAATAAGTTAATTGGCTGATCCTACTTCGCAGATTTTCATCTATCGTGGGGGTTCCGGTCCACGATAAACGAGGGATTACTGTAGTAACAACATAGTACTGCCCCCTAGGGGGCGTTCGGTGAACATCCGGGGGGAACCAAAAGCAATATTTTTGAAAGGGGGGAGTTTGTATAAGGTGAGTTTATGAGTAAAAAAAAAAAGGGCTGCAACATTAACATGTCATTGGACATTTTACAAGGAACGCGCATGTAAAATGCATCGGACCGTGTGGGTCATGTGACTTATTGCGTACAGTGACAGTATGACCGGTTCTATGGGCTTTTGACGCAACCTGTCGCATCACACAAAGATTTTTTTCTTTGGGATGCTAGACCAGGTAAAAAGTGTGTATATATATATATATATATAGCAAATATAATAGATTTGAATGCATAACAACAAAATACTTAATCACTATATCTTCGGATCGGTTCCCACCCTTACTAGGTTCTTTGCCGTAAATATAGGTAAAAATTAAATCTTGAGAACAATAATCCACTATAGAGACACAAACACTGTCATGACATACCTCGATCTGTCCCTGACGTGCATATGATGGATGGTTCTTCAGGATTTTAATGGCCACAATCTCATTGGTTCCTCTTTTCCAACACTTGGCCACCTGCCCAAAAGTCCCCCGACCGAGAAACTCAAGAACTTCGTAGCTGTTGGAGACGGAGCAGAGGATCTCGTGTTGGACAAGCTGGTAGTCCCCTTCCCCATTGGAGCTGCTGCTTTTGGTGGTGGGAGCAGAGTGCGGGATGGACTGGGCGGTGGTTCCTGCTCCTCCCGTACGTGCGGAGAAGGCCGGAGCGGAGAGCTCCTCCAGAATCTGAACGCTGCCGCTGCCACTTCCGCCTCCTCCGGAACTCTCCACTTCCTCATTCTTCCTCTTCACGCCGTACCTGTGCCCACGGGAAGAGTGGGAGTCCGTGTGGTGGGTGTTGTGCGAGGTCCTGCGACTGGAGCCCCGTGGGAGGCTCCCGGTGCTGTCTGCAGCACGGACCACAACCTGGCCCCGGGACGCCGGGGGGAAGACCAGGCCGGAGGCGCCGAAAGGGAGGCCCACTGCGGGGTTGAAGCTGTACTGGCCCACAGAACTATACGCTTCATTGGATGCATCCCAAGCACAGCTCTCCACCTTCATTTTTTTCACCCTGCAGAAGGCACTGGAAGACACAGATGGAGGGGAGAAAACCTGCAGCTGTGAAGCCATGCCTGCAAATATTGAATAAGATTTGGCATTGTTGAAAACAGAAAGAACACAAAAGGGTTAGGCAACACTGAAATCAACACACGATTCGGATCTTTACACCTGGTGTTTTAGTCCACTTTCAAGTACAGTGGAGTTCACTTATCTCAAGCTCGGTTAACTTGCCAACCCTATTATATCGACGTTTTTGACGTGGAACCGCCAAACTCCCTATTTGTCTTAGCATTTTCTTATCGGTTATGTCGATTCTTTTATGCCGCCGAACCCTAATATCTCGAGCACAAAAGTGCCACTTCACATGGCTATCTCGTGATTAATGATCGTACCGAGTTCACTGCGCATGCGCTGAGTTCCCGTTGCACGTGGATCAGTCCGTATGGTCGCTCACTCCAGTGACACTTCACTCACAGTGCCGCGCAGCCGCAGAAGAACACGCGGAAGAGGCAAAAAAAACAACAACAAATAAAATCAAGTCTTGCAGATGCTATCTTAGAAGAGGAGGCGCAGGAGTAAGCAACACTGTTCAGGAGTTCCCAGATTACATTGACATCAACAAAGACGTTGTTACTGATAGAAGCATTTGTTTTCAATCAGACGTTAAAGGCAAAAAGCAACAAAGCATTTTAGAGTTTGTAAAGAAACCATAGTAACCACGTGTGCAATACTTTCAGAACTGTGTGCGAGTGAAATGTGTTATGAGTGAATGTGTTTGTGTGTGTGTGACTGTTTACACTGTGAGCGAAATTGTGTTTGCAATGTTGGAGAATATAATTAAAGGTTTGTATGGAGAATGGAAGGTGTTTTTATTGTATACTGGTAAATCTCTGCTGTTAGTTGCTGCACATATGCCTTTTGTTGTTAGCAAACATATACAGTGTATGTATATTTTTATAGCATGCCGATCGCTTCATCAAATAAATCGTCATATTGGCTGTTGGTTATCTTGACGCTTTTTTGCAACCCCAGAGGCCGTCGATAGAACCAGACTCCACTGTACTTCTGTCCTGATTTCTTCAAGATCTTTCAATCTGATCTGACAGGCATCAAGACCACGCCAAACACGGAGTGCTTGTTAGAAATCAGGAATGATGAAAAAGCATTGCGCTTGGTATACTCTTAATCTTCAAACCCAACTTGGATCTCCAGCCAACAAAGTTTAAATCCTGTCTGGACAGCGCGCTTCCCATAATGTTTATGCATTAAGTCAGTAGGCAGAGTGTCTTTTGTAGTCTTTCGGCAGCCATATTGTGCCAGAACGCTCACCACACACCAGCTTATTGGTGGAGAAGAGACAGAAGACAATGAAAGAATCCAGTCGAGTGGTTAAACTCAAAACATTTTAGACCCGGCTAACACTTTTGATCGGATTGCCGCATCTTAACACCAGGTGTAACCGAGGCCTGACTATAGGACCAAATTCCAGCTGAATGTATTGCTGTCATGGATAAAACAATAATATACATGAATCATATTTAAGGCAAAATGATTAGAGGAGCAAACAATGTGATCACGAATCAAATAAGCGTTAATCAAAATATTAAAGGCGCATATAAAAAAAAAAGAGCAAAATGTATAACATGAATGCAAAATAATCTGAATCGCACACAAAAATGTTTTCTTTGTGCTCTCTTCTATTTACGACTTATTTTTTGACACACTTATGCCGTTTTTCTCTTCGGTCTTCTTTCCATGTTCTGCGCTTCTTTCATAAAAGTTGCAGTTCGAGTTTCATGTAAATTAGGGCAGGCACCATTGGTCCACTCATGGAGAACATATTGTTGAAAAAAAAAAAAAAAAAGTGATCGCCCCAGATGAAATTTCAGAGCATCCGAAAACCCGTATACAATTTTGGTGAAGGTTTTATTTTTCACGCTCCTCAATACAGGGCAAGGTTTCTGGATCTAGAGCTGGATTTAAATGCATGATTGAATACTGCAATGATTGATAGTGAAGCCCGTTCGCACCAACGAGAAGTGACGAAATTGTTCTGTTTATTCCAAGCATTCTGCAATTCAGACGTCTGCCACGTTAAAGGCTCACGCTCTTTAAAGCAGAATGGATTCAGAATGTCTGTCAATGTTTTTATAGGTCATCAGCTGGAAAAAAAAATCATATATTCAGAATTATATCTTTATTTTTAGATTTCTTTAAGACTTCACGCACTTGTTCTATGTAATGTTTCTCTTTGTCCATTTCCAATTTCACAAATTCTGTCATCTTTTTACAAGTAATGTTTACTTATAAACATGTGAAGGCTACAAGTTTGTGAACTATCTGCTTATAATTAGCATCATTAATAATAAACTTAATTTGTTTCAAATTTTTATTTGATTAATTACGCAAAAAATTAAGTACTTTTTTTAAATGGTACCAAAATTGGTACAGAGAACCATAAATGTTATACTGGTATTGGTACAGAATACTAGACATTTACCAAAACATTCCTAAAATATCCATATTTTAATATTAAATTCCATAATCATATTTTGTTTCGCCTTTTCTGGCGCTGCTGGTTATTACAGGGACATCCTTAAAGGGACGGTTCAACCAAAAATGAAAAGGTGTCTCAATTTACTCAACCTCATACAGGTTTGAAAAAAACTTTAATTTCTTTCTTTTGCTGAACACAAAAAAATGATATTTTGAATAACCGAACGGTTGATGGGACCCATTGACTTCCATAACATCCCTCCGCCCCAAACTATGGAAGTCAAACTCTGGTTATTCAAAAGATCTTCATTTGTGTTTAGCAGCAGAAAGAAATTCATACAGATTTAGAAGAACCTGAGTGTCATCGACAAACTTTTCATTATTGGGTGCACTATCCCTTTAAGAGAAGAGAAATAGTTTCTGTTTCCACTGAAGTCTGTTGGAACAAAAACACAATGGTAGTCAATGGGAACCAAAACTGCCTGGTAACCAACACTCTTCAAAATGTTTTCTTTTAACACTCCACAGAAGAACACAAAGTCATACGTGTTTAGATCAACATGACATTGAATAAATGAAGTTGAACAATGAAATATGAGTAAATACTTCATAAATACGAGTTTCATCGCATTTAGCTTTCCTGTTGCTCAAACAGTAGAGTGTGGCGCTTGCAACATCAAGGTCATGGGTTCGATTCCCAGGGAAAGCAAGAACTGATTAGAATGTCAATGTGTTTCTTGAATGCAATGCAAGTCGCTTTGGATAAAAGCGTCTGCCAAATGCAGAAATGTAAGTATAAATATCTGTATTACCACCAATTTTTGTTTTCTTTGACCGGCCAAAAATCTGTATTGAGTGTCTCTCTTTCTTTCATGGCTGAAATCCCTTGTTTCACACACGTAGGCCACATGAACGGAGCAGCATCGGATCTAACTATTTAAATCAAATAAAAAACACCAAAACAGAACAGAAATATCGCAGATTAAACGAGTTGGAAGTATTAAATGCCCTTATAATCGTATGAAACGAAACGGCTGTTTCGACTCCACCCTTCCCCACGAAACTGCGCTATTGTCACGAAGCGAAAAGAGCAAGGGGAAAAATATATACTGTAACATTTATTCAAAAACACTGAGTTTGTTCTTTGATATGAGAACATTAATATCGCAATCGCTGAATTTAGCGACATTGTTGCCGTTGAATCTGCAGACGGCGGAAGTTCTGCTACATTATATCATCTGTCGGCGGATTAGTGCTACAATATAACATACGACACGCAAAACTACAATTAAACTATCACAATAAGTCGCATTCAAATTAAACTATAAACAAAAACTCGCATTACAATGAAAATATCACAATAAGTCGAATTAAATATATTAAAAGATCACTGGGAAAATGTAAAGAGCTCAGCAAATCCAAAGCACGCTGAATGGCATCATCTTCTGTCATTAAACACACTGCTGATACACATAATATGGATGTTTACTGCTATATTAATACCTGAGCGTGTTGTGGATCCGTGTGTGTGGGACAGAGGAGAGCTTTAAATCCCTCGGATCTGGATTCTAGGCCTTCATTGTTTCAGAGATCCTCCAGTTAACTCGAAAATAAACCGCGATCGGTATAAAAACACAGCTCCATCAGTGACCGGAGCCCCTGCTCATAAAAGCGTCGATTTCTGTCCTTGTTTTAAAAATAAACCTGGTTAAAATCCGGGCAGAAAGAGGCTGTCGAGCTGCCCGGAACACCCGAAGCCTGCTATCAGCTGCTCCGGTCAGGCTTCCTGCGCACTGCGCATGCGCGCAGGCCTTCACACGTTTTATAACATGCACTGAGATTAGTAATTGTGCAACTGT
This sequence comes from Rhodeus uyekii, assembly GCA_037043235.1. Taxonomy (NCBI): domain Eukaryota; kingdom Metazoa; phylum Chordata; class Actinopteri; order Cypriniformes; family Acheilognathidae; genus Rhodeus; species Rhodeus uyekii. The sequence continues at coordinate 1,505,421 of JAWRVZ010000061.1, forward strand.
TGTGGACGGGAAAATACCGTGCCACTTCTCGACATGTTTCCCGTTTCTATTGGAAACACGTCACTGACCTACACGCATCACTTCAGGTCGACTGAAATGGTATAAAATGTCATTAATGCATTCATTATGATAAATAATCGTACACCTACGATCAAAGTATTCAAATTCACTGAGAATTTAATTTATAAATGCAAGCGTTTCTAATGCAGAGTTATTAAAAAATACATATATAACATTTTAAACATATTAAAAGCATTAATGACAATTTGATATGTAACATTTTTGGGTAACACAATGTCCTCCTTACATATACTTACCAACAGTAAATAATGCATAACTACATGCAACTAACCCTCAAACAAATCCTTATTTATTGTTGATTAAATTGCTCTCTAGTTAAATGTACGTACACTATAACAATGATAGCTTAAAATAAAAGTGTAACTCATTTTTGTGATACAGCTATATCATATTTAATCAACACTGCTGCTTTTGAACACTTACTAGTATGGTAGGGTCCAGAATTGCAAGCCTATGGGAACTCCATAATAAAACTTAGTTAGCTTTAGTTGTGACACACGGATAAATTTAGCTTATGCATGTGCCGAAGTTGAGTATCAAATATGACCATGGAAAAAGAGCTCTCATAAAAGAGAAGTAATTGTTTTATATTACATCAAAAGGGCTACGGCTGCAACAACTTTTCCAAGACACTAAAAGTTCCCAGAGACACAGATGCTGTCATCGTAAGTTTAAAATCCATACCATAGCAAAAGTTGTGGGGGAGTACAATTACATCAGGGGGAATAAAACGTTTGATCAGAGAGGGAAAACCCTGGATTTTAACCCAGGAGACTATGATGAAATTATGACCTACCTGATGAAAGGAGGAAAAAAACATTTCAGTGCAGACCATGAGAACAACGTGCGGACACCTCGACATATGTCACTCTCCATCCAGAGAAGATGTATAAAAAATGACATTTCCTGTCTTCAAAGCTAGAAGTTTACTGATGATTTTTGCTTTTGAGAGCTGCAGCAATGTGGAAAGGGTCCATTTAAATGTAAAAGGTGATGATCATAAAAATGAAAAGTTATAAATTTAGTTTCCCAATATTTTGATTTTTTTATTATAGTTTGATGGTTAAAGTTTCAGAATGTTGCAGAAATTAAAATTTGTTAAACTAAAATCCTCGTCAATCTATATTTCAATCATTTAAGTACAATCTAAAGCATTTTCAGAAAACAAGGAACATAATAAATAGTGTTCAGTTATTATACTATTTCATACTGTACTGTCTACTGTCTTATAGATATATTACAGAATGGTTACATGTGAATTTACATATTAACCACACAAATATAAGGAACTCTGAATAAAACCGCTAAGACCACACAAGGGATATGAATGGTTAAAATAAAATAAAAATCCCAACAAAATAAAACCATAAAAGCTTAAAATCTCATACAGAGATGTAGAGAAGATCAAATCTAAAAACAAATCAATCCATGTCTTCTTGAATCTTGAAGACATCCTTCATCTCAGGGCTTCAGTGACAGCTGGTCAGTGTTTTGGAGGAGCGTAAAGCCATGTGCGGAAACTCCCGAAAGATGACAGTGCACGAGGTGACGTCTGCAAAAGGAAACAAGTTAGCATTCTCCAATCATACTGAACCGAGCATAGCAATAGACACTCAAAAATACCAGTGGCTCTTTTTCCATTTCCCCACAGGGAACTGCGCTATATAAGATATGATATATCATTGAAAACTTCCCCATAATAAATAATCAATAAATGGGAAGTGACAGTAGTTTTGCAATGTGACAATATACTTCATCTTTAATTTTTAATTGTAAATGTTCTGAATAAATTACATTTGAGTATAATGTAAAAGCAAATAAACCGAAAACAGTTATTTGAGTATTAATAATATTTCACAACATTGTTTTTTTTAACATTAAAAGTTGTTGGGCAGTGATTTGAGGTTAAATGTTGAAACACTCAAAGAAGGTTGAGTCCCACCTGACCACATCTGCTTCTCGCTGAACGCTACCGTTCTGCTGAATAAAAACAACAACTACCCCATGAGAAAATGTGAGAAAAAGAGATGCTTTTTGAAGAAGAGAGCAATATTCAAGATACCCCAGTGGGGACGATTTGGAAATCCAATATATATATATATTTATTCTTTTATTTTTCTTATTTGAAAGCCTCTCTTTACTTTCTGTATTTTTGTGTGTGTTAATATGCTCTGTATTGGTGAGGTGATTAACTGGCACCATAAGGAGATGGAATGACTTGTTCTCGACAAACCACATCACTAACCCGTCAACCATGTGATCAACGGAGATACGCTTCAGACTGTCTGCTCTTGTGTGGAAAATTACTAGTTTTGTTTATCTTTCTTTCTTTCTTTCTTAGCCGATCAGAATCATTTAACCGTCATCATTGACGTGGTTAGCACCCTCTGTTAGAGTATAATTGCTGTACCAATGTTATTGTAAGTGGGGCGGCCTACGAACTCCTTGTGAGACCTGAAGCTTCTGCTGATGAAACTGCAAACTAAACTTCACTAAAATGTCTTCTATTGAATGCACTTCTGACTCCTGCTCTTCATTCAACATATCTGTTCCTCGGGTCTTAACTGTAATTCCCCTACACCCCGATGAGTCAAACCTTGCTGAACAGCAAATGCTGTTGGTCCTATACGCTCTCTGCCAAAACATCACTGTCCTACTGAGGTATGGGTCTCCCCTGAAGTTGCATTGTATGGGGCATAAAGACATTAGCAGTAGATCTTTCAAGTCCTATAGGTTGCAAGGTGGAGCAACCTTGCTCCAACCTTGAGCAATCCATCCTTAACATGGATTGACCTTGTTGGTCCAGCACATCCCACAGATGTCCAAGTGGATTGAGATCTGGGGATCCTTAAGCTCTTCGTATTCCTCAAAGCATTCCTGAACAATGTGTGGCAGAATAATGTGTGCTGAAAGAGGACACTTCACTTCACCATTGTCATGGCAGGGGTGTACCTGATCTGGAATCATGTTTAGGTGGGTGGCACTTGTCAAATTTATGAACAGTGTTTCTCAGCAGAACATTGCCTGGAGCTTTCCAGAGATGCTCTTACCCCGTCGCTTCTCCATAACAATCTAGCTCTTGTCAAAGTCGCTGCATACAACATGTTGATTATGAGAACTGATTGTTTCCTTACCATTTAATCAGACTTTTATTTGTGGCCCTGTTAGGAAATGATCAACGATAATCGCTTCACATGATCAGTCTAGATGCATGCACAATATATCATTTTAAAACTAAATTCTTATTGTTGAAAAAGAAAATGATAGGAAATTTGTCAACTACACCGTGTGATTTTTTTTAAAGCACCAGTGTGAAAAGAAAACATGGCAAAAACAGATTTTGTTTCTCTGAAAGAGAGCTCAGAGACGTATTTAGGATGTTCTTGAGTCATTAGCACACAAGTGAAAGCACAGAACCCTTTAAATGAGGTAAGACCCGTAAAGTGATCACCATATCCAGTGAAAGACCCAAACCCAGTAGTGAACGGTCTGTAACATCACTCACTCGTAAACTCTTGCGCTTTACCCTCAGTGGACTCGCAGGTGTACTGGCTTCTAAAAGAGGAATAATACCTAGTAAGACAATGTTACCATCACAATATAACTCACAACAAAAACACAGAAAGCAAGCCTTGGATGGGAAAACTGCATTATGGGTGTCTCCAAGAAAGAAAGAAACACCTTAACCTGGATGTTCGAGAGCAATCACAGACGGAAGCAGAATGTGTCATAAGAGAGAAAGATCAGAGCAGAAATATAAGCAAGACTTTGCCTGTTTTATTGTTTGTCAGTGTTTCAAAAGACAAGCTTTTTTTTTGGATAGATTTCTGTCATACAAACAATTGTACAAACAATACAAGAATGTCTCCAAACACAGAACGTCATCTAACAGTGCGAAAACAGATTGTACTGAATGTTGCAAGAGAAAACGAGTTAAAGGTCTGAACGCAAGAGCCACAGCTCGACGAAGAGAGAGAGAGAGCAAGCAGTCGAAAAGAGTTCAAAGGTCAAAGCATATTCACAGCACAGTAGTTACATACGTTTTCAGCTAAACTTTGTTTAAAACATCCAGACACAACGACTGAACTGGTCCCTTCTTGGCGAATATCTATCCTATACACCGTCTCTATTTTCAGATGTTAAAAACTACATTTCAGTTCACAAAAAGTTCACAAAAACTTAAAATGCGTAATAACATTTTCCTTTCTTCAAGCTATTTTCATTGAGATGTTTTCCCAATTAATATGCCAGTCTTTGTAGCCTATCTGTTTAAAGGGGAAGTGTGTCATTTTTCAATGCTAAAATGTGTTTCTATGTCAGAAAATATGAGTAAACAATTTGTAGAACTATCAGAACATTGTGTTTGTTTCATCCGTTTCTTTGAGAATCTAACCCGTCCAACATAGCAAGAGCGGAGTAGTGTGAATTTGGAGGTGAAACTATTTGTTTCCAAGAGCATGTTCATTTCGAAACAGTCATTTTTGTATTATACACTTTACAAAATATAATCTTTATAAAAATCCAGCCATGAATGCCAGCATAGAACTGCATGATTTAAACCATTTTTGTTTAAAATAGAGGTCACGATTTCCCCACCGTACTGAAAAGACAACTTACTTGTCGCCACCTACTGGTGTAACGGTGTAATTGATAGAATCGTTATTTGAAGCGCGACTGTAGACATTAGCGTTCATATCTGAATTGTAAACTTTTATCCCAGTATGTAATAATTTAATTATTTGTCATAGAAATAACCATACTGTGACTGTTTGTGAAGCCGTTCAACCAGTAGAGAGTGGTGCTTGCAACGCCAAGGTCATGGGTTCGATCCCCAGGGAAAGCAAGAACTGATTAGAATGTCAATGTATTTTTGGATGCAAAGTAAGTCGCTTTGAATAAAAGCGTCTGCCAAATGCATACATGTAAATGTAAATTTTGTCAAATGTTAAATAGACAGGCAAACCGTTGTCATTTTGAAATCACGTGGGTGTTTGAATCGAGATCACGATCTGTTAATGATTAATCGTGCAGCTCTATGTCAAGCAGAATCCTATCCAGCTTACAACCCAATTATTTTTTACAATTAATTGCATTTTTAAAAGATTATATAAAATGATTCACAATGTATTAACCATTTAAAAGTCAAAGCTAAAATAGTTATATTAAACATTACCCTTTCTTTGTTTCCTCTTATCCTTTAGTTAGCAAGCTAACAGTTTACCCTGCATGTTTAGCATAGCGCTAACTGCCGTTTTAATTAGCCAAGATTTTTCTTTTTAAATCAGGCATTATAAAGGGAAATAGATAGGATTCTGATGGCGCATTCTTAGAACTGGGATCATCTGAACCAAACATGGGCAAAAGTGGACAACACAGAGCAGATGACATCTGCAGTCATGCATTTTTACATAATGACAGAATCAGGTGGCTAAAATAAGGAACCACGCTTGCTAATGCAGACAGGAGCTTTTGCCTTGGTATGCGAGCGAGTAAACGCATGCAAATGTCTGCTTTTACAGACAGACTGCTCAAGCATTTCTCATTAAAAATCACATGACTATCATTTGGGAGCTTGGCAATACAAGTACAAATATATAAAACAGACGGCTGCGATATGTTTTAGAAATTATTTTGAATAGCTGACATCTTTTTAAAAATTTAAAGGGGTCAAAACACCCGTTCATATGAGGGGGTCTGATGTGTTTTTGAAATGCGAAAGACAAAAAAAGTCTAGTTAGGTCAAACGAAAACGCCTCCTTTTCTTTACCAAACGAGAAAAATGTACATGGATACATATTATCCGTGTTCTAGTCATCATTGCACTAATCCTCAGGACGTAACATAAATAAAAAGCACAACAAACATTGACACGAGGCAAAATAATATACAAACAGAAAAAAATTCGGTTGTAAAAAAACAACAAAAAAACACAAATACTGTCGGTAAAAGTGCGCACAGTCATATTTTGCACATAATGACTCAATAACACTCGGAAATGCTGTTTTGAATTACTAATGAATTCTAATTCAATGAAACAAGGCCGTTTAATATTACATCGCGATTAACGTCACGTTTAAATACGGCACTAGTTGTCACGTATAATGTAAGTAGCCGTTCCGTTTCAATATTTTGTGTTAACAACATACATATGAACATTTATTTACACAATGTGTAAACTACTTGGTCAGGTGAGGAGGAATCTGAGGATATCCTTGCTAAAGCTATTCCTGTTACGGGCTACAAACCCCTCGCTCCTCCTCACAGTTTGTCAGCGCTCAAGAGCGCCCCCTAGCATTCGTCAATCGTGAGGCAGATAAATTCCTGAATGCACTTTCTGTACTGCTGCTCTGTGGGACTGCTGCTGGGGTATTGACCTGGCTGTCCGAAGGGTCCGTCCGCTTCCCGCATCTCTTCATTCATCCGAGCTAACCGCAATCTAACCAAGACAGAGAGAACAAAAGCATGGGTTTTCCTGTGCAGTGGCTCTCTGGGAGGATCTCCAATGCGAGTGAAGCACTCGACTCACAACGTGACGATGTCTGCGTTGGCTGCCTGAACAGCGATACTGAGAGGGTCCTGCCCGTCTTCGTCGACCTCCATCTGTGAGGCTCCTCGCTTCAGGAACAAACACACCTGTCTGTGATCACAAACAAAGGGTTAAATGAGGAATCTGAATATCAGAACGAATTTGACTCAGATGGACAATGGAGTTTACAACAACACAATAATGTAGTAGGCATAAACTACAAAAACCGATATACGCACACATATATTGGGTGAAATAGTTCATTTAAGTCTCTCTCTCTTTTGGCTGCTTCATTTATTCAGGAATTTATTTGGCAGAGGTTTGGTCAGACAAACTGTCTCAAGTATGCAGATCACTAGGTTTTGTGAAGAAAACTTTTATGCACAGTTGGCACGTCTTACCCCGTGTGACCCAGGCACGTGGCGTGGTGGAGAGGTGCCCGTCCTCGTACGTCCCTCTGATTGACATCTGCTCCATTCTGCAGCAGGAACTCACAGGCTATCAGAGAGCCCTATGAGAGGGACCGAGATATCAAACAAACATTAGTACAGCAATACCTTGAGATATGAGCGTCCTGACATACGACTATTCTGAGATCCGAGCAAGCCTTCGAGCAACTTTTTGCTTTGAGATACGAGCACGCTTACAGACACCGACGCTAGGTTTTTGAGCACTCATTTATGGGGTAATTGCATATGATCACCACTAGAGGCAGCTTGGTTTTACAGCGGGGGTTACCGGGGGCAACGAGTGATTCATGAGTATTAAGCTGGGAGCAGCACGAGTTATGAGTGTTCAATAATAATAAATATGAGATTCTGAGGCGATCCAATACACAACATGGGAAGAAACACTACACTTCTGTATTGTGTTATCTACATTATCCCTCCCTCCTCCTCCTCCTCCTCCTCCTCCTCCTCCTCCTCCGCACATGCTGTCATTAGCCGCTACTGTATCGTCTGTCTCGAAGGCAAGAACTCATAATTAAATCCAAATTTTATTTTATATCACAGGAATCCTTATATACTATAATTGTTTAGTGCGCGTGTGTGTGTGTCTCCATAGCAATTAAAAACATGTTTTTTTTCATTGTTATTAGCACTAATAAGGGATTTTTTTAGAGGGCCGGAACTTTATTTTTTATGGGAAAAATGATTTGAGATACACGCAATTTGAGTGACGAGCTCTGTCCTGGAACGGATTATGCTCGTATCTCAAGGCATTACTGTAGAAACATTGAGTAAAGTAACCACTGATAATTTACACTAATAGCTCTACATGGAATACACACTGAAACAAAGATTACTGGATTACGCTGGAAAACAATGCTATTTTCTAAAACTTCAGGTGTAATTCAGTGTGTTCTTTGCCATGCCTCGGTAATTATTTGTAAAACGTACTAGCAATTTAGTGAAAACGATATCAAAATAAATCCTACACCAAATGTCTTCTTCAGTCCAGAACTTCTCACCCCTGTGACGGCTTGTATTAACGGGCTCTTGCTTTCGTCCTCCTCGTTGACCGAGTTGACATCTGCTCCGTGTGCGAGTGCTTCCGCCATGACCGGGAGGTTCCTGGCTCGCGACGCCTTACGAAGCAGCGTGTTCGGATCAAGCTCTCGTCCGTCTTCTGGATCCGATGCCTCCTGCTCGATATCAACCTCTCCGCTGGATTCATCCGAGTCCTCACACTCTGCAATAAAACAGAAAGACACGGAAGATAAACCAAGAGATACGCACAACAGATAGATATACCAAACTCAGAGCCAAACTTCTCACCTTCCTCAGTGACACTGTCCACCACTGAGCCGAAAACGAGTACGTCCGTGCTGCCGTCAGTGCTGCCGCCAAGCCCGCTGTCACTGCTGAGACCTGCGGGGCCAACAGGTGCCAAGCGAGGGACACGTTACTCACACCATGACCTTGTGAGTGCAGTGCCATGATTTATGAGGTGAACCCATCATTAATATGCTAAATCTGAATACATTTTCATGACCACAAATAAATGTTCATGTAATGTTCATGTAAATGTTACACGTACACTACCGTTCAAAAGTTTGGGGTGGGTAAGATTTGTAATTTTTTTTAAATCAAAATTTTATTTGATCAAAAATGCAGTAAAAACAGTATTATTGTGAAATAACATGAAAATATCACATTAAATATTGTGAAATAATATTATTGCATTTTAAATTAGGCTATCTGTTTTTAAAATGTAATGTATTCCTGTGAACAAAGCTGAATGCGTCGTTCTAGTTCTATCCTACATCGTTATTCCTTAAAATAGTTAATTTTTACATTCGTTAAAATAGTAAAAAAAAACTATTTTTCGTAAAAAAAAAAATAAAAATATTAGAACCTTATTTTACACACTGAATTTCGTGCTAAATAAGTAAAATAAGATATTTTTCTATGAGGATCGATACTTTTGAGATAACATCAGTATCGATATTTCAGGATTGAGAAAGCTTTGTTTGAGCTGCGCCCTCTACTGTCCAGGTGTGAATATGCATTTCCTTCAGCCGGACACTTATTCATTTCCTTTTTGGTGTGAAAGGTTAAAATATATTTTTATCTTGCTAGCCTACACGTGATTATACATTTTTTTTATATACACGTCTTTTGATGTATTTTTCTATTTTTTTCCTCTAATTCAATGTATTTTATTTGTATGTTTTAATAAAATGCTTTGAGATGCAACTTTTAAAAGGCGCTATATAAAATAAAGTTCATTTTTATTATGTCTACATTCGTCAAAAACAGCTATTTTGTTATTTAAAGCCAAAAGTAACGTAAACAAGTAAACGTAATGTATTAGTTACTTTTTATGGAAAGTAGTAACACAATTAGTTATTTTTTTTAGGGAGTAAACAAGTAAGCAGGAGACAGACGTGGTTCTGAGAAGCAACTTACTGCGCGGCCCTGAGCCTGTGTCAAAGTAAGAGAACAGCGAATCAAGCTCGTCGGGACAAAACAACGATTCTCTCCGAAACTTTGCGGCTGCTGCAGCTGAGGATGACAAAAAGAGAAGGGTGTCAGCTTGAAATAATTGCACAAGATCTTGTCCGATTCTAACTTTGTCCAACTCAGATGAGTAGAATAAACATGTTCAGAAATGACTGAGCAATTACCAGCGGAGAGATTGCCTGGCGACACGATCCCGGCATCGTGTCTGTATTTCCGGCGTGTTTTAGGGGCTCTGATGGAGCTGTTGTGTCTCCTGCACTTCTTCACGCTCCAGTGATGTGATTTCCTGCTCCCCTCCACCAGGGCCTCAGAGACGCACATCTTCTTCAGAAACTTCCTCTCCACGTATTTCGCTTTGATCCACGCTTCTTTCTCCTGCCTACATAAATCATCAGATGCAGAAACAGGAGCTTCAATTAACATAATAAGGAAAAAAAACACCTCAGCTGTCTATCAACTTTAATATACAGTAATCCCTCGCCACTTTGTGGTTCAAGTTTTGCGGCCTCAGTGCATCGCAGATTTTTCAAAAGTATTTATCGAAAAATAAAAATTCAAAAATACAGCCATATCGGCAGCGTATTGCGGAAAGCAGCGTTGCTTCATTGTGATACGAGAGAAACGGTTTCCCCGGATGCCAGACAAAGAGAGAAACTCTCTCAGAGGCTTTGTACATGCCCACGGCACACAGACAAGACACGTGATTGGTTCCCGGTGCAGATCGACCAATGAGAGCACGAGTGGATGTATCCCGTGAACTGATTGGCTGATCCTACTTAGCGGATTTTCACCTGTCGCGGCGGGTTCTGGTCCACATTAACCGCGATAAACGAGGGATTACCGTACCAGCCAATTTCTCTTGTTGGGGCGATAATGATAACATTAAAAATGAACATATATCGGCAACCATATTGGTATCGGCCGATATATGTTCAATTTTATTGTTATCGGCCCAACAAGAAAAATCTAATCACTAATCCAAGTTATAGATTCTGATATCTATAGATTTGGCCACACACTGACCTTGAGCTGTTGGAACCAGGTTTCTTGAGTCCTTGTTCCTCACAGGCTCCTTCATAAATCTGGTTGATTACGGTGTTGCCAAGCTCACACATTAACTAGAGAGAAAACGGTCAAAGCATTATTCAGTCCATATAGGTCAAACATATTGTCACCAAAACTATAAAAAGTTCTAAGATTGAAGTGGATCATAAAAAGTTATGTCATTGGTTAATAAAGTGAGATTAAATACATAAAGCATCACATTCACATTTAGTTTAGAACTACAATAACCTAACCATCATGTTGACTTCTGCTCAACAAGGCAGTATTTATTTGATCAAATATAAAGCAAAACCAGTAATATTGTGGAATGTTACATAGAGCAAAGAGCATCCCCATAACTCTTACTATTCTTGAGTTGAAATTCTCATTATTATCAATATTATTTGTATTATTATTACAAAATGGAATTTCAGCAGTTCATATGCATTACAGTTAACTTAATTTTTTTTTATATATAATATAAATATACACACACACACACACACACACACACATACACACTCACCAAAAGGATTATTAGGAACACCTGCTCAATTTCTCATTAATGCAATTATCTAATCAACCAATCACAAGGCAGTTGCTTCAATGCATTTAGATGTTGGTTGGTCCTGGTCAAGACAATCTCCTGAACTACAAACTGAATGTCAGAATGGGAAAGAAAGGGGATTTAAGCGATTTTGAGCGTGGCATGGTTGTTGGTGCCAGACGGGCCGGTCTGAGTATTTCACAATCTGCTCAGTTACTGGGATTTTCACACACATACCATTTCTAGGGTTTACAAAAAAATGGTGTGAAAAGGGAAAAACATCCAGTAATGCGGCAGTCCTGTGGGAGAAAATGCCTTGTTGATGCTAGAGGTCAGAGGTCATGGGCCGACTGATTCAAGCTGATAGAAGAGCAACTTTGAAATAACCACTCGTTACAACCGAGGTTTGCAGCAAAGCATTTGTGAAGCCACAACATGCACAACCTTGAGGCGGATGGGCTACAACAGCAGAAGACCCCACCGGGTACCACTCATCTCCACTACAAATAGGAAAAAGAGGCGACAATTTGCACAAGCTCAAGACCTGAAAAATGTTGCCTGGTCTGATGAGTCTCGATTTCTGTTGAGACATTCAGATGGTAGAGTCAGAATTTGGCGTAAACAGAATGAGAACATGGATCCATCATGCTTTGTTACCACTGTGCAGGCTGGTGGTTGTGGTGTAATGGTGTGGGGATGTTTTCTTGGCACACTTTAGGCCCCTTAGTGCCAATTGGGCATCATTTAAATGCCACGGCCTACCTGAGCATTGTTTCTGACCATGTCCATCCCTTTGTGACCACCATGTCCCCATCCTCTGATGTTGCTTCCAGCAGGATAATGCACCATGTGACAAAGCTCGAATCAATTCAGATAGGTTTCTTGAACACGAGAATGAGTTCACTGAACTAAAATGGTCCCAGTCACCAGATCTCAACCCAATAGAGCATCTTTGGGATGTGGTGGAACGGGATTTGCATCCCACAAATCTCCATCAACTGCAAGATGCTATCCTATCAATATGGGCCAACATTTCTAAAGAATGCTTTCAGCACCTTGTTGAATCAATGCCATGCAGAATTAAGGCAGTTCTGAAGGTGAAAGTGGGTCAAACACCGTATTAGTGTGTGTTCCTAATAATCCTTTAGGTGAGTGCGTATATATTTAATTTCATTTTCTTTAAGCTAAATAGTATGTATGTAGGAAGGTAATCTATATATACACAGTATACATTTTTTTCCCCCTACATTTTTCTTTGACTTTTGTTTGGGGTGAAATGTGATTGACCCTTTCAGTCTCCCTCTCTTCAGTCAGGTCTTACCTTCATAAGCTCTGGCTCCCATGTGTCGAGTGTTAAGGAGCGAACCTTAGAGCAATGTACACCCAAACTCCTGCAGAGACCGAATAGAGAGCATAACATTTACAAGAATATTCACTATGGTATTATTCTGATTTAGGCACATATACATTTTAAACATTCAGTTATGTTTTGTCACGACAAGCAAATAAAAAAAATACACATCACATTTTCACTTAAACTAGTCAAAGTCCAACAATGGCAGGACACATTTGTGTCCGCCTCCTGTAGAAACCATCAGAATCTCAGATCTCCCTGAGCAAATCAAAGCTAATGCCTCGGTCTATCTTGAATGCAGTCATGGGTGCCCATCTATGAGGAGGTAGGAGAGATTTAATCTGATTAGCAGGCTGGCGCCGGTAATCTGCAGAGGAACTGATGAAGCAGAAAAGGTGCTTCACCCTGAGGGTATGACGCAGTATGAGCACAAGCGTCATATGGATGAGGGCCTGTCTTCGTGTAAAGCCATTCTGCGGTTGGGTTCAATCTGTCATGGGTGATGTAGTCGGGATAAATGCACTGACGCAGGTGGCTTTAAAGCCTGTCTATCTTCAGTCAAAACAATATGAAGCAGATGGTTTCAACAGTGAGTTGTTTAAACAGTGGGAAATTCTAATCAGAAGTGAGTATCCTTGTGCCCTTCTCAGTCTGAAGAGCCCTTGAAGTGGGGACTTTGGAGAGGAACACACTTGGTTTAAAAAGCACTGAAAAATGACAAATTTCCTCATTATCGTCCCCTGGAACACGACCAGGTGACTTCTATCACCAAATTAGCTGCTATTTAAACAGAAATTTCTTATTATCGCTGTTAATATAATTGTTGCAAATAAATATACAATAATACCTTGAGATACAAGCATAATCCGTTATAAGACAGAGCTCATAACTCGAGGTTCTTGTATCTCAAATCATTTTTTCTGATAAGACATAATAGAAAAAAAATGTATCCATTCCGGCCCTCTTAAAAACTCCCTTATTAGTGCTAATAACAATGGAAAAAAACATGTTAATTATGAATTTTTGCCTTTGAGACAGACGATACAATAGCGGCTAATGGTGGTATGTGCGGAGGAGGAGGGATAACTTAGATTTCGCAGATAACGCAAACGCAATCCGAAACTTGCGGAAGATGCGTACGGAAGTCGACTATGGTGGAAAATCTATGCCAAAAAGAAACGAGCACAAAACTGATGTTTGTGTGTGCGTAAATTACATCCACGAGCGAAAAAACGGGAGTCCACAAGCCACATTTTAATCAGCTCGATCTTCTCTCAATTGCTTGTTTTTGCTCACGCGAACACTTTTTAGTTCACGAACATGTGACGTGAACGAGTGAGCTGCTCGTATCTCAAATATTTACTCATATCTCAAAGCAAAAATTTGCTTGAAGACTTGCTTGTATCTCAGAATACTCATATGTCGGGATGCTCGTATCACAAGGTATTACTGTAGATTGTACAACAACATTTTTAAACTTTTACTTTTTGTAATTGCGGTGATGTTTTTTAACAGGGTATATGCCATTAATAGCTGTGTGTGTGTAAACCTCACTCCCCTGATCACAAGAGGCTCTCAAGCAACTGAGACACTGGTTTGACATTTTATTGATAGTAGCCTACATTTACCTGTTGATGCCTTCACGAATACCTGTAAAAGTTGAGTTGTGTTTGAGTTGAGTTAAGCACAACACGCAAAAGGGGAGTGAAGTCCCCAACATGCCAACAAACCAATGAGAATGTGAGACAATGATGACATCACATAAAAACCAAATAGGCGCCAAATCCGGCGTGAATCCGCTTACCTGGAACTCTCAATGAGTGGCAGATTTGACAGAGAGTTACATACGTTTTACCAACACTTTATCATGTAAGCTTTACGGTACATCTCAAACAAGAGTATTTAAAGTAACTCAACCTCTCCCACCATCGAACACTAAAAGGAATCACGAGGATTCGCCACCCTGGGTCACATGACCATAAATGATAAAACTATTTCAATCGCATACACCCTTTGCTAGTAGCCTTGTGGAAAGGCAATTCGTGAAAGGATTCGCCATTTGGAATTCGCCTTGTATGTCGGCTGTAAGATGTATGGAGTGTGTACAAGCGAATTAACAAATGCCCTGTTTTATATTGCTTTGTGTTATAACGTATAGCACGCAAAAATGATGCAAGATCTCACCTGTGAATGCCAGAGCACTCAATACAGAGCAGAATGCCGAGGTTGATGCTGGCCCAGCGAGGGTCGGCCTGACCACAGTCGCAGCAGATCTCGTTTCCTGGCAGAGACTGGACACGCTGCAGGATACTCTCTCCTCTAACAATACGCTCCCGCGGCTCGCTGGCAGAGTCTATGCTGCTCGTGGAGGGAGACGCTGTCCTGTCCAAACGCTGTCAAATAGTAGATAAGTTTCAAACTATGTAAAGTGCAATTCATGTAACGGGGTCAGTGGCATGGCCTCATTTTTGTCCAGATTTGTGCATAAAATGAGGACTAGATCATGAGATGGAATTTTATAAATTATATTTTTTATTTTCCTTCTTATATATGCTTATATTTTGTTTCTTGACATTATTGATTATTGTGTGACATTAATTGTATTTTCTATTCTGTAGAACTAGTAAGTAAGATATAATAAGTCTGAAGAAATACGCTTGAGGTATAAAGAGGGTAATGTGTTCCTGATAAGGAATGGAAAATTACAAGCCTTTGCAAAATTGAGCCTTTAGCCTTGACTAGAGATATAAGTGCTGGAGCAGCCCTCCCTTCTGTCACACTCTGCAGGGCAGCTTCGGATGTCTGTATAACTGTGGCCTTTTCTTGCAAGAAAATAAACCTTTATAAGTTACAATTGGGATATTTGTCTCTTATTCAGAACTAATAAAACATTTTGCCACCACAACCTCTTCTGTGATGACAATATATGCTTTTGAATTTGTTCTTTTACTTTGGGGGGGGGGAATAAGTGCTTATAGAACAGACTTTCCAAACTTTGATCTGAACTTTAAAATGACTTTTACAGCAGTTTTACAGTTCCTACTAACATGTAATGCCATGCATAGTGTGACACTGACACATTACAAACAGCTTCCCAGAGTAGTTGTTAGTAAGACTGACCTCTATGTAATAGTTTTCAGAAATCTCCCTGTAAGCAGAAGCAATGCTGGCCTGAACCGCCTGAATCCAAGCTTGACGGAGCTTCTCAGATTCAGCCTGCAGCATACAGCTCCTGATGGGGGTGGATTGTATATATGATACTGTACATACCCACACACACATGCACACAGAGCACATACGACACGGTACTCACTTTGTAGGTGACACCACTTCAAAACAGAACCTTCTCTCAATGTCCTCACATGGCTTCACAGAGCAAAGCCGGAGGTCCTCCACCACCACAGTCAAAGCGTCCTACGACACACGGCAGATAGCAATGTCGGGTCACAACAAGCATTTGCAGCACTATAAATCTGAATCCTCTAAACTTAACTGGGGCTGTACATAGAACCCTAGTGTCTTTGACTGAATACGGTTTATGCCAAAAAAGCTCTGTTCTATATAAAGAGAAACGATTTAAATGATTGCATTATACTTTCATGTTTAACAAGTTATTAAATTTTTGGTTGGACTTTATTTTACAGTACGTGTACTTACCTAAGAAAGTACTGGGTGATATAAGGTAACTGCATGGGTTTAGGGGAAGGTTCAGGGTTTGTAACTAGTTATAACCCAGTTATTGTCACAATTATTCAGGAAAATAAGATTTTATCATCAAAGTGATAAATGTGTTGCAAAAATGAGCACACCTAAATAAAACGAAATATTTTTTCTGATGCAAGTGTAAGGCAATTGTTTCATCAACAGCCAAGTATGTCCAGACAATTAAAAGCCCACTGAATCATTCTGAATCATCAATCAAACAATCATTCTCTACATGGGAGAGAAAGAGAGTCCAGAGACTTATTTCTTAGCACAAAAAGGACAGTGGCACAAGAGGACTACAAAATCATTGATTATACTGTGAAAATAAAGCAAAAGTAACACAGAAATGCAAAAACAATGAACTTGTGAAAAGACCCCTAAAATAATCAGGCCTTCATTATAAGCTTTCAATTAGTGATGAGGGTTTTATTGCGAATCAAAGAGCATGAGAAATACCAAGCAAGTGCCTCAGAGCCAACAAAAGCTATTCCATAGTAAAAGACAGCCTGCAGAAGTGATGTGCACTGTAGCCAAAAAACAATTAATGTGTGTTAATATGGTCTGTATTGGTGAGGTGATTAACTGGCACCATAAGGAGACAGAATGACTTGTTGTTCGACAATCTGACGCCAAGAAACGCATTTCTGCCACGTGGAAGGTCAATAACCCGTCTACCATGTGATCAACGAAGATATGTTTCAGACTGTCTGCTCTTGTGTGGAAAATTACTAGTTTTGTTTATTTTCTTTCTTTCTTAGCCAATCAGAATCATTTAATCGTCATCATTGACGTAGTTAGCACCCTCTGTTAGAGTATAATTGCTGTAATAATGTTATTGTATGTGAGGCGGCCTACGAACTTTACGAACTTGAGACTTGAAGCTTCTTCTGATGAAACTGCAAACTAAACTTCACTAAAATGTCTTCTATTGACTGCACTTCTCTGACTCCTGCTCTTCATTCAACATCTCTGGTCCTCGGGTCTTAACTGTAAATTCCCCAACAGTTAATGTTAGGCTTCTGGGAATCCATACTCTGGTCTCATGAGACCAAGTCAATCACTTGGGATCTAACATTATCCAAAATATTGTTTTGTAGCGAAAAGAGGAGTTCAGTGAGGAGTGCCTGGTTCCCACAGTGAAGATCGGCGGTAGTAAAGACCTTATATGAGGATGTATGAGTGCTGTAGGTGTGAGGGAGTTTGGCTTTGGAAACACACCACTGTGGGTGTAATTCAAACACTTGAAACAAGATGCAACTCTCATTTGTGCTGCGCACTGTTGCAACATATATCTTCTAGAGTTTCTAGAGTTGTAGAAGAATTTAGCAAAGTTGAACCACTTACTTTTAGTCTCTTCTGATACACTAGTTGACTGTTCTGTATCGAAAACCATCGCCTGGTGGGAGAGGAAAACACAATATTAGATGTTCTCTACAAAATGCACGAACATTTTTACATTTAGAGCCTGTTCTTACCTGTTCCATGTCTTGAAAGCGTTGCTCGCCCTCTTGAACAGGTATCCCTCCATCACGACACCATTGGGAGCATCCACATTGAATTCCACTTTGGAGTCATCATAAGCAAAATCCTGTCAAGCAAAGCAGAGCAGCTCTCAGTGATTCAGGCAGGTCATAGCACACACAGAAACGGGACCTTGTCAGTCAGTACCGAGGACCCTTATTGTTTGGTTAAGTCTTCTGCGAGACAGACAAAAGACAAAACTTAATCCCTATCAGTCAAAACATAATCCCCATGAGCGCAGCAGCCATATCTAATCCCTCTCATTTCAATCAACAGTGATTGGCAGTCTCTGAACGCTGTCTCTGACTTTGAGATATTGCTTTTGTATAGCAACTGTGCTGGCACTGAGATGTTAGCAATGTTTCCTAAAAATGCTTAATAAATGATTCTCCTCCTCCAACATCAATGACATTGACCTTCCAATGCATGTTTCGAGGTTGCTGCTCTGACCGCAAACACACACACATTTGTATCGCTATATTAGTAAGGACATTGCATAAACTTCCATTGATTTTATATGAGGCTAATGGCCTAACCTAACCCCTACCGATCTCAGAAACACGTGCAAAACACTAGGTTTAAATAATAACACATTTTGACCAATTAGTAAGCCTTTTTAACTAGAGAGGACCAGTAAAATGTCCTCACTTGTTGGTTGTCATAAATTCACTATATAAGTGACAGGACACTTGGTCCTCACAAGTATCCAAACACACACACACACACACTATCTCCCTACAATAACTTAAAATATATATATAAAATTAAATATTTACCAAGGAAATATGCATATAAACATAGATATTTTATAAGTATTTAATGTATTCATAAAATGTACAAGGATTTAACTGCACAACAAGAACTATTTTAATGGATTAAAACTATTTTAAATATTTTAACTATTTTATTATTTTAATTTGCAAATACATTAACATTACATACATTAAGCCTATTCATCAAATTTCCATCTCCATCTTACACCATCTACTACATGTCTTCTGTCGTCTGACTAATAGCATATACTTATACGATTTTTCTTTAATCAAAACGCCTTTCAGTATAATTGTATATCATTTATTATATCTCTTAATCATTGTTGTATTGCATTACATTTGCCCCCCCACAACAACAAAAAGTACAGCTTTGATGAAAAAAAATATATTATTGGCAGATCTAGAGAGATAATTGATAATTATATGCATTTTATGTAAGTAGTCCGTTATAAAGCTCTCATACTGATTTACATATTGTTTGTTTTGGGCAAATAAATATAGACTGCACACTTTTGCAAAGTTTGAGTCTCTGAAAATGAGTTTTTTTGTTCTCAGAATGAACTCCACAACTTTCCTCATCACAGTATATGAGCCAAATAGCCTGAAGTACAAATATGATACTCATCCTCAAACTTATGCACACACTTACATACACATACATACATGGTACATGTAACAAATAACATCTCAGCGCTTTCTATCGATATGAAACACAAATCATTTATTCTAACTCACCAGGGTATACTTCAATCTCCCGAATATCTTCATCTTTAAAAATAGTTTATCCAAAAGCATCAGTAATAATGGAGCAACAAACACTTTTCCCGAAGAGCTCAGTCTCGTTTGCCTACAGTGAAGTCATCTCACATCAAAGTCAAAGGCACGCGCTTCATCGATCTTGTGCGCACTCCTCACTCCAGCACATGAATGCCACCGGCGAGCCTGCTCATCACGCCTCTACCGCTCGATATCCGCATGATTAGCATACAGCTGTCCATTTATGTGCCCTGCTCTTTGCTTTGCCCCCTGACCCCAGTCAACTGCAAACATTATTTCACTGCCGCGTACAGAAGCACCGTGTCATTCACGGATTTACGAGCGCGAGGTGCTCTCCTTTAAACTCCAGCGTGCTCCCACTCATGAGAGTCGCGTTTTAAAATGCCCCGTCCATCTGTCTGACGGTGCACAGGACCATTGCCGTTTAATCAAGCAAGCGCTATTGCCCCCCTAAACCCCTCCCGAGAAGCTTTTTCTTCCAGCTCTCACACTCTCTATCAAGTGGATTGCTTGAGATATTCCACTTGTTAAGGATTTCAATCATTTTCAATTATAGGGAGCACAACTGATATCAATAATCATAGGTCATCTAAATTTAAAACGGATTAAGAGAAAAAGCCATTATTGATTCTACCATGACAAGTTATTCCATTAATTAGTTAGTCCTTAATTAAATTCAAAATGACTTGTACGGCAAAAATATTTTGGGCTTTAATCTTTTTAATCATATTAGTAGCATTTAATTCAGAAAGTTATGCATTACAGAATATTAAAAATGCATTTTAATATTATAAATAATAGTATTTACTAAATATAATACAAATATAATAGTACAAAATATTACAAATAAGTAACCAATAAGAAAATTTTTATTTTTTTATGTGTGTGTGTGTGTGTGTGTATAAATATTAATGTTTTAGGTCAAGGTCAAAAAGTTGTTCGAAAATGTATGATACTTAAAGAATATATTGAATTAGATTTAAAATTAGCAATAAAATAAAATAGTAAAAGTAATGATTAAAAAAAAATGTAAAAGTTTCCACTTCACATGAAATGTAAGTTTTGTTGAAAATATAAAAAAATATTTTTTGTTTAAATGCATGAAATCAACATTAATAAGATTACAATGTTATTAATAAGATGACATTTCTAAGAACTTAGCACAATTTCAAGCAGATTTTGAAAAGATTTTTCCTTTTCATCATCTCAAGCATGGTTGGAGGTAAAAGTAAAAGTGTACATTTGCAAATACTATTATTTGGCAAATCCTTCAACACAAAGAAACAAAACTGCTCACGTCCCCTATAGCTTGCAAAATAAACAAATATAATCTGCTTTATTCGCCACGCTTTGTGCTCTATGTGAGCGCCGCATGCTCATACACCCACAGTCCAGCTGAATTTGTGAAACCACCATTACTCTGTGAGAGAGTGAGAAAGGGAAACCCCAAGGGTGCCACAAGTGGGTTACACGTGAATAAAAGACCAGTGTGAGAGGAGTGAGTTAGTGCGTGTGCATGTGTTAGGACTGACAGATGCAACACGAGGAGGTAGTAAAACGGTGAGGTTGTGGGACGGCCAGAGAGATCGTAACTCTGTCACTGGAGCCACTGAGGAGGAGGGAAAGAGACACTGTTCAGGCATCTCTGCAGATAAATCATCTGATAAATCAATAGGATGCTTCCGCCCTCGGCATCGCTCAGGAATCGCAGCTGGCTGTGTTCACTGTCTGCTTTCAAATCATGTCATTTAAAAAAGAAAATGTTTTAGATATACTGTATAGTTTTTGAAATTTGGAAGTTTACATTTGACCAAATATAGAAACATGTTGCATAAACTCACAACACGGACACATACAGAAACACACTGCAAATACCGTAATACCTTGAGATACGAGCAAGCCTTCGGGCATTTTGCTTTGAGATACGAGTAAAGACTTGAGATACGAGCAGCTTGCAGGTAGTCGAGCACTCGGAGCAGCTCAAGCCGCTTCACTCCTTCACTTCACGTGTTCAGAGTTTTTCAGAGGGAAGGAACAGATTTTTTTTCTTTCTGTTATTTCTTATGGGGAAAAAATTATTTGCGATACGAGCAATTCGAGTTACGAGCTCGGTCCTGGAACGGATTATGCTCGTATCTCAAGGTATTACTGTACTCACAATCACATTCACTGTAAAAATAGCAGTTTGGCAAAAATCAATAGAGCGTATCTGTTTGAGGTTTCTATTTACAATGTGTTTTTGCAGAGATCAAGCAAATCTGTTGATTTCTTGAAAGCAAATGTGTTTAAGCATTGAACAGACACTCTGACATCTTGGGTGCATTTTGAGTTCTGCACGCTTGCAAATCCTCTCACTATAATGAACAATGAAGTAAATAAGAGAGTCATTGTGCAGACAGCTTTATGGATTATAACGAAACTGTGAGATTGCGATGAACTAAAATGAGTGACAGCTTTTCTAGTGATTATGAAGGAGCCGTCTTCCATGGCAAAATCCTGTCACAAAGTAAAGCGACCACCAAAATAATAATTTTGGTCAGGGATTAATGTAAACGGATATCAGTCGTGTCAAAAGTGAATGTAAACAAGCAGGACAAAAAATGGATATGGTCAAAATATCGCGTCTGTGCATAAAGACTTGCCGTTTAAACGCAGCCATAATTATATCACTCGAACACCCATCGCCATCCAATATTTTAATTATGACAGCACTTTTTCAGCACATTTCAATATGCTACATATTTGATTGGGATGTATTGTTCTTATTATTATTTTGCTTTTGTGACGAAATAGAGGAAAACAAAAATCCATTAAAATGACTGAAATGTTAACATTACAATGAAAATAAGAACTATAATGGCATCTCAATGGCAGTAAAATAACACTGTGATTGACTCTCTCTCACAGGCTGTGGGACTGAACATGGTAGAGGTGTAAATCACCCCTCTGGGGTCAACAGGTCACCGGACAACACGCTGTTTTGTGGAAGTGTGCAGAACATACGGGACGAAGAGCACTGAAAGCCATGCTGCACGCTTTAAGCTCATTACTGACTTTACAGCTGTTCTCTTTCTCCAAAATTAGTTTCTCACTCTCTTTCATCCACAGGTCAAATGTTCCTCGCTCTTTTCTTTAGCTGTTTGGCAATCTACTTTTCTTTGTTATTCAAATGCCTTTTTTTGTCACACAATTATTTTTGTCCCAGTACTCTGGCTGTCTCTAACGTCTACCTTTTATCTCATAACTTTGAAGATCATTAATACACAAACACTACCGTCCTAAAGAAGCAATGTCTGAATATGCAGAAGTATGAGAAACATCTGATAGCTTGGATGGAGGAGAAAAAGAAGAAGAACAAGGACCTTTATTATACCTTTGTATAATTAATATAAAGCTGTTCAAGTCTTGTCCTCACACAAAGAAGACCAAAATACAGTGGAGTTCACTTATCTCAACCTCAGTTAACTCACCAATCCTATTATGTCGACGTTTTTGAAATGGAACCACCAAACTCCCTATTTGTCTAAGCATTTTCTTATGGGTTATGTTGATTATTTTATGCCGCCGAACCCTGATATCTCGAGCACAAAATAGGGACAAGTTCGCCACTTCACATGGTTATCTCGTGACTAATGATCGTACCGAGTTCACTGCGCATGCACTGAGTGTGTGTTGCACGTGGATCGCAGTCCGTATGGTTGCTCTTTCAGTGACGCTTCTCTCGCAGTGACCACAGAAGAACTCAGGGTGAAAAAATAAAGTCTTGCAAATCTATCTTGGAAGAGGAGGTGCAGGAGTTGAACCTCACAGTCCAGTTCTATCGTTAAGGATAGAAGCATTTGTTTTCAAGCAGACGTTAAAGGCAAAAAGCAACAAAGCATTTTAGAGTTTGTAAAGAAACCATAGTAACCGCGTGTGCAATACTTTCAGAACTGTGTCCGAGTGAAATGTGTTTATGTGTGTGTGACTGTTTACACTGTGAGTGAAATTGTGTTTGCAATGTTGGAGAATATAATTAAAGGTTTGTATGGAGAATGCAAGGTGTTTTTATTGTATACTGGTAAATCTCTGCTGTTAGTTGCTGCACATATGCCTTTTGTTGTTAGCAAACATATACAGTGTATGTACATTTTTATAGCATGCCGATCGCTTCATCAAACAAATCACCATATTGGCTGTTGGTTTTCTCGATCATCGGTTTTCTCAACGCTTTTTTGCAACTCCCGAGACCGTCGACATAACCGGATTCCACTGTAGTCTGTTTTACTGGCAAAATCAGCTTGAGCTCTGCTCCTAACAGATTTTGTCATGTAAATGTTTACCTCATGTTGCCCTCTAAAATCTTGTTGTTGTTGCTACAGAAACAGGAGGTTCAATTCATCTGCAAGTCATGTTCTAAATCACACTCTTGCCCTGCAGACAATCACACTCACACGTGTGCACTTGTGTGTGCAGCGCTCTTGAATCAAGCTCCGCCTGTTCGGGACAGTTGGTGGCACTAATTTGTCCATGTTTTTGGCGCGCCACCTCATGCCCTCCCTAAGCATCGCGGCCTCTGCCATCTGCTATGTTTAACAGTGCTGGCCAGGGCAGAAGTGGGCAAGGTGCCCACGGGGACACTTCTAGACCTCGGCTGACTCGAGTCTCTCATCACAGACACACCTGGAGCTACATGTTATTTGCGCCGCATGAATTTATTATTAATACTATTAATACTAAAGATAATGTAGAACTACTTAAGAGTTTTCTTGTGATGAATTTAACCTCATAATGCATTCAGATCCATTTTGACCTGGAAGGCACACATACAACTTCTTTAAATAGTAACCAAGATACTGCAAGAAAACCTTTTGCATCTGGTTTTATTTTACGAACGTCATGTCTTCAATCCACAAACCAAATCTTTTAAATTTGTACATTTATGGTAAAATACTTCTTCCTGTCCTAGTTTCTCATTAAATAGTTTGAGTGTCCTGATCTCAATCTGACATGTTGTCAATATAATAATCATGCACTGTTGGTTTGTTGGCCAGAGGAGAACTGGTTCCCTGACTGAGTCTGGTTTCTCCCAAGTTTTTTTCTTTCTCTATTCTGTTCTTCATTCATTCAGTCACTGGCTGTAATTTAGTTTTTTGCCACTGTCACCTCAGGTTTGCCTAATTTCATCAATATTATTGATATTTCTGCTCTTCAAGAGCTGCTGTACAGTCAAAACAAACTTTTGTTGCATTATTTTCATGTGACCACTGTAAAGCTGCTTCTCTATTCCAATATCTATTCTAGAGCGCTATATAGCGTATTTTCCCACATATAACCTGCGGCTTATACCAGATTTTACAAACCTTGCATGGGGTGCGGGTTATATAATGGTGCGGGTTAATTTTTTTACACGTAATAATATTTCAATATATTTGTTACGTCCCTAAGGACGTAAGGTTTTTTTTTTAATGGTATTTCTGTTTTTCTTTCTTGCGAGGGTTGTTGTCTCTGGCGCTTGTACGATCTCTCTGATAGCTGGTGCTGATAGGCTGTCTGACCTGTCAATCATGTAGGACGACGTGATTGGCTGTGCTGCATGAGGGCGGGCTCTTCTCATCTCATCCGATGATCAACACCTGTAGAATCGCTTCTTAAGGGACGTGCTGCTGCACAGCGGGAGACACTGCTTTTTCCTTTTCTTCTGATTCTGACTTGTGTTTGTTTTCTTGTTGTTTGAATTTCGCGCACAAGCACTGTGTACCGAGCCTGAACAGTTATGATAATTGACGACATGCGAGCAGCATTCGAAACTCAAAATGTGAATTTACATAAAGTTCAGTCTATGGGTGCGGGTTATATAAAGGTGCGGGTTATGCCGACACTTTCTTACACACAACCCCAAAACCCGCTGGATATATGAGGGTGCGGATTATCTGCGTCTGCAGGTTATATGAGTGAAAATATGGTAAATAAAGGTGACTTGACTTTCTATCTTTGAAAGAACACCTTTCATCTTTCGCAGCTCTCACGAGAACATCAAACACATGAGGGAATGAGCCATACATTGATTTGGGGGTTGTGTGTGTGCAGTGTGGACGTGTGTTTGACCGGACAGCATTCAAAACATTGTGTAACTTTTTTTTTTACTTTGTGATATTGGAATTATTGCAGACTTTTTTCATCATTATCTTTTGCTTATAAAATAGTTATAAGTTATAAGAGTTTACTAAGATTAAGTACAAACAAATTTAAATTGCCAAGAGCCATTTTTGGCTTTCATTAGAGTTTCATAAGCTCCTTAAGAGCTATACAGAGATGAAATTCCCCAGTGATGCAAAAGCTGGAGAGTGAGGAGGAGGGTTTGTCCTCGTGTGGGTCTGACAGACTCAAAATACATGGAAATCAATTTCTGCTGTCTGTTTTTTTTTATCAAAAGACTTAGAATCTTGATACTGAACAAGGATAATAGCAACTAGATAACAGAAATATTTATATATATAGTAAATTTGTAGTAAAATATTTAAAAATTTTTTTATTTTTTTATGTTACAAGTGAATCTTGATATTAATTTTAAAAGTGTCTTTATGCAAAACCATTTTCAACTAAAAATGGAAAACGTGTTTTGGCCGTTCAATTACATGACAGTGGCTTTTTGGGGCCTGAAAATACAAACTTTTGAAAAAAGGATTCAAAGTGCAAGTTTTTGAAAACATTGACATGCACATGCATATTACGTGTTCAGTCTCTAGCCGCGTAGCGTTTCTTTACAAAGTGACATCACTAACTACAGGCCGGCATGAATAGAGCAGCGCTTTTAAACGTTTTCGCAGATCCGTGTGAATGGGGATCATTTTGATATTTTGTTGTCAGTATTTTTCTATTTTTAGTACATCGTTGTCATGTAAACATGTCATGTAAACATGTAAACATAACTAAGATTACATTTAATAGTGTTATTAAATTATTACTGTTTATTAGGCATCACAACATTGTTATATATTCAATATTGAAAAAGGAATATTACATTTCAAACTTATTTAGCAACTATAGAGAACCAATAAATGACAGATTAAAAAGTATTACTGCCAAACCAAGAGCCCAAACGAGCATTTCTACCATTCATTCATCTGTCTCTGCCAGGACGAGAACGAAAAATGACTCACCTGCATCAAAGTCTGGATGTGGACGGCACGTCGAGATAAGACATGGAGGAAAAAGAGAAAGAAAATTAGTTTCTGATTGTTCAAGTTTTATCATTTATCCAACACGCTGCATGCATGCATTTCTTCAAACCTCATCCGTTATCTTGATAATGGACATTAGATCATTAACAGAGCCCCACTGCCCCGTCCAGATCCCAATGCTCAATACAAACAGACCCTGCGCTGTCACAAAATTATGATTGATGATCTCGTCACTGTTATACGTTTAGATTCATCTTAGGTTTCTGCCTTCGCACATCCAAATCAGAGTCAATATATATCTGCTTTTGGCTTATATGTTATCAATCCTACTGGAATCTGTAAAAGACAAGCTGAGACAAAGATTCAGGGTCACAAGGAAAAGTCAGAGTGTTTCTGGCTCGGGTCTGTTGGCAGCGATGCCCTACAGCTAGCAATGTGCTAGCAGATGGATGCTAGCGAGTGTGTGCGCGCGTGTTTTAAGGGCCAAATTCCCGGGGAGATCTGCACAGGGCAGGACATCATCCTTTATTGATATGGTGATGAAGCACTTTGAACAAAGGCTCTACAAAAATACGGAGGAGAACATATGTAGACAAACACATGAAGGCAGAATTTTTCTTCTAGAGTCATCGCTAGTGGCCAAGTTCCTCAGATGCGCTGACGTTTATGCGAACTGTCAGATAAGTGCAAACATGACGGCAAGGGGGTTGAGTGATAGGACAATATTATGACAGGAAGTGTGTCACTGCTTCAGAGAAATTAACTTCACCTGACACCTGATTCTCAGCAGAAAACCACTTTCTACCACTTTTTTATTGTAGGATTAATAATCAGAAGTCAGCTAGATCTGTCTAGTGAAACTAAACGGATGATCTGAGGTGGGA
Organism: Rhodeus uyekii; assembly: GCA_037043235.1. NCBI lineage: Eukaryota > Metazoa > Chordata > Actinopteri > Cypriniformes > Acheilognathidae > Rhodeus > Rhodeus uyekii. The sequence continues at coordinate 1,532,762 of JAWRVZ010000061.1, forward strand.
AGATTGCATAGGATGTGGGTTTCATATATTATGAGAGGAAATAGTTGTTTTGATCATTTGATGGCTGAAAAACATCATATCACCCATTATGCAAAGAGGAAGCTTGAAGAAGAGGAGACGACGATGAAGAATGAGTGAGAAGGTATGAACATGAATGGAAAATGAGGAAGGATAAAGGGATGAAAGCAGATGTTCTCACTCTTTGCTGTATGGTGGCGTGTTTGTGCTCCATCTCTCTCTTCTCCATAGCTGAATCTATGACCAGCTGATCCAACTGAAATACAAACACAAAGCTTAGAAAATTATACCTAAAAACTTTCCAGTACTTTATGATATTGATACAGTTTTTTGATAAGCATTGATAACTACAATGGAGAGCTTAAAGTTTTTGTTGTTGTCGGTCTTTTTAATTCTGAAATATATATATATATATATATATATATATATATATATATATATATATTTAATTATAATTAAATTTTATAAATATTTATAAATATTTAATAATAATTATAATTAATATAATTAAATATAAGAATTTATAATTAAAAATAAAAATGTGTGTATGTATGTGTATACATATACATACATTTTTATTTTTAATTATAAAATTATATGTATTATTATTATTAGCATTAGTGTTATGATATTAAGAGAGCATGAAACTGCCATGCTATATTATCAAGGTTAAATGTATTGATAATGCAGTGTGTATTTATATTATAATGGCATACATCAGGAAAATCGCTGAGCAAGTTACTAAAGCCTGAAAAAACATTAAAATAAACCTTTTTAGCGTCAGAATAACATGCACTGACTAAATGGGGAACATTTTAAATCTCAGACAGATGCATTGTGCCCGTCATCCTCAAGGATAGACATTATCCCTCATTTTCTCTCATTAGGCCTGTGTTCATGTGGAGCCTGGGGCTCATCAGCACATGTCCAGCATTAGGCGCAGGTGTTGTGGGACAGCAGGTGAGCAGAGGCCCTAATGAGCAGGAGTTAATGAGACGTTGATCCAGGAGGAGCAGATGTGTAGATCTCTCTCACCTCAGCAGCCAGCTTCTTCATGTAGGGGTCGATTTCGTCCAGGAGGTTGAAGCCCTGCTGGAAGAGACTGTACTGAGCCTGCATGAACGACAGCATCTGTGGAGGACAGGAAACGGTGAATACACAACCTATGCAGAAGGAGAATGCTGGTTTACTATGGTGTTTTAACCCACTCACCGAATCCAGAATCTCAAATTTCTTTTTGGCCTGAAGAACATTGATCTGAGAAAGACATCAAGAGAAGCACATATTAGCAGATGCAAATCTAAAGGATCTACAGCCCTAACCTACAAACCCCAAACCTACAGCCCGCTAACCCATTTCAGGTTCAAACTAGCCATTTTTGACAAGGCATAATTATGAGATGACCCCGGGATTTCTGGGCCCCTAGCACTGGCACACAATCCATTCTTGCTGCACATAAACACCACATTTTTAGCCTTGTTCATTAATCTTATGTGATTACAGATGATCAGGAACATTACAGACTATTTTTGTCATGGAGTGGACATATTACACACATCTAAAATCCTTATAAAACTGAAATGTATCAACTGGTGGCTGACCATTTCTCTATAGCAGTGTTTCCCAACTCTGTTCCTGACGGCACACAAAGAGGCTGTTTACACAGCTGGTTAATGCATTTTTCCTGTAAATTGACTCAACAATGACATTTTGGGGGCTTGAAAACAGGCTGCAAAGATCAAGTTTGTGAAAATGTATTGTTGAATTTGTGAAAATGGTGATATTATGCGCATGCATATTACGTGTGCAGTCTATAGGCGTTTGGTGTTTCTTTACAAAGTGATATTGCCAACTACTGGCCTGACAGCAGAATGCAGCGTTTTAATCATTTTCACAGATCCGTGTGGAAGGCGATCGTTTTTACACCATTGTTGTCGTCTGTGCGCTTTTCTATTCTCACTACAGTGGAATCCGGTTATGTCGACGGCCTCGTGGTTTGCAAAAAAGCTTTGAGATAACCAATGATTGAGAAAACCAACAGCCAATATGGTGATTTGTTTGATGAAGCGATCGCATGCTATAAAACTGCACAAACACTGTATATGTTTGCTAACAACAAAAGGCATATGTGCAGCAACTAACAGCAGAGATTTACCAGTATACAATAAAAACACCTTCCATTCTCCATACAAACCTTTAATTATATTCTCCAACATTGCAAACACAATTTCACTCACAGCGTAAACAGTCACACACACATAAACACATTCACTCATAACACAGTCATTTCACTCGCACACAGTTCTGAAAGTATTGCAAACGCGGTTACTATGGTTTCTTTACAAACTCTAAAAAACTCTAAAACGTCTGTTTGAAAACAAATGCTTCTCAGTAACAACGTCAATGTCAATGTAATCTGAGAACTCCTGCGCCTCCTCTTCCAAGATAGCATCTGCGACGCTTGATTTTTTCCGCCACTTCCGCAAGTTCTTCTGCGGTCACTGTGAGTGAAGCGTCACTGACAGAGCAACCATACGGACTGCGATCCACGTGCAACACAATCTCAGTGCATGCGCAGTGAACTCGGTACGATCATTAGTCACGAGATAACCATGTGAAGTGGCAAATTTGTCCCTCTTTTGTGCTCGAGATATCAGGGTTTGGCAACATTAAAGAATTGACATAACCGATAAGAAAATGCTAAGACAAATAGGGAGTTTGGCGGTTCCACTTCAAAAACGTCGACATAATAGGACGTTGTAACAACAAGGTCATGGGTTTGATTCCAAGGTAAAGCAAGAACTGATTAGAATGTCAATGCGTTTCTTGAATACAATAATTCGCTTTGAATAGAAGCGTCTACTAAACGCAGAAATGTAAATGTAAAGTAGAGACTCAAAGAGGAAGGGAGGAAAGGGACGAATCCAAAATGTGCTCCGTTTGTGTGCCTCCAGGAACAGGTTAGGAATTACTGCTCTAGAGTAAATGAAAAACACTAAAACTTGCATCTAGTTTTTTTTACCAAAACAGCCTTGGGTCACTTAACCAAAATAGTACAGCCACTACAGCAATCTTTGTCCACCAACCAAGTTCACTAAAAACAGAACATGAATGGCAACTAAAAAACCAGAGAGAAAACCATAAAATCACAGCGTCACGTTATGTAATGAAATGAGAGCAAATGATGGCCGAGTAAAGAGCTTGTGCAGATCGGAAGAAGGCGTCAGGTCCAATCCGTCAGAGGGATACTGTCCAGAAACTAGCTTTTATGAAACTTAAAGGTTTAAGGCCTAAATGCAGTGTAAATGAGTTTGTGACTGGACATGAAAAACGTCTCAGGTTTTTTCAAATATCATTGGTGCCGAACATGCTGTCAGAGAGCCCTCGCTGCTGGGAGGGATCGTGGTGCTGTGGAGGTCGGGCAGCACGAGAGAAGACGTGAGGATCGTCAGGGTCTGCCCGCGGCAGTGGTACTGGAACAGAGGTTCGTGTGGGACGGAGAGCCCTGCCGTGCTCCTGGGACGAGGTGGGACGCTGCCGTCCGTGAGGGAGCAAAGGAGTCGCCCCGTTCGCCAGAGCGCCGGAGCCTGCTGCCATGAATGGGGAGGAGCCGGTAACGGGGGAGGAGCTGCCGACTGCCCTCGTGAGTCGTCGTCGTTGAACAGCATCCAGTGCCATTGCACAGCACCGCGAAGAAGAACCTCTTGGTCGGTCGAGGACTGAAAGTCAGCGTTCCTGGGAATCTTTTTCCTCGCTCCCGCTGTGGGGAGGGAGTAGAGCGGAGACTCGAGGGGTGTTGGGGGTATGTTGGCGGTGTCGAGGGACCGTGAGAGCGTCACGAGGGCCAGTGGCATGATAGATAATGAACGCCACCTGCGAGCCACCGGTCTCCTATCAGACGGAGGAGCGAAGGCATAAAAGGAGGAGCGACGACAGTGAAGCCTGGGATTTATGTTGTGTTTTGTGTTCTTGTGAGCCTGCAGTCGCCCGTGACTTAAAGTCTGTTAAATGCCCTCCTCCCTCCCCAAATAAAGAACTGTGTTACAATTGGACCCCAGTGATGTTCAATACATGGACAAAAACAGTTTACACATTCTTCAAAAGGTTTGGAATGACATGGTGGAGAGTAAATGATAGCCTTGTTCATTTTTTGTTGAACCATCCCTTTAACAGCTTTTCATCATTTCGTAGATTAACAATTTTATTAAATTTTGAAGTACCTGAAGCACATAGTCCAGGGCGAGGTGTCGGAAGCACTTGCGGGTGGAGATGAGGGTGCTGGCGGCCTCCTCCACCTCATGCGGTTTGTTGCGAGGCGCCTGTGCGTTCTTCACCTGGGCGATTTCCATATCCTCCCGCACCTTATCGAACTGCTTCTTTGTCTCTTTAAACTTTCGAACATCCCTGCGTGGACACATATTACAGGGTGAGATGCACACACCGCACAAAACAAGGAGAAATCACACACACGGGCAGGAGGAAGAAGAACTCACTCCTTCACAAAATTGTGCAACTGCTGCTTTACGGATCTTTGGGCCTGGTCGAAGAGGATCTGTGAAAGAATCAAAGGAAAATAAATGTGTTAGCTTTAAACAGAATCAATATTGAGTGGGCAGAATGGTACATTGACTAAAACAGGAGTCAGTGGAAATGGGCGTGGCTTAGCTCTCAGATGTTCTCTAATTGGTTGGATGTGATGTAGTTGTGAACAAATTAGCATATTTGAACAAATCATTCCTATTCCTTTTGACTCCTTTCACTAAAGCCTCTCCTTTTACTAAATGCAACTTGAAATTTCACTTGTGAACAGTCGACTGAATCGTCTCATTTATGAATAAATCAACTGGGATTGGTGGACAAAACGACTGATCATTCAATTGTCCAGTGCAACATGTGATTCAATTTTTTTGCATTTCAATCTTGTGAACAACTCAATGACACATTTTAAACGCTTTCTTGTCACCGCCTACTGACATACAAATGTAACCTGCAGAAAAAGCAAAAGTGAATCGTTTTTGTAAACCGATTCAAAAGACTTGAGTCACTAGGATGAATCAAAATCACCAGCACAAATATTTATGGGCTACATATAAACACCATCATTTGGAATCAGCTCAACTTTATTTATATAGTGCTTTATACAATACAGATTGTTTTAAATCAGCTTTACAGAGATTACAGAAAAATTTCAGTTGTTGATTCAGTTCTACTGATCAGTAATTAAATTAGTTTATTTCATCAATGCAAAAATGATTCCTTTGTTCAGTTCTCATACAACAGCAAGATATTCCTGTCTTTTTGTTGACAAAATTAATATTTTTATTCAGCAGTGACATTATATTGATGATGCTGTTCTACTGAACTTTCTGTTTGTTTGCGAATACTCAAAAATGAATCAATTTCATCCAAAAAAAGAAGACTAAAGACTGGAGTCATGAACTTTCAGCTTTGCAACAGAGGAATAAATTAAAATTTAAAACGATGTATACAAATAGAAAACAATATTACCTTTCTTACTTGGATCAAATGATCATGACAAATGTCAACAAAAAGCATTAGAGGGAGACCCCTGTTTGTGTATTTTATCTAGCAACATTAGTCACACACAAAAAAACACATTAGAAAGCTACTTTTATAAAGAATGGATCAATATAATTGGCTTCAGGCTAGCAAATAGGTCTATGATTGGGATCATAGCTAAACTCCGCTGGACAGAGTCTCTGGGACTGGAACATAAAGGGTGCGCTGCTCTCATATCACCAGCAGATGGCAGAGCAGTTGCAGCCGCGTCTGTAAACCTAAAAGACTGCTGCAGAACCCCACACCCATCTCACACTCTCTCATGGTCATATTCACGCTGCATGACTGCATGTCAGGGGTTAAATAGGTCACAGATGCGAGTTAGATATTGCTTCATAAAGGCTGTGACAGGCGAACACATTGACGCGCGCACAAGAATGCAATCTGCACATGCTCATGGACTCGACCCCTGGGGGTCTTGCGAGGAAACCTCTAATGTAAGCTTGCAAGAATGAAGCATGTCAGTGCAGGGGTCTGTCAATGTGAATCATACATGATGCCAGCAGAAAGGGGTAAGAGGAAAAGCTTTACGCTGCAATCATCTCGATTCTGGTCACAAGCGCAGCAAGCTTTACAGCAAGGATAAGCTGCAACGAGAGAACATGTGACGGAGTATGTCACATGGAACAGGAGGGTAACATGTCTTCAGGGTAAAGCTGGCATGTGAGAGAGGAAGAAAGAGAGAGAGAGAGTACAGGGAAAAGGGGAAGCAGAAAAGCTTAGACATTTGCATTTTGCTGTACAGTTCCGTCAAGTCCCAGCCTTTGCATTTTACAAAGGACTGGACTAGATTCAGCATTTTCTATTCATTCGCCTCAAATGTCCCAGTGTTTTCATTAGCGGTGCTTGCTTCTAATCAAGCATCACCATTACTACGGTTCATGCTTTTGAAGGATTTTGCTAAAATTATCCTCCAGTTTTTTATTTCAATTTTTGTGCTATGACTATAAAATAAAAAACTGCTATTGTAGTTTTCATTGAAAAAAAAAAAAACCTAACAAACATTCGAGCCATATCCAGATTATGGTTTTATTTCAATGTAGAGCCCTAGTTTCTTCAGTCTTTTTTCCCTCCAACTTTTTTTGTGAAGTATATTAGAGTAATATGGCTTCTTGAACAAGAAAAAAAAAGTAGGGCAAGGTTTGATTTTGTCTATCAGGCATTGATTTGCTATTGGTGGATTGGACTGGTAAACGCGTCATCAGAAAAGAAAAGTGTCACTAAAGTGTCACCCTTCTAGCCCATAGCGCATATAAACATTTATTTTTACGTTTTTATATACGTTATACAGTTTTGTAGTCCCTACTTAACTGGAATAGTCTTCCCAGTCTTCAGGAAGCAGACACATCTCTATCAGGTTTCAATCTAGACTAAAAACACATCTCTTTAACCTGGCAAAAACATAACACATTACCACATTTTCTATAATTAAAACCTGCCGAAGGATTGATAGGCTGCATAATTAGGTCAGCCAGAACCTGGAAGATTTCCAGATGTACCTGTTAAATCATAAGAACATTGGCATCTATGCTGATATTAGTCTCTCGGTTTATCCCGAGGTTACCGTGGTCAGCTGGATCTGGGGCCTCGTTTATAAAACTGTGCGTAGGATCCCTGTAAAAGTTTACGTGCACCCAAAAGCCAAAAAGGGCGTATGCCCAAAAATATTCTGATTTATAAAATCGTTGGTACGCACACCTGTAAGCAATGTTCCCTTTATAAAATCACAGATCACGCGCAGATGTGCGTACGTGAACCAGCCTCACATCCCGCCCTGAACATGGCCATTTATAACCATAAATAGTCAATGCAAATCACCTCATGAATGCTGATCGGCATGGAAATGAGAGTGGAATCCCATATATATCTGGAAAACTGGCCGCCAATGAATTAATTCAAGAAAGTGAAAACGTGTATTTCTGTTACTTTAAATAATGGCGACAGGTGAGAAAAGCGGAAAAAAACAATTTCTCAGACATTGAGATTGAAACACTTGTGGGGAGGTGGAGGCTCGGAAAATAGTTATTTGGTGGACACAGCAGTGGGGTCAGTGATAAAAAGAAGCAGTGCCATCATAAAGCATTACATACCCGGGTCACCGGAGGATTTATGTTTCGAGCAAATAGACTGATCATTAACACAGACAAAATCGCATAATTCATTTGTGGGCGAAAATTTAAGTGAATACATGCTTCTTGACGGTTTTGTAATGAACAGCGTAATAGTTAGGACCGATGAGGAGTAGCGATTGTGCTTCATGACTGTATTAGCAGACTTTGACATTTTATGAAGTACATTAATGAAAATATTTCCTTTTTACACTGTGTTCTGCAGTTCTATAATAAAAGGGTATTTCATGTTATTCTGTATCACATGTTGTCGTGTATCTCCTCCTGCGCTCCCGTTGTGGACAATGTGACTGTAAGGCAGCGCTGATTATTACTATTTTTATTTTTTTATACATTTTGAATTATGTTTGGACTTTACTAGATGTATATAGCCTAAAACAATCGGCACAAATAACACTGTTGGATTAAATCTTCATGATAATGTGGATATAACGACCTCACCATCTGTGTCGCCAACTCCCTTTGTCTCCAGAATGCGCGTACGCACGGCTCAAAGTTTGCTTAAAGGCGCGCACATTCTCCCGTCAAGTTTGTTTTTTATAGATCACAACTTTTGCGCGGGAACTGGCGTACGTACGTTTCCAACCCCATTTTGTGTGTACGCACACTCTATAAATGAGACTCCTGGTCCGTATCCAGATCAGAAGGTGGACCTGCACCGAGACACGAGTTGAATGTCAGCAGAGACCATGTTAACTAGACAATCCCCTGTGAAAGCCTCGGCGACATGACAGCCATCGCCACAGATCCTCAAGAAAGACCACAAGACCCAGACAGGTCCTCCGCACAGACCCTACGGCCGGCTTCTGCTCCAGACCGGCGTGATGAATCGATCTTCAAGCAAAGGGAACTGGATGAATATTAGAAGGCGACCGATCCCGATCTGATCTGAATTCTGACTTGCAGCCTTAATCACATTATGTTTGTGCTTTGCTTCGAAATGATCTCTATTGTATAAAGCACTACATAAATAAAGCTTTATAAAGTCAACTTGCAGACTGAAAGGTATAATTGTATGCAACGTTATGGATTAAACTTAAAAGTTCAACCACACAATTTCACAGTGCAAAAGTACGGTTTAGGAAAACACATTTTTTTTGAACATGTAACTACAGTTCTCCAACGATGCTTTTGGGAAATGCACCCCTGATATGATTGTATTTGTTCTGCATCATTCATTGCGTGAATGAAAGTTGTTTTTCTTGCATCCACTCTAGCATTATGTCGCTGAGTTTTGCATGAGTAAATGGAGAATTATTCTGACGATGTTAAAGAGTTCAGAGAGCGCTGTCTGTGTTGAACACTGTTCAGCAGGGTAATTAACCAGCATGCTTTACTGAGCACTTAATGACTCTACATTGCGGTCACATCTCTAGACACTGGCATTGCACCTTCTCTTTCACGATGTCACAATTGCATTTCACTTCATCCTCGATCCTTGTTTTACCTCAGACCGTCTCCAGTGAGTGTGGAGAACCATACTGGCTTCACCTCGGGTGACAAGCTAAGAAAGACATCAAGAGAACGTCAAGACTCTGAACACGAGTGACTGTAGGCGGAGAGAGAAACTGGGGAAGATTCGAATGAGCCTGAGCGAGTGTGTGTGTGAGTGTGAGATGAGGTTTAATCGTGGCCTGCAGCCCGGCCGCACATGTGCACAGGCCTTTTATGTAGCGCCAGACGCTAACACAGAGAGCTTCAGAGTCAGTGAAGCTTCACAGTCACAAAGATGGAGGAGCGAGGAGATTCTGCAGCCCTTCAGCAGTGGAACAAAAAGAAGGATGAGTGAATGAGAGAAAAAACCCAAAGCAATGAATGGGTGGTTCAAGCACTTTTATGTACAAGAGGCTTGTAAAAATTTTATTAAATGAACAGATTAACAACCATTTTTTCCTTGCTTTATGAAGGCCATATTAAAACGTTTCCTCAAGCCTTTGTCATTTATTTTTGCTACTTTCCAAATGTTTTTTACGCTAGTTCCAGACTTTCAGTAATAAAATATGGAAAACCATTTATTTTAACTAAGAATTATTTAAACTATAAATTATTTATATAAAATCTGGGGAAGGCACAGAGTCCTAAAATATTCGCCCAATCATTCCATTCAGCCCGAAAGCAAAAATATGATGTCCTACAAACCTTGTCAGAGTGTGTATTTCCATTCCTCCTCGCACCTGCATCACACATCAGCGCGTTTCATGCCATGCAGAGTTAGACAGACCACAACCGAAACAAAACCCGCATTTTACAGTTCCTCCTGAACCAAAACAACGAGCTTATGCTGCGTTCACGCCATAACTACTGTGATTTGGAGCGGCTCCTGCCTCGAATATATGCGTTTCAACGGCAACATGATCAACAGTGAAATGAATCTGCAGCAGTCCAGCGCTTCAGGGCAGAGCTCTTTAAGCGGTTTATCTTCATTTTATTTTAATGTTTTGTGCTTTGAGATATGAAGTAGTTTAATGCCGTCTCTTGTGACTCTTTTGTTTGCTCTCTGCTGTGTTTTGAAGAAACCTGGTTTTGGAGAAGCTCTGAAGGGAGGGATCTCATACTTTCAAAGATCCTAACCTACCGTGAAGAGATTGTTGATTAATTTTGTTGTATACGTGTTATTTTCATATCATAAATAATAATCTGAAGGTTTAAAGGGTTTTGCACAACTCTTTGATAACTACGCTGTGGTGAAGTGTATTAAAAGAAGCATCACACCTGTGGTACCAGGCGAAAGTGGATGAAGCAAACAGCTTCGAGTTTAAAGGTCAATTCCGATGATTAACATTACAGTTTACCGGTATTTTGGTACTTATGTGTATGTTGTTCTGTTAATTTTACAGAAATTTACCAGGTTTGCTGTGTGAAACGGGCTACTTCAAAACCTAGTGCCATAACAATCTAATAAAGTTCTTTCTTAAAACTTTGTGTACACTTTAATGCTGAGATCAGACTATACAATATTTGTATTTAGTGTCTGTGTCACAGTCTTGTTGCATCTATCACTTCCGGGTTCCCTTGTGTATCTTCCCAGTCGTGCGTGTTCCTGTCTGTGTCTAATCACGTCCCAAGTTGCGTCATTTGGTGCCAATCCTATGTTTGTCCATATATACCCTCCTGTGTTCCTTTGTCTTTGTCGGTGTTCGTCAGAGTTCCTCGGACGTTCTGTGCATGTGTATGTTTCTCCGTGTTCCCCAGTGTTTTCCATAAGGTTGGCGTTTTTGCACCATCGAGTGCTGTTTATGTTTATATTTAAAGTGTTTTTCGTTTACAAATAAACCAGAGTTTGTTGCATTTGGTTTCCCTCGATTCTTTCCGCATAACATGCTCCCCGTTGTATGACAGTCAGATTATGTGATCTCGACTCCTAATTTCTCATGTTGTACACTAGAAACATGGCCTTACACGCTGCTTCCCAACCAATCATTGCTTGCCGATGTGAGTGATGTCATCGAGAAGGCGGAACTAGCATCTGACTTCCAGAAACAAGCGTGTAAACAAACAATGACTACTGCAGTGTTTTGTACTAACGGTCTTGTCTTTAGAAAACCCCCCAAAAATAAAAGCAAGCCTGATAGTGGACACACTCCTGGATCGCATGAAGAGAACCGTATGGGCTGTCAATCCTCCAAGAGAATTTGCCATAAATTTACGACATTTACATAAACCTTTCCTCCACTGCTTATTTCCGCCTAGCAGCACCAATACCATAGTCTTTTTTGTTTCTGTGCTGCTATCGGTCAACGTCAGATGTGACGGAAACTGTCACGCAGGACTTTTTTTCTTTTTTTTTTACATGCTAGTCTTTGTCAGGACGTTGTGAAGGGTCGCAGACGCAGCATCAGTTGTCATCCATGGACACACTGTACGTGATTGTAAAAATTGTTTCTTGCGTTTTATTGTGCATTTGTGCTATTATACAAACTGTCAACATCTGCGACCCTGTGGGTTTCTGCCATAAATCATGTGAAAATTCTAAGAATATTTATTGTGTTTAAATATTTATTTATCATGTCTACCATATGGTCAAAATGTTGATATTTCAAAAAAAGAAAAGGTTGCATGCTCACGTACATCTTTGGAGATTGTTGGTAAATAAAATATACTAAAGAAAGGTTTCTATTTTTTTTATTTTTTTTTAAAAGTCCACAACAAAATTCCCATCATTGAAGAAACGCCTAAAAAAAAACAAGGTTGCAGAGAATAGCTGGCCACAGAAATGCAAACACTCGCAGCCAAATGTTCCAAAGTGGCATGAGGAACATCAGATGGTAACCTTTTCTTTGGAGCAGTAATGGAAGTGACACGCTTTAGAGGCAGACAGCATGTTCAGCACTTGGCTGCAAGCTGTTGGAATGGTCCGCATGCGACTCTGAACTGCCTGCTCAGCGTTTGACTTCCTGCATTAAAAAAAACTGTTCCATACGAGACCACTTTACAGAGCCCGGCTGCCAAACGACTGGGCCGTTCGTGAACTGTACATTCGAATTAGCTTAATTCGAAAAATGTGTTGCAGAAAGCATGCTGGGACATCACAGGAAGAGAAAGAGATCAATAACGCCGGTCAAAGGGTTCTGTGTTGCTTTTAAGTGGAAAGAAAGTAAACTGGGTTTCAGACCCTCAGTTGTGGTAAAGCAAAAATGAAAATCCTGGAAGAATTATTGCTTGGAAACAGGCATGTTACATAATACAGAAAAAGAGGGGTTTTAGGGAGATTTTAGCAGGAATTAAAATGCAGTTCATGCTCTCACAAGAAATTAAGAATGGCAGTACAAGTTGTACTTTGCTTGCATCTTCATATTCTTCAAACGTTCTCTTAAAGACATATATAGTTATAAAATATTGTGCGGTAGCTTCTAAGGCCTTATTTACACCTGGTATTAAGATGAGTTTTGGTCAATCAGATCTAAATTAGATGTGTTAAGATACATCCCCGTTTACGCCTGGTACTTTAATCCATCTCTATTTTACACTTTCAACCACTTCTGTCCAAGAGGAGTAAATATATGTTTTTTTCAGATCTTAGGATCTAATGGACAAAAGCATTTGTTTTCAAGCAGACGTTAAAGGCAAAAAGCAACAAAGCATTTTAGAGTTTGTAAGAAACCATAGTAACCGCGTGTGCAATACTTTCAGAACTGTGTGCGAGTGAAATGACTGTTATGAGTGAATGTGTTTATGTGTGTGTGACTGTTTACACTGTGAGCGAAATTGTGTTTGCAATGTTGGAGAATATAATTAAAGGTTTGTATGGAGAATGGAAGGTGTTTTTATTGTATACTGGTAAATCTCTGCTGTTAGTTGCTGCACATATGCCTTTTGTTGTTAGCAAACATATACAGTGTATGTACATTTTTATAACATGCCGATCGCTTCATCAAACAAATCACGATGCTTTTTTGCAACTCCTGAGACCGTCGACATAACCGGATTCCACTGTAGATCAATCCAAAACAAATATTTAAGAGAAAACGATGGGTTGTCGATTAATATATTAGCCATTTCCTCAGCGTTTATTCAGTGTAGTGAAGCTCATATTTAAAAAACGGCCTCGTCTTAATCCTAATCCTTAATCCTAAGGCGTTTCTCAATACCAAAAACTGCAAGTTGGGACTTGGCAAGACATACGCGGAAGAAACCTGGACTTCCAAATAAGCAATATTTAAAGTACAATATAGTGCAGCAAGCAGGACTCACAAAAGCTGATAAACTTGGTTGAATACGTCTTGAGGCATCAAGTTTGATGTACGCATATTCAAAACGTTTCAGACATGGAAGACCATGAAGTGAATCATTATAACAGCACAGCTTCACAACACTCCCGTTATCACCTCTAAAATCTCAATGTGAAAAAAACACATCACGTTCTCTCATTTCTATGGCCTCTTTTATACTCTTCCCTGCCAAATAGATAATCTCAGTAATGACTCTCAGTCGGGAGGTAGTGAGGTGTCACTTCAACAAGTTCAATTTATGACTGCCTGGATTCCAACAACTCAATAAGCTGTAAAAGAGGAACATATTAACACTGTCTGATGAGGAGACACACAGTCTTTCAGTAAATTACTGTAATTACTATAGATTTACAACTCCCTAACTATTTGTTGCTACACTACAAGTATCTTTGCTTTAAAGTTCTTCATGTGAGATGAATCTTCGATGGTGTTCGCCATTCTGCATTGGCACTATGACAATAAAACAACATGCCAGTTTTATTGATAAGCATATGGCTATATAAACAAAGTATTAATGAAAAAAACCTGCTCTCAACTATTTATAGAGACAGTGATTCGCAGCATCCAGGGACTTGGCAGCGATGGGTGTCCTGGATTTATGAGACAGGCAGATTATCACCATCCCAGAGTAAAATGGTCAGGCTTCAGATTTATAGAGTGGCAGGTTAACTGCTTTGACCCTGGTAAAACAGGAGAGGGCAGGGAAAAGAGGAGTGAATTAAAGCAAATGTTCTTTTCAGCAAACAGGCTTTATCTGTCATTCCTCCCATAGAAAAACACCTGTTCAGAGTGTCCTCAACAGAGGAGAACCACTTCCTGTGCTGGGACATAAACATCTGCAAGGATCACGCAATAACCATGCCAGACAAACAACGTACCGGTATTCAAACTTAACTTCACCTGCCCCTCATAACAGCCGATATTCCTACCATGAAAGTGCAATTTGCATTATTATTTACTTGCATATCATCAACATCTTTTTACAAACTCTTTTTATTATTTAACTATTTAATTTTATGCAGGGGAAAATGCATTAGTTTTCATGCATTATGAATACAGCTGTTTGTGAACGTAAAAGGTCTGCAAAGAAACTAAATTATTGTCTCCCTAAAGAACCTAAACCAATCCTGCCAAAACTGCCCCAAACGAGTTGTCAGCGATTCCAGGCTCTCTTCTGACTTGAACCGATGCGTTTAGTGCCAGCCTATGGTCTTCTAGAGTCTGCTTTAACCAGCCCTCAAACACTTTAGTTGAAGTTCAAGCGTAGAAGAGTTTGTTTTGTGGACATGTCAAGAAGATGTTGCATTCTGCTGCCAAAGCAGATCAACTTTGAAGCACTTCAAAAGGATGAAGGACGCCGAGGAAGATCTAGAGCTGAAAATCAGATTCAGATGTGATAACGGCTGTTTGATTTCCACACGCGCTATAAGCTGTAGACCAAATCACAACAGACTGAATCATCTGACCAATCAGAGCAGAATAGACCAATCACTACAGACTGCATCACAGGAGAGCAGGCTCACGGAAAGGAGGAGTTTAGAGAGAATGAATGAAAACAAAACATTACCTTTAAAAGAGCAAAATAGAGGAACTTAAAATGTTTACATAATAGAGACATAAAAAGTGTAAATGGTAGTGTAGGGGTGGCAAAACGCCAATCACGATCTACCGGTCGATCACATTGAATTAAAGTAGACGTCAACCCATCATCCGTCCTCACTATGAAATTCATCACTTGATTGACGTACAGTACTGACCTCTGACCTTTTCAGACACTTGGGTCACCGCGCATGCGCACAAGTGCTGCAAAAGTCTAGCAAGCTAGCGAGAAAGTTGACAAAAGTTTTCACTATAAGTTCCTTGGGTCCATGAATTCAGTGTTCACCACAGTCATGTCTCCCAAAAAACTTTTATCACAAGACTAAACCAGTTTAGTTAACCATAAAAGCAGCGAGAACAGAGGAAACATCTGACTGTTCAAATGATGCTGATGCTACAAGGAGGAAGGGATCAGCCGATGTGGGCTGACAATTAAGAAGCCGCAAGTACTTTACACCACAGCCCTGGTATTTCCTCTTTCTTTAAAAGTGAAGGTGGCTGTGGTAACAGGAGACATGTAGACATGTCTTGCACACCGATTGCCACACTCTCTGTTTTCAATTACTCGATCCTCGAGAACAGGAGCACGCCCAAAACATCTTGACTGATGACGTACTCGGCCTCAGACTAACCAATAAACGTTTTTAGTCACTAGCTGAAAATAACGAAACATGGTTTCAAACGTACAAACCACTTTACATTAAGCTGTGGTGCTCATGCGACCAATGCAAACTCAAATCCGGCTTGCAACATTTCTTATTCTCATTTCACTCCTCAATAAAAGTGGCATAATACAAACCTGTGAAGCAGGAAGCCCTTTATGACTCTGCAGATGGCTTTTGGGTGGCATGTGGAAGAAATCCGCCGTGTGAAGAGATGCACGCTCTCTGGTTTGAGTTACGCCCCACGGCACACGTAATACGGTTTCATAATAAAAACGCCCATGAGAGAACTACAGGTTATGGCAACATTTGATGATCATTATGGGCTCTGACTGTGACGTGTATGTGTGTGTTTTATTATGGGCCATGCCGAGCGAGCCTGGAGAAATGTGTCTTACCATGTGATAGTTGACGATTTCCTGAAGGCTCTCCCCACACTTTTCAAGACATTCCTGAAATGAAGCAAAGGACCGAGAAATCAACACAGCTCATGAGGGACTGACTATTTTCTGAGTCATTTGACTCAGATCATTTTGAAATAAATGTTTGTATGGGAAACTTACTGAGATCATTTCCTCCTTTTTGCAGTGGTGAGACAAATCTCGAATGCCATTAACAAAGAGTTTATTAGCAGTGACGTACACACGACCCGCTTCGATCATCCCACTGCATAGCTTCACCAGCTGATGGACAGAGATACAGAAAATTAGTCAAGGATTATAGTTATCAAAAAAACACTATACTTTAACAAAAGTAAAATAAAAAAATACACATTTTTATAAATAAGGTTAAAATTAAGTTAAGTATCATCATTGTTGGTAACTGTCACATGCTTGCTCTGTTGATAAATGTATCCAAAATTTCTGTTATATATATGCTTTATATATTCAACGGGACGTTTTCTACATAATATATTTTTATAATAAAAACACAAATGCAATACATCCCACCTCAAAACAAATGCAAAAGCAAAATGACTAAAAAAAGAAAAAAAAATACACAGCCTTTATCTTTGTGAACTTTTTATTTTTATAGTTCAATAAATCCTTTTTCAAATGTATAATTAAAATCAAACAAAAAAAATGCTTGTTCACAGTAATACAAATACCGATTAAAGATTAAAAAATAAGATTTAAAATGATGGCACAATGGAAAGTAAATTACAATTAAACAAAAGAAAAAGAATGTTGTATGGCACGTTTTCTTCATCCATGACGTCCATTATGCCGGTGAAACAAGTATTCGGCGCTCGGTTGAAAATGTCTTTGTGTGCTCACAATAAACTCTGAGTTTCATTCTCCAGGTTGACAGAACTTACTCCAGACCTCGAGTAAGCTAGGTTAAGGTTAGTCAACTGAGAGTTGAGTATATATGCGTCACGCAATGGGTGCCGGTGTGCGATGCGGAGAGACACTCGGGAGAATGCAGCAATTCAGCAAAACTCAGGTTTATTCATAAATGAAAAAAGATTTAAACAAACTTAAACGGCACATCATAGTGCAAAACTCAGACAGATCACGGGAGGAAAGCGGCATCCACACACACGACAACTAACATTAAAGACAGACAAAGACACGTGAAACACGAGAGGAATTTATACCAAACACGGAATGACAAACAGCTGACGAGACTAATGATCAGTGATTAGACACGGACAGGTGCAGGAAGGACAACGGAGAAGGGACCCGGATGTGCAAGACTGTGACAATATGTTACGGTAAGTTCACCTTGATCTCTGGAATACCATCACTTGGTTTCTGAAATGTGTTTTGATTTAATATGACATTGGCGACGACCTTCAGCCAATGAGAGCGGAAAATATATATAGGGCAAAGGAAAGTTCATGGGGAGGAATCAAAGACCTGCAGCAGAACATCAGCAAACAACCATCGTCTCCTCAATATTCTTCTTTTTTCATTTTGCACTTGGACTTTTTGCATGTGTTTGGTTGTAAACCATAGTTTGTAGACCAGAGAGAGTGCCTGCGATGCTTCCTATTGAAATGTTGTGTAATGTGTGACTCCATCACCAATCCATTGTGTAATGAGCACACAACAGCAACTAAATAGTACACCAGACAGTCATGTAGTGTCAGAAGAACAACGATCAAAGTGATTATTCTCAAAGTGATTATTAGCTTGCTATTTAGATTCAGTCATCCAAACAGCAGTTTTGTAATAAATTGAAGGCCTTCAACGATATACTGTATACATGTATGTGTGTGTGTGTGTGTGTGCTGTGCTATGCTATGCTAAAATGCTATGCTAGTTTAGTCAATAAAATGTTATTTGGCCTGTTTATTATTGTTTATTATAGACTTGTCTGTCATAATAATGTGTGATCTTGCATTCAGTTTGCGCTACAGTTAGTGCATGTAGCCACAAACGATCTTTGGTCTGGCTTTTATTCCAGTATCTTACACTAATTTTGTGCTAATTAAACGTCTGGGGCTTTTTATATCGCAAAGAATATCAATAATAAGCAATTATAAGAATAATACGCAGACTTTGTGTGCAGTTTTTTCAGCTTCTAATAATACCCTGAAGCAGCAGATAGCTACAAGACTGCAGTTTCCTCATGTAAATGTTCAGCATCCTAATGCTAAATGGGTTTCTCTCTCATCTCCATTAATCCTGTATGGCGTACGAGCCGGGATTTAGCTCAGCGCACATTTGTTATGCTGTTTTATCCATGCACCAATGCGCTAGTCCTTAGTTAGCTCAATGTTCAGAACGTCTCAATTAAATGAGACAAAGACACTGATCAAATTAACATGGAAAACTATGCACTTAATCTAGTGTACCATATAAGTTTATGGTTATTTTGTCATGTCTGATAGCATAATAAAAAATGACATATATAATGAAAACTGTAACAGTTGAGTGCATGAAGGGTCTATCATCCCACACTGTTTTACAGGTTAAATAAGCACATCATCCGGATAATTTTAATTATACTTTATTATCAGAATTTTCATAAAACTCGCACTAACTAGAGAACAAAAAGGCAAAGAATAAAGCATCAGAATGCAAATTGAATCAGAACTCTAGAGACTAACAGAGGTAGAACAAAAACACCTTCAAAACGAACAGAGAGAGAAAGAAATATAATCAGACTATTAAACAAAAACAAAAAAATCTAACATCAACAATGTGTCAGTAGAAAAAGTATATCGTACATTCAGTACATTTCTACCATGTTTCACCCAAACGTACAGGGACTGGTCATACAAAAATGAATCCCATAATTTACTCCCCCTCAAGCCATCCTAGGTGTGCATGCCATTCTTCTTTCAGCAGAACACAGTTATATAAAAAAAACACACTGGTTCTTCTGAGCCTTGCAAAGGCATTGCCAAGCGTTTGATTTTTGTAAGCTAAATATACATCTTTAAACTTTCTAAACTATAACAATTGGTAGGGTGACAGCATAAGCTTAGGTGAGATCGAGCAAAACAAAACAGGATATTATTTAATATAACTCCAATTGTGTTCGGCTGAAAGAAGAACGTCGTATCCAGTTAGATGGGCTTGAGGGAGAGTAAAATTTGGGATTTTTTTTCATTTTTGGTGTGAACTATTGCTTTAAGAAAGGCTGCCAAATGGTAAAATAAATCTCCTAGCTGATAATTTCATACAATATCAGACGGCGTAACTATATATTATACATGACACCCGTAATACAATCCCATATGTTGAAGGGAATAACCTTTCCATTCATTGAAAATGTACTTTCTGAAAGTAAAGGTGATCAGATCAGACTAGGATTTAGTTTGGTCAGACTTTGAATTGATTTAACCCTGCCTAAATACTCCATTGCAGTTGAAATTGTTGGAGCAACACGTTGATCAAACAGTTTGAAGAAGAAGCCTCAAAAGAGTGAAGCCCAGAAATGTAATATCTTTGGACATGACCGGAATACACAGCACAGAGTGGAAGGGAACGGAGGCCATGCACAGTTTTGAACTGGATCAAACTAGACCAATAGAGGATGAATACTGTATATTCTTTGAATTTATTCATACCACGTCTCATCTAATATTTCTTATTTCATTTCTTTTTCACATCTGAAGTTATTTCAAATAGATTTTATTCATACCTTATCTAGCTTAGCTTCTATTTCCACAACATCAGTCTCAACTTCGTCGATATTCGCCCTGCAAGAGACACAAGAAAAACACATTAATCATCAGATGATGGATTTATCACAGTCATTTCTGGTTGGTGATATGAAAGAACAAACTAAAGATTTTTGAGGACCCATGCCGACACTATCCGTGTCCACTTGTCATAAAAACACCTTATTGACAAGCTGAAAAGTGGTCCCCTCCCCCCTCCTAAGAAATAGATTGTGGTGTTTTTTTTGTTTAATTGATTTATTTAACTGTTAAAAGACAAAAGTTTACAGTTTGGATAGAAACACTATAGAGCAAATAGAGCAAATCACTTTGAGAAAGTAACGATTCTATTGATTACACTGTTACGCCACTGCGCATTTAAAATGTACGTGTCCTGTACTTGTTCAGAAAGTCATGAATGAGCGAGTCGCTGAAACATTCATAAAACCTTTTTAAATGGACTGTAGCGATTTCTATTTTTAATATTAACAGAACCTCTGATCATTTACATGTTTGTTTAGTTGTCTGATCAGAATCATGGGAGAACCGTGACTTTTTTTTACCACTATTAAAAGTTAAAGTTTGTATATTTTAATCCTTAAAAATTAGGATCTATGAGGAAAGTGTGAAAAAATACCATTTTGATGTTCACACTTACATTTCAGGAAGTTTTTCTTTACTATTCCAATATTTAACTCCATTAATCCATAAATAGCATTACGTTTTTGGGGAGTCGCAGCACCTAAACTAGAACTAACCTTTTCTTATCATAAATAAAAAGAAGCTTTTACGAGAAATAACATTATAAAACGATGCCATGACACTTTTTAACACTTTACAATAAGGCCTCATTTTAACTAATATGAACTAACAATAAGAAAAACATGAGTTACAGCATTTAATAATGTTTTGCTCCTGCTAGTTCTCGTGTTGCATGTTAACAAATACAGCTTCTGATTTAATAATTAGTAAATGTTGAAATTAACATTAACATTAGAAGCAAGAGCTAGAGAAGTGTTGTTTATTCTTAGTTCATTTTAACTAAAGTTAACTAATGAAACCTTATTGCAAAGTGTTACTAATATTTCTATAATTGAGATTCATTCTTTTTCTCGCGATTACAGGATAGTTGTACATCCAGACTGCACATTATTGTGCCGTTGCCCCTTTGACTTCTATAACCTACAGTTGATCCCAGAGCCTATTTGTTCCCTATATTTAAAGCCTGTCAATAGCAAGATTATCAATTCACATCTTCACACTCTTTCTCTCTACAGCGAGCGTGCTCTGAGATTAGGTTACACCTTTATGAACATTAATGTTCATAAACGCATGATGAAATATCAAATCTCATGCTTTCCAAAAGCCTTCTTAATCCAATTTAGATTCCAGCTGAAAAAGCTGCTGCTCTTAGTCAGCTCAGTGGCGAATATTTGAAGAAACACCGTTGAGGTTTCCATGCGAGTCCCACCTCGGCTCATCCTCCCACACAGCAGGCTCTGTTACTTCAATTCATCACATTAGTAAACTCAAGCAGGGCCGAGAGGAGACCAAGCATGAAACATATGTGTGGCTCTGCATGCAGCCTCGCACATTAACCATGACATTCCACCTAACAATCCTTCTCTACTATGGTATATGTATCAAAGTACCATGGTATTACCATCACTGCACTGCTACAGTTCCTTTTCTCTAATAAAGGTCACCTGTTTATTAGGAAATATGCATTTAATCACTGCTAGAAAACACAGGTCTGTATATTTTAATCTTAAAAATGTGGATTTTTGAGGAAGTATAAACAAAACTCCTTGACTTAAATCTGTACATTTTGCGTTACTATTCCACTACTTGCATGACAATGCAACTCCAAATTTGGATTGAATGAGTTTAATTTGAATCGGACATCAAGTTTATGACGGCAGAAGGTCTTGACTCTATTCCAGATTTCACTGGCCACTGACCGACATGTAAAGCAACCAATATCAGTTCATGTTTTTGGGAGTGAAAATGTTAAGTCCCTACAGTAACAACAATGTGCAAATTACTAATTCAAGAACGTGCAAGTTTACAGCAACAACTAAACACATAATTACTGATGTGGTGAAATACCGTGCAATAAGTGCTATGACTGTACCGTATCCCTTAAATATCTGTGTAGTTTCTGCTGGCTAGCAACTGCACTCTCCATGGAAGTTTAGATTCAGATCAATATTTCATGTCTAATTACCAGTATTTACTTATTACACGGCTACTCGCCACATAAGTGGGATAATGTGCGTCCAGCCGGTTGTCATCACCAAATAAATCCCTTCAGAGGGATTCAAGTGATTTTAATCTAAACTTTCTTTTGCACCAAGAAATCTTGCAAAATATGAAGAGGAACATGTATAAAGAAAGTAAATGGTAAATAATTTGAACACATTTGTCACTCATCACTTTGTAGTGTAAAAACCATGGTAAAGCATGGCACGTCACAGTGTTGCTTCATTTGGCAAAAACACCCATACGTCTGGATATGCCTCTTCTGGGTAATTTGATTATCTTCTGCTTCTCCATCCTCTAACTGTTAACGCCATCTCTGGCCACATGAGAGTTTCTGTCCCTAATGCAGCCCGGCCTCCTGGGAACACACAACCATTAGCTCAAAACGCAACGCACCCACATGCTGAACAAACACTTAAAAAAATGAAGGGCCAGAGACATAAAGGTCAGTTGTCATGGCAACTGTTAAGTGGGGCACAGAGGTCGCAGCAGGGGACTTCTGCTCTGCTCGTGTGGGGGTACTAACAAGACATATTGTTATGGAGTTATGGGCACTCAATTGAGTTATGGGCACTCTTTCCCCACCATTTACATTTACACATATGCATTTGGCAGACGCTTTTAACCAAAGCAAGTTACATTGCATTAAAAAACACATGGAATCAGTTCTTGCTTTCCCTGGGATCGAACCCATGACCTTGGCATTGCAAGCGCCAATGCTCTAGTGATTGAGCTACATCAAATACAATTCGTTGGATCAAAACACCGGAAAAGCAGCAGCAGAAACAACTGATAGAGGCATCGCATAACTCAAAACTGCCTCGTGTTACAGGATGAAATGTTTAGGACTGTGTAGCTCAGTTTTCATCATTATTCTGAATCCCGTCCAGATGTAGTCTTTAACAAAAGCGCAATTTTATCAAAATATTGCTTTTAAAAAAATTACAAAATGACACAACCACATTCAAGAGTTGATAAAAGTGTTGATTTGGAAAATGCTATAAAGGTTCAACAAAGCCATATAGTTAAACAAAGTTGTAACAATGCTACTAAGAACTTGTTTTACATGCTTTCAACTAGATTTTCACAAAAAATTCCTTTTCTTTATCTTGGACACTAACTTGTCATTCGTCAGACGAGGGATGCAGGGATCTGATGTTTCTCTCAGGGGAGAGGGAGAGTCTGGCTGGCCAAAACCGCTCTTACAGAAGGTGTGGACCATCACTGAGAGCATCTCTTGGACTAAGTACTGCTATACGATTGCACAATAACTTATTAAAACAATCTCAGTGTGCATTTGTAATGCCAGAACTGGATGGGATGTCAACTGTGATGAGACATTCCCGTGATCTATTGTTAGAAGGACCCGGAGCATGTACAAAAACAGCTGAGGAGCTGCTGGTCCTTCAGGTTCCCCAGTAGGTGGGCTTTTCCAGTGAGTTTAGGTACTGACTCTAAAAAACTAAAATAAAAACAAAAAGCAACAACATGGCAGCTGCGGCTAGTGTCAACCATTGGAATAAATGTGTTAACAGACAGCAAGAGGAAGAGGTCACGGAAAATGAGACTTTCTTAGCTTTTTTTAAATTAAAGAGTCATATTATTAAGAGTATTATTCTTGCAAAGCCAAGCTAATAATTCATTTTCATATCACTGTGGTAAACAATATGAGCCTAGTTTATGTTTTTTAATAATACATTCAATACAAAGTTACTAAATAAAACATGTATTATGCATGCACTGTAAGTGACACGAACAAAACGATTAAGTCATTAAAAGCAATTATTCGTCTGACAGTAAATCTCCTGATTGCGACAGGCTTGCGGGTGTGTCTTGAATCCTCATCAGAATTTTTTTTTACTATTTTACCTCTATTAATCCACTAGATCACAGAGGCACTATCTTAACTGAGATGACGGATAGACTATAAGATGACAAATGAGCAGCTGTGATTGGAAGGATGAGGTGGGACACTTAACTTTGTTCTGACCACTATCTGGTAAAAGATCTGCTCCGTCCTGTTGGCACGAGTGACGTGATATGGTGGTGATGGAGGGACTCACGTGTCTTTCATCCTGAGCTCGACAGTGCAGCCTTCCTTCCATCTAGCAGCTATTCTTAGCCCCACACAGGCATGAGTACAAGCACGCGTGTGTGTCTGCATCACAACGCATGAGCGCAAGCATCACATGAATCGATCCCATTACTCTCAGCCTGACATTTCAGATCAGCCCTGAGGTGAGAAACAGAGGCCTGGAGCTTTCCTCATCAAAAGAGCACTGTGGACAATCCCAACACACAACATCATCTATCAGCCCGAGGGACAATGATCTAAACACCAAAATCTAACAAACAAGCGTTGTAACACTTTTCAATGTTAATATATTTTCTTATACAGTAATACCTCGGTTTACAAGCGACTTAGTATACGAGCAAATCGGTATAAGAGCATTGTATCGGTGAGCGAGAAAATATTTCCCTCACCCACGCGCATTTTTGTGTGGAAAAGTCCTAACGACAGCCTCTCACAAAGCCTCTCACCCCTTCACTCGTTCATTCTCTCAGCGTCGCTCGGTTTGGTTCATCATTCACCACAGTGATACTTTTATTAGTGATTTACAGCGGTTTTACCTCATTTACCTTAATTGCGATCGCTATTCCCGTAGTGAAATATACACGTACAGTACCTGTTACGCACGAAGTGCGAATTGTGTGTTATGTGTGTGTGTGTGGGTGTTCTGTTTCTGTTTTCCAGCATTCATTGGACCTCCGGGCGATGACGTCAGAGATTGAACAACCAATCCAGATCACTCACCGTCCATAAGAAACCGGTTCGCCTTTGTCTGATCAGCGTTGCACGCTCACTTGCTGTTCGTTTGAAACTTTGTTGTTCTGTGACATTGTGTATGTTGTTCTAATAGTTTGGTTACGTCTCATGTCTTTTGGTTGCTAAATGTGTTATTAACCGTTCCTAGTCTTTTTGGTTAATCACTCTGTGTAAACCGGGAAGTGGGGGATAGGTAAGTATGTCGCGACATACATAGTGCACCATGTAGGACATGTTATGATTTTGTATTGGACACATCAGTTTAGTGAGAATGCCACCTTTTGTACGTTTTGTTATTGTTAGTTAGTGTGGTTTAGTTAGGGCGTTTGACGCTGAAGATCATTTCTTTTGGGATTTTCTTTTGGTTGATAGATAGCTTAGTTGATTAAATTCAGTTAGTTGTGTTTTTGTTATGTTTATTTCTTTCATTTGGCATATCTCAGTTTTCCCACCCGTTGAGTGATTTATGTCCTTTTCAATTTATGTATTGTTTGTTATCTTTTGTGTATATTGTAAATATTCTTTTTGGGCACTTTATTAATTTATACACTGGGAAATAAACACAGAAATAGTTATCTTTGTCTTTTGGTTCGTTCCTTATATGTGGTTTACCTATATTAATTTAATACATAGACGTTAACTGTGTGTAGTGTTGCGTTACCGGTTTAACATCTAAAGGGACGTAACAGTACCTCTAAGCAGTAACTGTCACGGTTCATGAACTCATTGTCTCCTAGTTCTGCCTGTGTGTGTGTGTGAGTGAAAGGGCCGTGGTCACTGAGCACAGACACACCTGATTCTCATATCATCTGCCTATTTAGTTCACTTCTCTCCACTCGTGTTGTCGAGTCGTTCGTTTGCGGTACACCAAAACAATTTCCCCCATAAGAATGCACTAAAAATCACTTGATTCGTTCTACACGACCATAAATGCCCATTTTAAATATATTTTTGGTTTTAACCTATTAATTACATTTAAAATTATAACCATTAAGATCTCATATAAATACTAATTAAGTATTTTTAGAGTTTAACTGTCATTATTAACAATTTACTGTAACACGCACTTTACCTCTTCACTGCTGGCATGATCGAGACGAGAGGAGAGGGGAGGGGGGGGGCGGGGTTACTGCTTATATATTTCACTACATTGTAGCGTTGCTTCTTTTAATAACCAGACAGGTTCCTTCTCATTCAGAGATTTTATTGAGAACTATCGGATTGCTGTTCTGCCGCAACACACGCCGTACATAACAGAAGAATCAAAACTATCTCTGCTTACGAGCTCTCTCTCAAATCCCTCAGAACTCCACTCTCTCTAGCGCCGACTGAAACCCCGCCCTCTTAAAGGGACAAGACTGTTAACTTAACACTTATTGACACATCAGATTAACTAGTTCCTTCAACATTTGTAACGATATTACAACGTGAAGAATAGCGATGACAATTAATGCAACAACACGAGGTAAAACCACTGTAAATTACTTATGTATATGATCTGTACAGAGTTATAACTGTTATAGTATGCTGTTCTCTAAAAGTGTATGGCCCTTTAAGAACGTCATTGGACTGTGAACACACGTGAGTCTCATTAGTATGCAATGTGTGGTGTTGGTAACATGCTCCATTAATAAAGTTTTATCATATTCACATGCAATCATATTCACAACAACTTATAAAATAATGCACTGTGGTGAATGATGCACCCATACTGAGAGACACTGAGAGAATGAACGAGTTAAGGGGTGATAAAGGGATCTTTTCGATGCAAAACTGCGCATGGGTGAGGGAAATTTTTTCTCGTACACCGATACAATGCTCGTACACCGATTCGACCCTCCATGCTCGTACACCGATTTGCTTGTATACCAAGTCGCTCGTAAACCGAGGTATTACTGTACAAAAAACTCTCAAAACCGTTTAAGGGTAAAAATTTAATTGATTTACAAACAACTAAGAACGGATATAACGCAAATGAACAAATGATAAAGCTTGGGTTACTGAATATACGATCCCTTTCCTCAAAAGCACTTATTGTAAATGATACGATTACAGATCATAAACTAGATGTGCTGTGTTTGACAGAAACCTGGCTAAACCAGACGATTACATTACTTTAAATGAGTCCACCCCTCAAGATTACTGTTATAAACATGAGCCTCGTCTGAAAGGTAAAGGAGGAGGTGTTGCTGTAATTTATAGTAACACCATCAGAACTACAAAGATCTAATTTGAAATATAATTATTTTGAAGTGATGGTCCTTAATGTAAAATTATCTAGTGCAAGTAATAATTCATTATAATAATAATTAATAACTTTTGTGCTGGCTATTCTATACAGGCCACCAGGGCACCATACAGACTTTATCAAAGAATTTGCTGATTTTCTCTCAGAATTAGTAATGTCCTCAGATAAAGTCATAATTGTCAGTGATTTTAATATCCATGTAGATAATGAAAAAGACGCATTGGGATTGGCACTTAGAGACATCTTAAACTCTATTGGAGTTACACAACATGTATCAGGACCCACTCATTCTCATAATCATACTTTAGATCTAATATTGCGCTTAAAGAAGATTAAAGAAAATAGTCCAACACCGTGGTACAACGAGCACACCCGGGCCCTCAAGAGAGCAGCCAGAAAAATGGAGCGGAGCTGGAAAAAAACTAAGCTTGAGGTTTTTCGCATTTCATGGAAAGACAGCTCTATTGCATTCAGAAAGGCCTTAAAATCAGCTAGATCTGCTTACTTTTCTACCCTCTTAGAAGAAAACAAATACAACCCTAGGTATTTATTTGATACAGTGACTAAACTAACAAGAAATAAAGCCTCAACCCCAGATGCTTTAAAACAGCACAGCAGTAATGACTTCATGGACTTCTTTACTTGCAAAATTCATAATATTAGAGAGAAAATTATAACCATGCAACCGTCTACTACAATATCACAAAATACAGTAAATTTTAGTGTCCCTGAAGAAAAATTCCACTCCTTCATTGCTATTGGGGAGGAAGAATTGTTTAAACTCGTTAAATCATCAAAATCAACAACATGTATGCTAGACCCAATACCAACTAAGCTACTGAAAGAGATGCTTCCAGAAATCATAGATCCTCTTCTTAATATTGTAAATTCATCTTTGTCATTAGGATACGTACTAAAAACCTTTAAACTAGCCGTAATTAAACCGCTTATTAAAAAACCACAACTTGATCCTACAGAATTAGTTAATTACAGGCCGATATCGAATCTACCTTTTTTGTCAAAAATTCTAGAAAAGGCAATATCTTCACAACTATGTTCCTTTCTAGAAAGAAATAGCATCTACGAGGATTTCCAGTCAGGATTTAGACCATATCGTAGTACTGAGACTGCTCTCATTAGAGTTACAAATGATTTGCTCTTATCATCCGATCGTGGTTGTATCTCTCTGTTAGTGTTACTGGACCTTAGTGCTGCATTTGATACAATCGACCACAAAATCCTTCTTAAATAGACTAGAATAGAATATAGATTAGAATATAGAATAGAATATCCAGATCAGATGAAGGACCTGCACCTGGACACGAGCACAGCACTGCCATGAAGTATCTGCGGAGACCGTGACTCTACTAAACCCTCACCTGTGTAGATCATGAACCCATCTCCAATCGGACCAAATTAGACTTAATATTAGACTTGAATTATCAATATAATAATCAATCAAATCAATCAATAATCAAAACTTAACACTTAATATTCATCTATTGTATCAATTCGCCTGCTCTTTTAAGACTGCCGTTCAGCCAAACAAACTTTGTTTTTATTGTTTTCATGTGACCACTGTAAAGCTGCTTTGAAACAATCTGTATTGTAAAAAGCGCTATACAAGTAAAGGTGACTTGACTTAAAGAATCCTGGGAGAAAATAAACAAATCACAGTTTCCACAGAAATATGAAGCAGCACACCGGTCTTTAACATTAATAATTTTTTTTTTTTTTTATGTTGAGCAGCAAATCATCATATGATAATGATTTGTGAAGGATTTGACACTGAAGACTGGAGGAATGATGCTAAAAATACAGCTTTGATCACAGGAATAAATTCCATTTTAAAATATATTAAAATAGAAAACCTAAAAAATAGAAATAACTTTTGTAATAATATTACACAATATTAATGTTTTAACTATTTTTGATAAAATAAATGCATTATTTAAATATTATTTAATTACTTTAATAAAAAAATACTAATTATTATTATTATAATAATAATATCAAAATGTAAATACATAAACGGTAAAAATGTACATGTACTTCTGGTCATGACCCCTGGTTTAAAACGTTTCTTCTTTTCAAATCCCGATAAATAAAATCTACTTCACTCAGCTAAATTTAGGATGTAAATAATAATAATAATAAATAATAATAATAATAATAATAATACAATTCTGGGTCTCCAGTCTCAAACTTCTAGTGAAGTTGATGTCCTGTAGTTTGGAATTTCCTTGCTTGGCTGTAAACATCCTCTATTTCACAGACTGTTAAACTGATGTGCTGGTTTTTGCAGGTTTAATGAGACCTTTATTTTCTCCATTTGATGGCCAAGATAAGCAATTTTGATGAAAAGAAACATAAAATGCATTATAATAAAAATGACTGTTGCAAAAGGGCATTTTAGTCATCTTATTGCTAGTTTGTCTGTCTTTAATTATTTCCCTATTACCTTCAACTGATAAAATCAGGGAGATCTTTATTTTCTGCTCAATGCTTCAATGATCCTGATTCTCACTGTAAAAACACAAGCTCACTGTGAGAAACATCTCTAGGATAGTGAAACAGCCTAACAGCTGCAATGCAGCTCAAGATCTTCTCTATATGAAGGAATTATAAAGACACCTGCGAAGTCCACTGAAATGCCATGCTGTCTTCGGAGTCCTAGCGCAGCAAAGCACATTCCCTGAGCTGTTTCCGCTCACAAAGCCTGGACTGTTAGCAAACAAACTCAATAGGGCAAAAACAGGGGCTGTTTTCATCCGCTGAATGACTGGGGCCTTCAGGGCCCATAGCGAACGGATCACTGAATATCAATCTGTGTCCACATGTGTCCGCTATTTACAGGCTTGACTTTATAAGCAACCAAAACAACAAATGTGAGGCTTTATCTGGGGAAACTGAAAGAACAGAGGAGATGTTTTCACGTCGGAGACACTGGACAAATTTGTTTGGTTTTCAGAATGAGAAGACTGAAGATTGGGAAGAGTGGCTGGTTCGGGTGCACCAGCAAAATAGAGGACTATGCATGCGTTCACATTCTTGACTTAACATTTCCTCGGTGAGGGCAATCCAAATTACAATGGAATCCGGTTATGTCGACGGCCTCGGGGTTGCAAAAAAGCGTAGAGATAACCGATGATCGAGAAAACCAACAGCCAATATGGCGATTTATTTGATATATTGATATATTTGATATTTGGCGATCGGCATGCTATAAAAATGTACTGTATATGTTTGCTAACAACAAAAGGCATATGTGCACCAACTAACAGCAGAGATTTACCAGTATACAATAAAAACACCTTCCATTCTCCATATAAACCTTTAATTATATTCTCCAACATTGCAAACACAATTTCACTCACAGTGTAAACAGTCACACACACATAAACACATTCACTCATAACAGTCATTTCACTCGCACACAGTTCTGAAAGTATTGCACACGCGGTTACTATGCTTTCTTTACAAACTCTAAAATGCTTTGTTGCTTTTTGCCTTTAACGTCTGCTTGAAAACAAATGCTTCTAAGCTTCTATCAGTAACAATGTGTTTGTTGATGTCAATCTAATCTGCGTTGTGTAATTTCGTAATCACTCTTGAACACCAGCATTCGTCCCTCATTTATTGGATCACTGGAGTAACACAAATGAGGACTCTGAAGCAATGAAAACAGCGCACGCAGAAATACACGACACGTTGTGAAAGAAAGAGAAGATTAACGTAAAGAAAACAATTTCAAAGAAGAAAAATAATCAACCAAACATTGTGAATATCTCAAGGTCACAATTATATAACATGAAATCATCAATTACACTTGATTCTTTCGCCACTTGCGGCCGCAAGAGTGAGTGAAGCGTCATTGGAGTGACGATATGGTCACCATACGGACTGTGATGCACGTGCAACGCGAACTCAGCGCATGCGCAGTGTACTCGGTACGGTTCCACTTCAAAAACGTCGATATAATAGGGTTGGCGAGTTAACCGAGTCTGAGATAAGTGAACGCTGTATTTGCACGACAACAATGTCCTAAAAAAGGAAATTTTGTTCCTTTGCATTCTTGAAAGGTTCTGCACACAAATGACAACATTGTCAAAACGATCAAAAGTTTTCTACTGCCAGACCAGTAGTTGGCAATGTCACTTTGTAAAGAAACACTACCAGATTGAACATGTAATGCCATTTGCATGATGTCACAGTTTTCACAAATTAGCATTTTCGTAGTTTATACAGAGATGCTAATAGTATTCAAAAACCTTTGAAACCCGTTTTCAGGCATCAACTTTTGAGCATCAACTTTACTGTAAAATGAAATTGGAGGACTAATTAATATTATTAATAATATTAATAATTGACTAACTAATATTAGACCTATAACAATACTGTTCAAATCTTCATCTGTTCGCTAGAATGTTTTGTACACATTAATGGATTATAACATAATAAAGTGGTTTGATTTCTCCAATCAATCTTTTGTGTTCCCATCATTATTTATGTGATGCACAGCTGTGTAATAAGTGATAAGACTGTACATTATCCCGTAAAATATTTGTTTTCTTTGACCTTTTTTGTTCATTTACGCTCAAACCTGCTTGCTAGGAACTGTATTCAAGGAAGCTTTTCGTTAAATGTTAAACTCAAAATCAAAGATTTGTCTCCAAATATCCATTTATGTTGCAAGCAGCCATAAGCGAGATAATATACGTCGCAAAATAAACCCCTTCAGGGTGATAGAAGACCCCTCCGCATTGCATCCTCATATTTTACGATAAGAACCGTCTGGATGTTCATTATCCATTACGTAAATACGGTTAGTGAGCCACGATGCCATGACTTGATGCGTCACATTGTGCAAGAGATCAAGGAATCTGCGGGAGGCCATGTAGACTCACTAGCATTAACCTCCACACATCACTGGAGTTTGTTTGATCACTCTGGTATTATGCCGCCTTCTAAATCAGAGAGCGGCATTGAGAGATAATGACTAAGGATCTTACCATCTAAACCCATAAATAGCGTGAGAGCATCCCAGATCATAGTGTCGTACGTCGACATGTTAACTGTAGCACTGAGGTATGATCCCCCTTTCACTGGTTGCACTGGGAGAAGCATGTTAACGGTGTTATAATGTCTTTCAGATGGTGTAGAGGAAGAGTCTTCAGCTGCACTGGATGACAGGATCAGATGCCGCCCATCAGCTGTGCAGCATCTGTTAGTGAGGGTGCGTAGCCGTCGTGTTTAATGGAGTGAGCCGTCCCCAATCCTCAAATCTTGGAATATGGGAAAACGGGCCACAGGAATTGGAGAAAATCCAGAGTTGAGAAGAAACGACAGTTGCCAGATGTTCCCATCTGTCTTGAGCAATATCTTCTGTAGTCCAAGGTTCATGAAGGGGTCTCTTGTGAGAATTATCACAAGATCATCCACTTTGTGGAATGAGATACAAACGTCTGAACAGGAAAATGACCAGATGAGAAGGTGACAGAATTCTAAAGGTGTTTTACCAAACAGTACCCTCAGGAGCGGGTCTGATTGCTTAAGCAATGGTTCAGAGAAAAACCAACTCAAGTGCAAAGACCTCATTTCTCATTTGTGGTGAGAGAAAAACTAGTACTAAAAGTGTTGGCCGGGCTAGGTTTACTTTGGCCTTCGATCTGCAAACTGCAAGGGAGCAATGGCACCTTTTCCCTAAGTGAGCTAAAGATTTACGCCAAGTATTAGGCAACACTACGAGTCTTAAAACCGTTAAACATCTGCACCAAATACATGATCTGTTCTAAAGTAAAAACACAAGCATCCTTGTTTATACAGCACTACATTTGTACCGTTTTATGATCCTCCATTGCTGTTACTGAATGTGAAAATATTACATCACCATTTTACCGCCTATGCTGTGTACAGAGTATGTGTTGAGCAAATAAACATCAGGCTTTTTTGGTCAAAGATAAATCTTCCACTAAATTACGTCAAGATACAGTCATTCTGCACAACATGACTTGAACATAATGGGGTCAATTACAAACACATTCACATTACATTCACAACAGCTTTTTAGAAAAGCACTTTTTGGTTTTGAAAAATGTGATGTGATGTAACTACAAATTAAAAAGTAATAACATTTTCCTTTTTTAAAACATAAGTGAGCATACATATCTTAATCATTAAAACAAATTATTCAAATAAAAAATCTTTGCAGTTACACGACATGACATCTCACAAACTGAACAAACCTCGTCTTGGTATAAAGGTCAAATTATGATACGATTTCCAGTTTCTTTCTTCTTCTGGAAATTGGTTGCACCTTACGACTTTGTTGGTTGCACCACATGACTTTGATATGGCAGACAAACTTTAATCAAACACGAATAAGTCAGTATGGCAAACAACTTATGGTTTCTATGAAAGAATATAATTTGCAATAACCATCCTGGTACTCTCAACCTGCGGTCATCCAGTGAGAAATTACAGAGCAGCGCTGAAGGCTCGACTCATCACATTCTCTACCGCTAATGGAGATGGTCACAGCCTCATCTGCAGGATGAATAATCAAACTATCCCGTAACGGCTACTGCCTTACATGGGAATCGCTTTTAAAGAGGATATTGGGAAATGGTGTTTTTACTGGCTTGTTCGAACAACCATAGTCTGGGACTAAGTGAGATCAAAATAAAAACCAGGCATGTTCTCTACCACTGAAAACATTAAAGTGTCATATCATATCTGACGGAGCCTCAGCTTCGCTAGAAGCCTTTTAGCCACTTTAAACCCAGTATGCAATCTTATTTTCAATTGCTTGCTTTAGGTCTGCTGATGTGGAGCACCACAAACCAATAATTACACCTGAGCACAAGTCATAAATGTACTTTTGATGCAATTTATGGTGCTTAACAATACGCATGGCAGATCAAGATGCATTGAAGAGTTCTCAAGCCCACCCATGCAGCATGTTCACCAGTCAGACGACTCAAACCCCTGCCAGAATGACTGTGGTTTGATTCCTCTCCAGAAACCGCAAATATCTCAGAGCGAGACTGAAAAATCTAGAATAAAAACACCCTTTGCTTAAAGCAATCCAGTAGCATACTGTCATTAACCACAACTTTAAAGTTACCTTAGGAGACATTATTTGTACAAAGCACATCAACATTTCATAAAGCAAGCTCTAGTATGGTTTTGCCACCTTTGTGGAGAATTCCTTGGCATTGCCACCCACAGATGATCAATTCTACAAAAATCCTTTCTCGGTTTGAGCTGTGAAAAAGTATGCAGGCTCAAAATCCTGTTCTGGATATGATTAGGAAACAAAAGGAACACTAAGGGTCACAATATCAACTAGTTTCCAAAAATTTTCATACGTATATTTTTGTGCAGATATTACCAGCACTGTTTTAATTAGCATGTAACCAGCATGTAATGCTTTATCTGCTACTCACACAGCAAAAATTTCCCACAACAATTATGTCGTTAAATTAATCCCATTTAAAGCACCATCGCTGCCAACACTCGCATCACATTTTTGTCTGTTGTGTCAAGTTTTATTGTAGGTTTTGAAACGTCCTGCTTTTTTGCATGCTTTGATGTATAACCAAACCAAAAACAAGATGAATCATTGAACCTTTACGTAGTGTGTATGCTAGGCTAGCATGCTAAGCAGATAGCACACAATAACACAAAACAAGGAAAAATGTTTTCTAGTAATTTTTATACACTTTCCAATCAGGAACTGATTAGAATATCATTTAACAGATCATCCATTTAATGAAATCACTTAGGGGTCCCAACAAGTGCTGCATTTTTAAGATGATGTGGCAAGTAGGGCGGGATAGAGAGCCATAGGAAAAGAACAAGTGCTAAACAAAAAGACACAAGCGTAAACACTTGATGGAAGATATGGAAACCTGTGACGTTATACTTTGCACAGTTCCAGACTCGAATATTTGCGTTTCAACGGCAACATGATCAACAGTGAAATGAATCTGCAGCAGTCCAGCGCTTCAGGGCAGAGCTCTTTGAGCTGCTTATCTTCATTATTATTTTAATGTTCTGTGCTTTGAGATATGAACGCTGTAGTTTAACGCCCTCTGTCGTGACGCTTTCGTTTGCTCTCTGCTGCGTGAGTTCATGTGTTTTGAAGAAACGTGGCTCTGGAAGCTTTCAAAGATAACTCACTATTGCTACGCTCTCTGAAAACTGCCTACCCTACCTTTAAGGAAGAGTGACATGCTGTTCTTTCTTTTATATTTGTGTGCGACTGTGGCTGTCAGGTAAAAAGTAGTTGCTGCATGTTTCTGTTTGTGTACAGAAGGAGAATGAAAAGTTTCACCTTTTTTATCATTAAATGATGATAAACTTCAACAGGTCATTCGCTCCTTCTTGCAAACTCTGTTTTAAGGCCTATTCACACTGCACCAACTGAAGCCAGCCAATGCCATCAGTCACCGGATAACAGTACGCTGCACACAAATATTTCAGGACCCGACAAACAGCGCTTCAACATTTTCAATTTGCAAAAACGAGAGCCAACAGCGACAGGGTAAATGCACTAATCCATCAAGACCAGAGCAAAAAATGTGTTGCCGTCTGTCAGTGCAGTGTGAACTGGCCTATAGATGGATTTCCTGCACTGTGTTTCATGCTGCTGTGCTCCATCTAGGACACTGTGGACCATCTATGTGTCTTCTGTATCTGTAAAGTTACACATCTGATTGGGTCTGGTGAACATAAAACCTGCCTAATTACACATACTAGTAAGTTAACTAGTAGTTCAATCAACCCACCAAACTAGTTAATTTGAATAGCACATTCCTGCACCGCAGTCAAGCAGCAGAGATGAGTGCATTACCCAAGCCGAAAAGAATCCCTGAAAGAATGTGCACACCAAGCGTTGGATCTTAATCCTGAGAAACAGCGACTGATCTGAGCTTTGGAAGACATATCCTGTCTGAAAATGAGAAAAGAGCCTGAAGAACAATACCTTCACAAACAAAACCAAACATCGGTTTCAGCCCATTGGCAATAGAGACAGCATTGGACGGCTCTCTGGGGACAGACAGACATCTCAAAAGGAAGTTCAGAGAGAAGCACTGGCCTGCATGCAACTTTTCTGACTGGACAGTGCCAGAACTCTGTAGCGAGAGACTAATTCTCTTAGCGGGGTGTTGTGTTTGGCACAGGGACCTGGAGCAGACGGATAAGCCTCGACACATTGCTCCTCGCAGGGAGGGCTGCCCCAAGAGGAAGCGATCTTTAGCACTGTCCAAAAGACCCAAAGAGAGAAAGTGTGAGAGAAGTCATATAGAAGGTGAACCACCAATATGGGGTTTTCAAACATTTTTAAATCCATTTCATAACCTGAAAATGTTCATAGAGCTCACTTAAAGCACTGCGAATGGCAAAGAAATCATTCTCTCAAATATTGTATTGTATGCGCATTAGGTTTATAAAGTATTGCTGTTGCTTATTAGATCATACAAGAGGTCATTCATCATTTCAAATAAAATGTTCAACTATTATGCCATTACATAATTTATTTTAGGCATAATGTACATGTGTTGTATTGCAAAACACTTGCTGGTGTTCTCATTTTCTGATTGGTGATGCCAGGAATCATTTTGATCATAGAAATACAGTTCAGTGCGAGACGGGCAGCGCCAATATGTCATATAAGGTAATATCTCGGTTTACGAGTTTAATTCATTCCAAGATCGAGCTCGTAAACCAAAATGCTCGTACACCAAAACAAATTTCCCCATAAGAATGCACTAAAAATCAATTAATTCGTTCCACACGACCATAAATGCCCATTTTAATTTTATTTTTTTGGGGTTTTACCCCATTACAGTTAAAATTATAACCATTAAGATCTCATATAAATACTAATTAATAATTGACAATTAAACTCTAAAAATACTTGACTATTTACTGTAATGCACTTCAGGTTTCAGCAAGGGATGAGACGAGAAGAGGGAGGAGGAGGGAGTGGGGAAACCAAGGATTCAAGTGCAAATGAGTGAATTTATTATAATAGTGCAGAAAACAAACGAAGTTATAATAAAGAGTGAAAGTCGTGGAACATGGGAGCCGCGAACGAAAGCGGGAGATAGGCAGATGATATGAGAATCAGGTGTTCACTGACCACACACACACACACACACATACATACAGACTCAGGCAGAACTAGGAGACAATGAATTTATGAACCGTGACAGTTACTGCTTAGAGGTACTATACGTGTATATTTCACTACGTGAACAATAGCGATCACAATATTAACAACAGGAGGTAAAACCGCTGTAAATCACTTATAAAAGTATCACTGTGGTGAATGATGCAACCAAACCATACAAACCTTACAATATCCTTGTAAACGGCCGGTTATGTCTTAAGTGAATGTCAACAGAAAATGCAGAGAACTGAATCTGTGCATTCGGTCTTAAAGTAACAGCAGCCTAATATTCCTGCTGATACAGAATAAATGTTTGACTTCATTTGTTTTTGCCGTATTGGAAGCAAAATTAGGAATCTGGTCTAATGCTCTTCACATTAAATGTGAAAAGACAAAATAAGCTGTAATCGATCTATATAAAAATCAAGATTTCCAGAAGAAATGGAAAAGCTATAAGGACATTAGTTAGGAAGAGATTGAGTTCTCATGAGCCAGAGATGAGGGAACACAGAGTGTGTTCAGCCTCTTCTCATGAAGGTTTACATAAACTCTGAGGGTGGTCTGTCATTTCTGGAAGAACACAAACCTGATACAACAGTGTGTATGTGTGTGATAGTGATGCACATGCATGTTCTGCAGAATGGAGCTATAGGGAAAATATAGTGTGTCAAAGTTTCAACACATTTGGTTTGGTTCCAATCCCAGTAAACATCAGATGCTCTGAGATGGATGGAGTTCAAAGTATGCTGACCATTCATAAAGCTTGGAATGGTAAACCGTAGCAATTCTGTCTAAATTATTTTCAATAGCATGTCATTCAGGATTTCTCATCATATAATCTAAATGAGACTGGCATCAGAACTGTGAAGATTTGATAGTCAATGATTACAACTTTACCCATCTACTGATGAATGATTAAATATTTATAAAAATGTTTTAAGTCCTTCAGAAGATTTATAGCACAATTCTGGCTGCCAATTTTCACTTTGGTATTTCATTCCTTCCCTAAGAAACACTCTATTTTGCTCTATCTCTTCCTGCCAAGGTCAAGATATAATCAAGCTGTGTCGTCCACTGTTACATCCCGGGTCCAGTACAGCCTCTCTAAGGACACACGAGCTGGTTCTGAACGGAGACTTAAGAGTGCTCCGAGCATGCGGTATATTGAGCGCGTACCTCCTCCCCACCTGTGAGACCATCCATTAGTAGGACGACAATGTTTCAGCTGTTCTAATTTTCCACCGTTGGTCCGCCAGGACCTGCTCTTAAACCACGTTGTCTAAAACTGACAGGCCTGGAAGCTCTGGAAAATGTGTGACTATTGTGCAGCTTTACATGCTTTTGGTCTTGTCTAATTCCCACAGCAGAAGTTCATACTGTGTTTAACTTTTTTTTTTCCTCATGAGGTCTGGGTAAGTCATCTGTGGCGTATGCAGCCTGACTACAGTAATCTACCACAGAAATAAATTCAAATGACATTTAGTTTGCAGTGTTAGCTTTTTTTATGATCGTCTACTTGCACCAAACACAGAACCAGACTGAAATGCATCAATAAGAAAACAAATAACTCATAACGGACTACTTTCCATTGCCTCAACATTAAGAAAAACAAACTACGATTGTCGTAAGTCTACAAACTACGGTTGTCAAAAGTACCAGTACTACCATTATCAGTCAATACTAAAACAAAAAGACAAAAGTAGACCATACCATCATTTCTCCAATACCGATAGTACCAAGTGACGTTGCTTTCAGATGCACTCGTGATTGTTAGAGCGTTCTCTGAGTGTCAAAAGTTTATATTTCTAGGCACTGTAGCCAATCGAAATCATACATGTTGAGCATGTGAACACAATGGCCAATTAGAGGTGCAAGTACCGTTTAACAAGGTTTTGTTCAACAACAGCAGCACCTTCGCAAATCCTTTATTACCAATAAAATGTACCGTAGTTTCCTGCATATAACTCGCAGACACAGATAGCCCGCGTGTTTTGGGGTTTTGTGTAAAAATCGTTGGTATAACCCACACCTTTATATAACCCGCACCCATAGATTGATGAACTGTTTTGTGTAAGTTCACATTTTTTGTGCAAGTTGCATGACGTTAATTATCATAACTGTTTAGGGACGTAACAAATATATTGAAATATTATTCCACGTAAAAAATGTATGATATAGCCCACGCCCTTATAACCTGCACCCCCTGCAGGGTTTGTAAAATGTAGTATAAGCCGCGGGTTATATGCAGGAAAATACGGTTATCAAGATGTAAATAAGATTTTTTTCTGTACAATATAGATTACTTTTTGTATTTTGACAGTTTTCGCACGAGCATAGAAATCAGTGAGCTCGCGCTTTAGAGATCAACAGCCTTAGTGATTATAAAGGAAGGTTCTTCACTTGCTTTCTGTTTATTACCCATTCATATTCATAATAAGTTTAGTTTCACTGCAAAGCTTCTAGATTGTTAAGTGAATTGGAAACTGAGTAGAGAGTGGCACTTTCAACGCCAAGGTCATGGGTTCGATTCTAAGGGAAAGCAAGAACTGATTAGAATGTCAATGTAAATGCAATGCAATTCGCTTTGGACAAAAGTGTCTGCCACATGCATAAATGATAAGTTTTTTTAAAATTCAACAGACTTTGCCCTAATATAAGTGTAACCGCAATTATCATTTTGCACACTTTTATCCAAAGCAGCTTATAGTATGCATTCATTACAAGGACAATCCCCAAGGCCTTCTTCAAGAACACAATGATGATATTTGTTGTGAATATTATAAGCGGATAACCTTCGAAACAGCAGGTTTTCAAGTCTCCATCTCTATGCCATTATCCAGTTTTTGAAAATAGGAAAAATGATTAAATAGGCATACGGCATGAAATGACCACAATTGATTTTCTTTCTGAAATGTGCACAGAATTTATTGAATTAAGACCTTATGCGTTAGAGAAACAAGCACACAGACATCTGTAGTTGATGATCTTCAATTTAGCTTAAAATCTGTGGAATTTTGTGTTTGAGTTTTTATGTTATCGCTGTTGAAGAGTAATTAACTGGTGAAGTGGATTTACTTATTGTAGAGTTTATCAAAGTCATCATGATCATTGTCATGTTTGAAGCAGACGCCATCATAAATGTTAGTAGACCAGGGAGATTTTAAACCTTTTAACCTTTACCTTCATGCTGTGGAAACACAAACCGGAAGACAGAACGCAACGAGTGCAGCAATGAAAGTGGACGGGGCTTCATAAGGTCTAAGGTCAATATTGCAGTGTATTTTTATACACAATATTGCTATATATATATAAAAAAACATTAAATATCCATAACTGCATATAGCATCACTAAGAAAAACAGCATGTGTGGGCCAGTGAACATAACCAACCTCCATCACTTGTTGATATTACTAAATGTGGAGGAGTTGCTATTTGAAGATCACTATGGAAAATAATTACAAACATCTTAGTCATGAAATCTCATGGTCCACTTTTCCTACATCAAAACATCTAAACACACTCAGGTTGGGAAACCATTCTTAACTCATCTGCTGCATTAGCTCAATATAAAATGTTACCTTCATACAACAGACTGAACGACTGAGATTTTGGCCTGCTCATAACGACAAGACAAACTCTCAATATTGCATCAGACACATCTACGTGCCAATGTCACTATCCTGTATTTTGGGGATTCATTTGTGGCCAAAAACAACAACAATCAATAATGTACAAGCTGCATTTTGAGAGCCACGGAGAGTACAGGTTTGCTTCAAACACCGTCACGTTTTGTGTGCAACAGTTTTGAAATGCTGAAGAACTGCAGTGGGAATGATGTGACAAGAAAAACCAGTCGTTTCAATTTGAAGTCCTGAAAGTCATTTTCCATAAGGCTTCTTTTCTGCACAATGCAGGATGACGTCCGAGTAAACAATGACGTTTTGCTTAAAACCTGATACTTTGCTGCACGTGTGGAATGGATTATTCTAGTATTACTTACATTATAGCATTTACTAACTTTTAATAAGCTTTTATTTGTTTCAGTAATGCGTTGTTTTTGTTTCTTTTAAATATTCGTACTTATCTTTATTTTCATTTCAGTTTTGGTCATTCACATATATTTCAAATTGATTTAAATGAACAAAAACTATTTTTAATAGCTTTAGCTAACAAAAAAACGACCCGACTGAACTCAGTGTTGTAAGCACCACTTTTAAATAGTTTATTTAAATATTTATTAGCTTTAATTTCATTTTAACTTTAGTAATTCATATTTATTATTTTATTTAAATAAACAGAAATTCATTTCAAAGGGGTCATATGATGCTATTTTAAAAGCTATTTGCTTTGTTTATTGGGTGTAACAGAATAGGTTAACATGCTTTAATTTTCAAAAAACACTTTTCACATACTATACACAACTCCGCTATTCCAAGTCTGCCTGAAACACTTGGATTTCTACAAAGTCCCTACTTCTGAAAAGCTCTGATTGGCCGACAGACCCAGTGCATTTTGATTGGTCAAACACCTCAAAGGCGTGTCAGAAATCTAGCGCCCCGTATGCCGTGAGCTTTAGCTTCTAATGCTTTAATAAATGTTAACGCAGTAAACTCTTTCTCCACCGTTGATGGTCCAGGTCTTCACTGTTATTTGCTAGGGGTTTCATTAAAAATCTTCTGAAAGAGTACAGAATCCCTGGATCAAAACACAGGCGAAGAAGCAGAAACAAGCAAACAAAGCATTGCTTACATGTAAAACAACACAATCATCAAAGATTAAACTACATATAAATAAAAACTCCCTAACGTTGCCAAATGAAAGTCGACCCAGGAAGGGCTTTGCTATGCGTTGCTTGGGTGGGTTCTTGCAGGTTTATGGGATTTTTCAGTTTTTAATGTATTTTGACGAAGTATTGCATGATTTGAGGTATCGTAACCCCTAAATAAAAAATCCATTTTGGTTTACGTCTAATCAGAACTCATACTTTTACACTTATGTATAGACATTTGTTCCAAAAATTAACCTTAAAGTGTGTGCAAAAGTATTAGTGATGCTTGTCGTAGCTATAAAGGATATGAGATGAAATTATTCATCAGTGTCCTTCACATAGTCTGAGTGAAGTCACAGACAGTCTGGAGACGCTCGCGCAGAGCAAAGAGCACCAGATGCAGGGCTTGATCTGGGAAATGATCAGAGGTTGTATACAAAAACATGTTTTCATAAAGTAGTTAAGAGTGACACACAATCAAGTGACCCAGAAATGAATCGGTCACAAGCCTAAATGAAACAAACCAGAAGCAACAATCAAATAAGATACAACTGACAATAGCTACAAAAAAAGAAAAAGAAAAAATCAGAGGAAAACCCAGACACAGACGGCTGTTTATAATCACCAGAACCTTTTTTTTTTTTTTTAAATGATACAAAGCAGAAATCCAAATTCCTTAGTCCACAAACAGGAAAGTCAAAAACGAGTGCTTCCAGGGATATTGTGGGACAGATAAGACAGTTTTGTCACTGGTTTGTGGGAAATATTATTATTATTATAGTTAAACTAAGACAATTAAGTAAATGTTTCTGAGAAAAAAAAAAGTTACTGGTGTGATGGCACAGTATTTTCCCGCATATATCCTGCAAACGCAGATAAATATAGATATATATCCTGAGGGTTTTGTGTAAAATATCTTTGGCATAACCCGCACCCATAGATCGATGAACTTTTTTTGTGTAAGATCACATTTCGAATGTTGCTCGCATGTCGTCAATGATCATAACTGTTCAGGCTCGGTACACAGTGCTTGTGCAAAAAATTCAAACAATAAGAAAACAAACACAAGTCAGAATCAGAAGAAAAGGAAAAAGCAGTGTCTCCCGCTGTGCAGCAGCACGTCACTTAAGAAGTGATTCTACAGGTGTTGATCATCGGATGAGATGAGAAGAGCCCGCCCTCATGCAGCACAGCCAATCACGTCTTCCTGCATGATTGACAACTCAGCCTATCAGCACCAGCTGTCAGAGTGATAGTACAAGAAAGAAAATACCGCAAAAAAACCCTTACATCCTTAGGGACGTAACAAATATATTGAAATATTATAGCAGGTAAAAAAGTATTTGTGCCAAATGGGAAAGAGAAAAATAAAATCAAAGGAGCTTTTTCACCCTGTAGAGCGTTTAGGCCCGTTGTATCCTAAAACTACCAAAAACAAATACAGGACTAGCCAGGAACCGATTGGATCTTACAATCTCTAATTTTATAAAATCACTGTAAACATGGCTTGTTGTCCAGAAACTTCAATATGAGCTACAATGAGCCCTTTATAGTAGAGATAGAGATATGGGTATTGAACTATGATTACCAGAGATCTTTCAACAGACATCACTGTTATGAATCACTAGACTCATATGATGAGCGCCTAAAGGAACATGACTCTGGCATTGTGTAG
This sequence comes from Rhodeus uyekii, assembly GCA_037043235.1. Taxonomy (NCBI): domain Eukaryota; kingdom Metazoa; phylum Chordata; class Actinopteri; order Cypriniformes; family Acheilognathidae; genus Rhodeus; species Rhodeus uyekii. Next base: position 1,576,556 of record JAWRVZ010000061.1, read on the forward strand.
GACCGGATAAGGAGTCTCCTGCCGAAACAACAATGTACACCTTCATTGTGCCAATAGATTAAGAAGATTACTTCACATGCTTCATCTTGATAATAGAGCTCACTGTCTTCAGGATCTGACCATTCTGGTTTCTGTTATTTGGTTGTGCTTCCGCTGTGTGCTTTTAATCTTCTATGGAGCACAACTGAAGATATTTCCAACCGTTTTTGTGCACATAATTAATGTCAAAGGGATCCAAAACAAACACTGGAATCCATTAACTTCCATTGTACAGAGTGAGACATTCAGATAAACATCTTCCGTGTTCAACAGAATAAAGAAATTCATGTTTGGAAAAACATGATTCAATTATGACTGAATTTATTTTTCAGCAAACCATCCCTTGAAAGACTAACTGACTCATTGAATGGACTGAAGTCATCCGGAGATCAACAGACAGCTATACATCTAAAGAGATAACAATCCAAACGTGGTGCAATGAACGAATCCATTCATCAGTCTGCGCGTTTAACTAATCTGTAAAATCTCCAAACGCAGCATGTAGACAGTTCACGAAATAGGTAATCCATTGGAATGAAGTACAAATTGCACAACATGTTTATTCTGAATGAGGCAGGTATGGACTATATCAATGAACGCCTTACTGTGGGGACCAATGGCCACTAAACTGCATTGAGACGTCAAAAAAAATATATTTATATATTTTATATATATATATATATATATATATATATAAAAAATGTATTTAATTTATAATGTATATATACTTTATAATAAATAATTATAAAGATTGACAAAATTACATGAACGCAAAGTAACACTAAATATTTCACACAGCAGCTCTTTGAAGTTTTTAAGTGGCTCTCTCATGACCTTGGCATGAAAGAGGACATCCTGGTATTCCCAGCATGAGCTTGAAGCAGAGCGGAACAGTATTCCCAAGAAAAACAGATCCTTGAGTTGTAACTTTATTACATGTCTTTCAGCTTGATTTACAATGAACACTTGGGTATACTGACTGATGGAGGAAACCTGAACAATTTTCCTCATAAGAATGCAATAAAAATCACTCGATTTGTTCCACACGACCATAAATGCCCCTTTTAAAACATTTTTTTGGTTTTACCCTATTAACTAGTTAAAATTATAACCATTAAGATCTCATATAAATACTAATTAATAATTGACGATTAAACTAAAAATACTTGACAATTTACTGTAACGCACTTCAGCTTTGAGTAGCGTCACTGTTGGCGTGAAGGAGACGAGGAGGGTGTTACTGCTTACAGGGAGAATTTCATCCCTTCTTTCTTCCTCATCTTGAGGTCATTGTCTATATGCTGTACTGTACGTATATATTTCACTACGTGAACAATAGCGATCACAATTAATGTTAACAACACGAGGTAAAACCGCTGTAAATCACTTATAAAAGTATCACTGTGGTGAATGATGCAGCCAAACCGAGCGACGCTGAGAGAGTGGACGAGGGAAAAATTTGCTCGCACTCCGATACAATGCTCGTACACCAATTTGCTCGTATACAAAGTCACTCATACACCAAGGTATTACTGTATATTATTCAAGGAACACATTGAATCAGGTCTTGCTTTCCCTGGGATCGAACCCATGACCTTGGCGTTGTAAGCACCAATGCTCTACTGATTGAGCTACAGAAAGCAACAGGAACGTAGCACCTAGGATTGCGAGGCTGAACACAGCCATGCTCATCCAGAGCCATAATCACACGGCGACTCAAGTATTCAAGAGTATATTATTACTTTTTACTTGGTTACACCTCAGGACATTTGAGCCACCAAACATGCATTGGAAATGGTAAAAAAATTTTTTTTAAATAACCACGAAAAAAACCATTAATACAAATGGCTTGCCATATACTTAAGAAAAATGTTTTTCCTTTATCAAGGACACCCATATATGTCACTGACCCATATATGCAACTTTATGTACGAGTTGTAGTAAGGATGATGATTTCAGAAGAACAAGTGCCGTTGAACAATTTCCCGCAGTGTTTGTTTGTTTGCTTTCTATTACCATCAAATCTGCATATATTATTTCCTGTTAATGCCCTTTAAAGCTCTTTTGTATGCTGAGAGAGATGAGACTCAAGGTTTAATCCTGGTCAAACAATTGACCTAATGCAAACATACCTACTCTGAAAACCTGTTTTCATAGGATAAATCCATTGGGATTAATGGGTTTCCGACAAGATTTAAAGCATTATGGCCTGGAAAGCAATCATAATTCAATTCACTGAGTACTTTCTTCAAACATCAGACAATCCGATTTATGTATCAGGTTAATAGCGATCCATTTTGTCGTGACTTTTCTAATGAAATGGTGTTATGGGATTTAATAAATCAAATCAAAAGTGTGCAAATCACTAAGGTCAATGGGATATGTGGAGTGAATTTCCATTTATCATCTGTGGATTATGACTGTTCAGCGTTCATCATCAAACATACGCACATCCACCTACATCCAAAAAGCTTGTTGGCATGGCGGCCAGTCACTGTCAATGATATCAGCTCATACTGACTTACACATAATGAAGCAGAGGAAGTATTTATTATTCTCAAAAGGTGATGCTGGAGACGACAGAAAGCATCCTGTTGACATTTGTAATTTAATATGAAAACAGGCATATTAATATTGAAGTCTGTAAAGAAGCTAATCATCCATCCATGGAAAAGGAATAGATTTAGACTTGCAAACTGGAATAATAGAACGTGATCAATAACAATACAGATATATTATATTTATAAAAATATACACATACACTCTGATTGGCCCAATTAGTTATTAGGTTTAGGGGGGAATCACTTTTTCCACGCAGGGCCATGTAGCTTTGGATTTAGTTTTCCTCTAATAATGTCTACTTTCATTTAAAAACTGCATTTTGTGTTTAATTGTACTATCTTTGACTAATATTTAAATTTGTTTGATAATCTGAAACATTTAAGTATGACAAACATCCAAAAAATCAGGAAGGTGGCAAACACTATCACACACGCATATACAGTGGAATCCGGTTATTTCGACGCTCTCGGGAGTTGCAAAAAAGCATTGAGATAACCGATGATTGAGAAAACCAACAGCCAATATGGCGATTTATTTGATGAAGTGATTGGCATGCTGTAAAACTGCACAAACACTGTATATGTTTGCTAACAACAAAAGGCATATGTGCAGCAACTAACAGCAGAGATTTACCAGTATACAATAAAAAACACCTTCCATTCTCCATACAAACCTTTAATTATATTCTCCAACATTGCAAACACAATTTCGCTCACAGTGTAAACAGTCACACACACACAAACACATTCACTCATAACAGTCATTTCACTCGGACACAGTTCTGAAAGTATTGCACACGCGGTTACTATGGTTTCTTACAAACTCTAAAATGCTTTGTTGCTTTTTGCCTTTTACGGTCTGATTGAAAACAAATGCTTCTAAGCTTCTATCAGTAACAACGTCTTTGTCGATGTCAATGAAATCTGGATAGTGATGCAACTCCTGCGCCTCCTCTTCCAAGATAGCATCTGCAAGACTTTATTTCTTCTGCGGCTGCGCGGCGCTGTGAGTGAGCAACCATACGGACTGATTCACGTGCAACACGAACTCAGTGCATGCGCAGTGAACTCGGTACGACCATTAGTCACGAAATAACCATGTGAAGTGGCGAATTTGTCCCTCTTTTGTGCTCGAGATATTAGGGTTCGGTGACATAAAACAATCGACATAACCGATAAGAAATGCTAAGACAAATAGGGAGTTTGGTGGTTCCACTTCAAAAACGTCAACATAATAGGGTTGGCGAGTTTTACCGAGCTCGAGATAAGTGAACTCCACTGTATATATATAATTATATTTTTAGATTTGCTGGGTCCAAAGCATATTGTTTCTGCAAAATTTATAGAAAGGTTCTGTTGTGCTTTCTCATGGCTTTTCCTCCTTTATACATTATAAACAATGAACGTCTGGCCTTGATTTAAGTAAAGCAATTCGTCTTTTTCCATCTTTACGTTTGTTAAAGGATGATTGGAGCATTACAGCAAAGCTCATATAATGTTCTCCGCTTCCGATTCATGTCATCTTAAACCATACATTCTTCTCATGCATTCCAGTCAGCCGATTAAGGAAACCCATCCATTAGAAACACATGCTGAGATCCAGGGTCACGACCCCATATCTGTCTGTTTCCAGGAGAAACGTGGTAGTTTCCTATAACTATAGCGACCCAACAGACAACACCCGCTGTTGTGCCGCATAGAGAAAGCATTTGAGAGACTGTATGAAAGGCCGTCACTTGTTCCGCATCTTCAGACCTTGTTTTGACACAGTGCTGAATGCACTGTCGGGCGTAACAACAGCGTGAACCGTTTACTCAAGTCACCCTCCTTGACTTCACAGACAAAACTGATTTAGTTGTTTGACGGCTCTGTCTTAATCCACAGAGGAAGTAATGAGGCTTAATGTAAACCGATCACACACATCAGCCAAAGTAAATGTGCACATTTCTGTGAAAGGGATGTGTTACAGGAGTTGTCAAATGCCGGTTTTACAGCATTGTCAAAGAAGAGGCCGCTGGCAGTCATGGGTTAAGAATGAATGAAAGGTATTGTGACAGGTGTGCGAATGACTTCACCTTTGAGCTTGTGAAAAAGCTGCGGTGCAAAACTGTTTGCCACATGCTCTCATGCTGACATTCACTGACAATGAATTCTTGAAAACATACACAAAAGCAGACTTCACAATAGAGGGCCGGTCACTTTAAAACGGTCAAATGCGCCGGGTCAAAAAGTTGTAGTGTTATAGTAATGCTCTTGTGTTTCTGTTATGGTACCATGCCATACTGTCCGTACTCAGATGTGCTTATGATCTAACTTACTCGGCAAAATAGTTTTCAAACTGTTGCTCCAGTAGTTGACCTGAACGGCAAACCTAATCATAGGGAAAGACTATTTAGATCAGGGGTTTAGATCAATTCTTTATACGCACAATATATGTTGGTGTAGCTTGCAGAACCACATAAACCCATATTGCACAACACAACTCTTCGCTTTTGAAGTTAGCTGGGAGAAAGATGACTTGACAGCTGAGATTTTAGCTCCTTCACCCTTCTTCTCAGTTCGCTTTTTGGAGGGAAATCAGTGTCGTAGTTTCTATGAACAGTCCAAAACAGCCGCTCCACATTTCCCTTCTTCGGTACAGTGATGACAGACTGGCAGATTGATGCAAACGCACTTCGAAAATGATCTAGTGGGGAAATTATCTTATTTTGTCCAGCTCCCCCAATCATTTTAATACCCTTTCTTAAGTTTAAAATAAATAAATTGGAGGTTTTCTTGCTAGCTTGCTAGTTTTGCAGCACTTGTACGTCAATCAAGTGACAGTTCATAGTGAGGACGGATGATGGGTTGACGTCTACTTTGTTAATGCCATGCGATCGACACACAACACCTTTGCAATTGACCGGTAGATCGTGACCAACGCATCAATCAGCGAATGCCATTGATTAATCCCTGAGGCAGCATTAAGATGTGTTCGCACTGAAACAATTCGGAAAGTTATTATATAAATCTCGTATATATAGACATCTGCATTCGTACAGTTCCAAGGTTCATTTCTAAATTCATTTCTTTAAAGTCAAATTGTAGTCCTGCAAGTACCGGTGATTCCCGAGACACTCTCGGTGTCTAAATATGCGTACTTCACTATTATACAATACTCAAAATCATAGTATGTCAAGTGGGTAGGATATCCAATTACTAATTTTTTAAATATTAGTTTTAAGGGAATGCTTTATTCTCTTTTGCGTTCCAAAGAAATAATTGAAGCGATGGCGAGGAGTAAATCATTTTTTGACTTTTCATCTTTATCTTTACATAAAGAAAATTTAAAGTTAGCAAAGTTTCACAGGTGAAATCATCTATTGTCAATAACAAATCAATATATGAAGCACATCACTGACTTTGAATCCGCATGACAAACTTGCTAAATCTCAAACCTGCATCAGAAAATCCCACCCTCGCACAAAACTCCTGACAGTGTGGATTCGACTGGATTTTGCCAACAAATGTTTTTTACAACCAGTAAATGTGACTGTAGATACAAAGAAAGTTGTTTTTCCTCCATTCCGTTCTTCATTCATTCCGTCACCGGCTGGTTCCTTGCCGCTGTCGCCTCCGGCTTGCTCAGTTGGGGAAACTTAACACTAAATATTCGTCAATTTTATTGATTGGCCTGCTCTTTCAGAGCTGCTGTTCAGCCAAAACAAACCTTGTTTTTACTGTTTTCATGTGACCACTGTAAAGCTGCTTTGAAACAAGCTGTGTTGTAAAAAGCGCTATATAAATAAAGGTGACTTGACTTCCTCGCGGTGAAATTGTACTCGTGTAACAACACCAGAGTAAAGTGTGGATGTTTTATTAAGAACTACTATCGTCCGGAACCGGTAAGCGTACACCTGCACAACATACTCCATCAACGGTCTAGATGGACATACGATAAAAGTACAGGAATTCAGATTAACACCATCCCAGCTAGATGCCTGTATTTGAATGAGCTGATGGTGACTTCTTCAGTGCAGTATGTACCGCAGCCACACCTCATGTCTCGAAATGAAATCAGGTTGAAGCATGTTGAAACCAGCAACTCTCCAGCTCCACCTTTCCTAAAGCTGACAGTCTGCCTGAATGACTGGGAAGATTATTCTGATTCCTGCCTCCTCCTCTCCACGTCCCAGTTTCACCATGTTACACAACGGCAGCCAGCTGTCCGTCAGCAGGTCCACATACGCACTGCGGTGCCCGCCAATTTTACTCTGTTCCTTTTTTTGGCTGGAGTGACTCAGCGGAGGACGAGGTTTAGTGTGAAAGAGCAGTCCTTTAGGATTTCTGAACATTGTGGAAACTAGACAGAAATTCCTTTCTGTTTCTGTTTAATATTTAATTCAGATAGATGAGTAACTTTACTGTAAGAGACATTTTTGAACTAAATCTTATGAGTTATTGCTGTCACAGGTCCAAATGCACCAAGCCAACGGTTGGCCATCACACAGCCATCTTTGAGCATCTGTCAGCTCAGTTTTTGAGATGTTTCTCGCACCGCCGGCACTAGTCAGAAACTGTCGCCGGTATTTTGTCCGACTGAGCATGTTGAATTGCCGTCGTTCAGTCAGCAGTGTTAGGAGTAACACGTAACAAATGCAATTATATTACAGTAATATATTAGTTTTTGCTACAACACAGTAATATAAAGCTTTACTAATAAAATTTTGGTAATACAGTGGAATCTGGCCTCGTGGTTTGCAAAAAAGCATAGAGATAACCGATGATCGAGATAATCAACAGCCAATATGGAGATTTATTTGATGAAGCGATCGGCATGCTATAAAAATGTACTGTATATGTTTGCTAACAACAAAAGGCATATGTGCAGCAACTAACAACAGAGATTTACCAGTATACAATAAAAACACCTTCCATTCTCCATACAAACCTTTAATTATATTCTCCAACATTGCAAACACAATTTCACTCACAGTGTAAACAGTCACACACACATAAACACATTCACTCATAACAGTCATTTCACTCGCACACAGTTCTGAAAGTATTGCACACGCGGTTACTATGGTTTCTTACAAACTCTAAAATGCTTTGTTGCTTCTTGCCTTTAACGTCTGCTTGAAAACAAATGCTTCTCAGCTTCTATCAGTAACAACGTCTTTGTCAATGTAATCTGGGAATTTCTGGACAGTGATGCTAACTCCTGCGCCTCCTCTTCCAAGATAGCATCTGCAAGGCTTTATTTTTGCCACTTTCGCGAGTTCTTCTGCGGCTGCGCGGCACTTGCAACGCAAACTCGGTACTATCATGAGTCACGAGATAACCATGTGAAGTGGCAAATTTGTCCCTCTTTTGTGCTCGAGACATCAGGGTTCGGCGGCATAAAAGAATCAATATAACCGATAAGAAAATGCTAAGACAAATAGGGAGTTTGGTGGTTAAACTTCAAAAACGTCGACATAATAGGATTGGCGAGTTAACCGTGAGTAGAGATAAGTGAACTCCACTGTAATTATACTCAGTAACTAAATTATAATCTCTGTGACACGCATTACAACAACACATTTTAACCTGGAATTAAGAAAAAACAACTTGCGACATTGAGGTGACAGAAAAAAATTCTCCAATTTCTATTTAATGTTGCTGGAATTCAATGCAGAAATGGATTCTACGTTTGTAATGTAGAACTTTCCTGTATTTCAAACAGGAGAGTGTGGCGCTCGCAACGCCGAGGTCAAGGGTTCGATCCAAAAGAAAGCAAGAACTGATTAGAATGTCAATGTGTTTCTTGAATGCAATGCAAGTCGCTTTGGATAAAAGCGTCTGGGAAAGCCAAAATTCATTAGTCCACGTGACTCGTGTCCACTCAATGAATGCCAGGTTTTTTTCTGTGAACTTGGATTTCAAAAAAATAAAAGAATAGAACAGAAATGAAAGTAAAAGAAGAGGTTGTGCATCTTGCCACATCATCAGGCTACCGGTTGCATTATAGTGAGCTCTAGCGCTATTGTGTTTGATATCTACCAGGCTTTGAACGCTTGTCTACTTTTGTGATTCTGACAGTGATTGTTACGTACTGTTTTGTGCCATGAGCCTTCCTATGTACACGAGGACATCGACTAAAACGCATCTTAACACCAGGTGTAAACCGGGCCTGAACGAGCTGAATGTAAAAGACACTTTGCTAAAAGATAAATCCACCCATCCATTCTTCAAACCGCTTGTCCAAGAGGACCATGAGGATAACCAGTCAATTTTTCACCCAAATCTGCAGTCTGGCTCTTCATGCATGGACCCTGGAGAGTGTTAGTGAGTGAAGCTGGGAATACTGGATGTCTGCCCAGAACATCAACCCCCTCGCCGAGACCTCCACGACCCTGCTGCCTGCCTTTCAAAAGTCCTTGATGCCTCAGAGGCACAAGAAGGGCAGAGCTCAGAGCATCCCTGGCAATCTGCTGGATAAATGCCTATGTGCATGATGGGGTCACTGTGACTTTGCCAAATACATGTTCCTGGATCATATTTTGATGATTTTGGAACAACATTCCCATCCAAAAACGTAGTCCTATCCCTGACGCTACACAAAACATTTGCCTAAAATCAGAGGGAAATGATGGATGAGTTAACACTGAGCACCTAACCCTGATTTTAAGCCTCAACTTGAGTAAACTTGTCTCTCAAATCTGATTGGTTGATTGCAGTGTTGATCCAGGATCAACAAAGATGTTGATTCAGGAACATGTTGTACTTGGTGAAATCAGGTTCACCACATGGAGCACGCCACATCACCACTGAAGAATGACGATTATGATGCCTCAATGTTTGACACTGATGGAGAGGTTCAGCTTCTTCTTCATGTGTGATGGCAGGACTGGCAAACGCGGTGACTCACCTCATCAGAACTCATCTGAGGTGCATCTGCCCGTGCCGAAAGCTGCATGTGTGCTGACTAACCTACTGAAACCAAGACTTTCTCTGCGCTGAAACAACAACAGCAGTTTATATTGGCAGAATTCCTGCAACCTTCAAATCAAAACTTCATTGACAGAATCAAACCCATAAGACTTTATTTGCTCTATAGTCTCTCAACAGTCTTTTGAAGTTGTAAGATGCAGACTAAATTTCAATATTCATTAATCCAAAGGCAACTGGATTGAGTCAATGAGCAGAAATATGGAAACACATCAGTCAGACTCATGAACGAATCAGTCAGATCAGATTTTTGAATGGTTTCATGGAAACCCCTGCTCAAACACAAACAGATGGGACATTGCTACTTTCTCATGTACTCTTGTGAACGCTTCAGAGAAGACTTGAAGAACACAACATTTTTTTATTAAACTTTTATCCTTTTAAGCACTGTTCATTGCAATTAAATTAAACAGTCACCAGGACATTCTTGAAACAAGGTTGATTTACATGTTCACTTCCTCCATCTTCATTCTGTGGCATTTTAGACAAATGTTTTTATTTTATCCTCAAGCATTTTTTATTATATATTGAGCTGTAATTCACTTTTCTCAGCATTGTTGTTTTTAATGTGCTACATAAATCAATTTGACGTACTACTGCACTTAGTAAATAACAGCAATATTCATTTCCTGGTGAACTATCCATTGAAGTCAGAGCTTCTCAACCTTTCTGATTCCAACAAACATCTGCTAATGCTATTTAGCGAGTTTAGCTGAATAAACTGCCCTTTTGTTGTTGTTTGTCTATTGATGACTATTATAATTAATTGCTATGATTACTACATGACTGTCTCTGGTAACAAGTTAAAAGCTTTAGTATGAATGACTATTTCTCTATAGCACATTAACGTCCACATGCATCATACATGCAAGCCTTATTACTGTGATAATTAATGCTACTGCAACAGATAAGTGTATTGAAGAAAGCTGTGCAGATGTGCATGTAAAAGGCAGCGTCTCTGCATTAGTAATCCAGATCCTCGGCGTGTAGAGCACAGCAACGCCCCCTTCATCAATTCATCTGCATTAGGTTTCATGTGATGCTGTTGCATTAGGCTGGAGCTGTTCGTCTCATTAATTTCAGTAAATGATTGAGCTCAGATTTGTAACACAACCAGGGAAACTGAGATATTACAGCTAAAGATGTGTGTCCTTAAAAAGCCCTCGTTCATTCAACTGGTCCCTCGAGAGCGTGCTGAATGTCCTCATAACCTAGTAAGACGCGTTTTCGGGCGCCTGTGATGCCCAACACCGTGGCACGCGCCTGTGATGCCCTGAAAACATGCACATGTATGTTGAGAGCCACAATAAGTGTGCATGTTTAAAGCCACGTTGTTATAAACGGAGCATTAAAAGCCCGACCTGATTTTAAGACTCGTCATATTTTTGAATAAACACAACACATCATGTATGTTGTTTTACCATTAACCCTCAATTGACCATAAACACCCACAGAAAACACATTAGAGCATCTTATGAACCGTGTGAGTGTGTGTGTGTTGTTTAAAGAGAATCTGAGCGTTGACATGCAAACAGGCGTCAGCTGTGGAACATGAGTGTGTTTCTTACCTGAAACGGGGTGAATCTTTAATACATTCCTCAAAATCCACCGTCATTTTTGCAGTTATTCCCTCTTTCAGTTAAAAATGAAACACGGCATTGCCGGTGTCTGTAATACGGCTGAATGTAAAACGCAAGTGTATCCTTTCCCCGGTAAAACTGTGACACACTGTTACGGATCTGCGTGGATCGGTTTCAGCGCGGCGCGAGCTAAGGGACCGTCAGCAAAGACGCGGCAGAAGATGCGGTAAGGGAGCGTCGTCCAAACATCACGATATTTTTACTCTGAATGCGTCTTCTTTTGAATAGGACATTACTTTATGACCACAACAACAAAAAAGTATGTTCTACTATAGTATGGGTGTGTGTAGCAGTACCGGGGAAAGGTACTTTTAAAAGTAATGCATTACAGTATTGCCTTACTCTTAAAAAAACTGCTTAGTTACTTTTTATGGAAAGTAAAAAAGTATGGTCTGTTCTTACGTTACGTTTTCTCACCTTGGGGGCTGGACTAAAAAATGAAATGACAATAACTCTTACTTCAGTAATAAAGACTACAAAACAAAACACAAACGTGATGTTTCAAGTAATATTCCCTCATGGAAAATTGATCATCAAAGGTCAGCATTAAAAACACTGGTTAATAAAGGGAGATTAAACACACAAGGTATATTTGTGTAATTTAACGTTTATTTATTGCAGAGTTTGTATTTAACATTTTTTTTATTAATTTCTAGGACTATTGAATCTGTTTTGAGAAAGTGAGATGAGTAAATGCACGCTTACGTTTAGTCTGTAACTGTAAAACCATCATGTTCAACAAGAGTAAATGAGAGCCGTTAGTCAATAAATGGAGAACAAAATAACTTGCATCATGTATTTGAAAAAGTAGCTCAGATATTTTTAAAGTAATCTGATTACCGAACTGTAGTTACTTATAATGCGTTTCCTCCAACACTAGTGTGTAGTGTGAATTTAATCTGAAAGTACGACATTCACCATGTTGCCATTATCATGTGATCTGTCAGTTGCGTCGCTTCACTGCCCTTCATAAATTGAGTGGTTGTGTCACATACTGTTTTTTTGTCTACTAGGGAAGTATGCAATTTTGGTTTTATGTGTGTGTCTGGAATATTTGGTTTGACTGTGTCTTAATGCAATAGTTCACCCTAAAATAAAAAGTGATTCATCATTTACTAACCCTGGTGAGGTCACTATTTATCCCGAGTTTACCGTGGTCAGCCGGATCCGGGCCGTATCCAGATCAGATGAAGAACCTGCACCTGGACACGAGCACAACACACACACACACACAACCCTGAAGTGTCTGCGACACCGTGTCTCTACTAGACCCTCCCCTGTGAAGATCATGAATCCATCTCCAATCAGACCAAATTGGACTTCATATTGGACGTGTATTGTTGTCAATATAATAATCATGCACTGTTGGTCTGTTGGTCAGAGGAGAACTGGTCCCCCGACTGAGCCTGGTTTATCCCAAGGTTTTTTCTCCATTCTATTCTTCATTCATTCCATCACTGGCTGGAGTTTAACAAAATTCCTGACCTTGGCAGGTTGGCTTTGTTCTGCATAATATGTGCATTTGCACAAACCCATTAAAGTTGAAATCAAGATGAACAAAAATATGACATGAAATACAATATCGAGAAATCCAAATATGTGTCTTTCTGAACTATATCTAAATATCAGAATGACCATTGACAGATAACTCTTTGTTAAGATGAAGGCAAATGGATATATTCACTTCAGAGAAGAAGGTACATGAGTTTTATTTCATGAAATTTAAAAAAAAACATTTTTAAATATGGGACAGAAAAAAAAACTCTTTTTATGACCCATAAAAGAAATGAGGGCATAAACGATTAAAACAACTCCAGGGTGAGTAAATTCTGACTTCATTTTCATTTTAGGGTGCTGTTTTCCTGTCACTCAAACAGTAGTGTGTGGTGTTTGCAACGCCAAGGTCAAGGTCGTTTGATTCCCAGGGAAAGCAAGAACTGAATGTCAATGTTTTCCTTGAATACAATGTAAGTCACTTTGGAAAAAAGCATCCGCCTAAAAGCAGAAATTCCTTTCCTTTAAAGGTCATCCTTGATATATATTTTCCGTCAATAAAAATTTCGTCAACAAATCAAAGATCAAATAAATACATTAAGAGCTTAACACAAAGCAGGCTTAATTTCACAATAGTAATACAAACATTATTTATTTAACTTTACCTATAATTAATAACCGTTTTCACAGAAGAATCTTCCCTTTGCTGCCAAAATATTCTACTTGAAATGCAGCTGAAAAAATAAACAAACAAATGTGGATACTCACAAAAAATATATTTGAAATGTTTTAACCGTGTACACCAGAGAAGTAAAACTTAAGATGTAAAAAGAGATTTTTTTTATTATGATTTAAATAACAGAACAATACAACAACCGGTTTAGTGGCAGAGGAGCAAAGAAAACACACAAACAGAGAGAGTGAGAAAAAAAAGTAATAATAATAATAATTATACAAAACCTCTGTATTCTAATGAGTTTAAAGACTGTACACAGATGGACAGTCTTAATAGCTTTTCTATTAAAACTAGTTTTGATAATAGAAAAATAGTTTTCAAATTCTTTAATAAATACTGAGAAAAGGGGCTTTTTGTTAGAAAATGTACCCTTGTGTATAAGAAACTTGACTAACAAAATTAATAAATGAATTACAAAGGCTCGCTTATTCACACTATTATCAAACTCCGAGTAACCAAACATTACACTTTCAAAATATAAACAAAATCGAAAAGTATCTTTTTTTTAATAAACTCACAGAGACATCCCGCCATAACCTTTCAATGCGAGGAACCAGAGATTTAAAGTTTACGTCATGATGACGTCAGGGCTGTCGCAGCTCCCGCGGATTTTTTTGAAAGGGTTTTTGTCGTCTTTCGATTCCGCCTTACATTTTCTAACACTTAAAAAACAAATATTATCGAATAAAGCCGAATACGGTATTAACAATGCATACGATTTGTAATGCCAACAGTTCTAAAGACTGAAAAAAACTGCGTGTTTAAAGTAATTTGGCACCTTTTTTCTTTTTTAAACAGGCATCGCTTCGGCTTCTAAACGTCAGACAGCAGCTGAGTTTTCCTCTCACGTGGCTGTAGTTTTTAACATGACTTGTGTCGCGTGTGTTACTGTACTATTTGGGGTATACGACATCTAATTCATATTTATTTGTTGACTGTATACCTGCTTTTCAATCGTGTTAACGCCCCGCATTGTTAAACCCTTAACGAATAAACCGAGAAACATGCAACAGTCCACCGCCCGTTATTTGCTGTTCTTCCAGTACGCAGGGACCAAATACAGGTGTGTGTTCATGACACAGGTGTGTTCCTCATGGATCTGCTCTAACACTCGTGTCTGTTCTCCTCAGTGGCGTGATGAAAACACCAGCAGATCAAGCTGTCGAGGGGGTGGAGAATCACTTACAGGTCAGTCTTCCTCATGACTGATGCAGGTGTTATTATGATCCATCTGTAAGACATTGTGATTAAACTGTCCTTTGAAACTGTCTCAATCCAGTTCACACTCATCTGCATTCAAATCCTCTGACTGGTGCTCGTCTCAAAACATCTTCAAAGCAGTTTCTGCTCATTAAACTGCGTTCCTTTGGGAAATGGAATGTAAATATTTTGCTGGAAAATCCCTGTGTGATGCATTTCCAGACAGCTGCTCCTGCATGGACTGGATTGTGTCTGTGATTTGATTTCTTGCACAAAATCGTAGTGAAATACACTCATCAGTCAAGGATAACACAATAAAGTTACAAACTAGTTTCCATTGCGATCCTTGAAACACAAACTTCACTCCTAGCATCAGGTGCATTGGTTTTATGTAATAATATAAATACACAATTATAGTACATCTCCTCATGTACAAAATTGATCACAAAAAACTCACACATACCATACACTATAAGAAATTGCTTTCTAAATTCGCTAAAACATCCTAAGATCCAAATGTTAACTTTCATACTAAAACTAGCCATGATTAAAATACTTTTAATATCCAGCGGTAACTTATTCCCATATAGAGCCCCTGAATATTCAAAAGACATGATATACCTAGATTTAAAACTTAAAAGTTATACTTTATATCTCGCAATTCAGTCTTTATATCTCGCAATTGTGTTACAAAAAATAGTCTGAATTGTGAGATAAAATGTTGCAGTTACCTTTTCAATTGTTTTATTCTGGAGCAGAAACAAGCTTCCATAGAAACCAATAAAGCAGAATAAAAAACAAATTAGAACCAGAAACTGCTTCCATATCATTAATGTGTAAGAGAAACAAAAGGGGGCCTAATACACTTCCCTGAGGAACTCCATTATTAATAGTTGTTTTCCCATCAATTTCTATTGTGGAGTCCTTGGCTAGTAGACTTATGACTAGTAAATGACTACTTATGGCTAGTAAATTATGGTAGAATTTAGTTAACCCTGTAAATCCTGACATGAAATTATTTAAATATAAAATGTATATTTAATGGAATTTATATATACAGGGAGTGCAGAATTATTAGGCAAGTTGTATTTTTGAGGATTAATTTTATTATTGAACAACAACCATGTTCTCACTGAACACAAAAAACTCATTAATATCAAAGCTGAATATTTTTGTATCAATATTTTAAGTAGTTTTTAGTTTTAGCTATTTTAGGGGGATATCTGTGTGTGCAGGTGACTATTACTGTGCATAATTATTAGGCAACTTAACAAAAAACAAATTTATACCCATTTCAATTATTTATTTTTACCAGTGAAACCAATATAACATCTCAACATTCACAAATATACATTTCTGACATTCAAAAACCAAACAAAAACAAATCAGTGACCAATATAGCCACCTTTCTTTGCAAGGACACTCAAAAGCCTGCCATCCATGGATTCTGTCAGTGTTTTGATCTGTTCACCATCAACATTGCGTGCAGCAGCAACCACAGCCTCCCAGACACTGTTCAGAGAGGTGTACTGTTTTCCCTCCTTGTAAATCGCACATTTGATGATGGACCACAGGTTCTCAATGGGGTTCAGATCAGGTGAACAAGGAGGCCATATCATTAGATTTTCTTCTTTTATACCCTTTCTTGCCAGCCACGCTGTGGAGTACTTGGACGCGTGTGATGGAGCATTGTCCTGCATGAAAATCATGTTTTTCTTGAAGGATGCAGACTTCTTCCTGTACCACTGCTTGAAGAAGGTGTCTTCCAGAAACTGGCAGTAGGACTGGGAGTTGAGCTTGACTCCATCCTCAACCCGAAAAGGCCCCACAAGCTCATCTTTGATGATACCAGCCCAAACCAGTACTCCTTCACCTTGCTGGCGTCTGAGTCGGACTGGAGCTCTCTGCCCTTTACCAATCCAGCCACGGGCCCATCAAGACTCACTCTCATTTCATCAGTCCATAAAACCTTAGAAAAATCAGTCTTGAGATATTTCTTGGCCCAGTCTTGACGTTTTAGCTTGTGTGTCTTGTTCAGTGGTGGTCGACTTTCTGCCTTTCTTACCTTGGCCATGTCTCTGAGTATTGCACACCTTGTGCTTTTGGGCACTCCAGTGATGTTGCAGCTCTGAAATATGGCCAAACTGGTGGCAAGTGGCATCTTGGCAGCTGCACGCTTGACTTTTCTCAGTTCACGGGCAGTTATTTTGCGCCTTGGTTTTTCCACACGCTTCTTGACCCTGTTGACTATTTTGAATGAAACGCTTGATTGTTCGATGATCACGCTTCAGAAGCTTGGCTATTTTAAGACTGCTGCATCCCTCTGCAATATATCTCACTATTTTTGACTTTTCTGAGCCTGTCAAGTCCTTCTTTTGACCCATTTTGCCAAAGGAAAGGAAGTTGCCTAATAATTATGCACACCTGATATAGGGTGTTGATGTCATTAGACCACACCCCTTCTCATTACAGAGATGCACATCACCTAATATGCTTAATTGGTAGTAGGCTTTCCAGCCTATACAGCTTGGAGTAAGACAACATGCATAACGAGGATGATGTGGTCAAAATACTCATTTGCCTAATAATTCTGCACTCCCTGTATTTATACAGTAATACCTTGAGATACGAGCGTCCCGACATACAAGTATTCAGAGAAACGAGCAAGCCTTCGAACAATTTTTTTATTATGTGTATGTATATATATATATATATATATATATATATATATATATATTTATATTATAAAAAAAATTGTTCGAAGGCTTGCTCGTATATTTTATAAGTTCAATACTTCAATTTGATTGGTTAACTCAAACATTTTGTACCACAGTAGAGTTAGTAGCCTATTAAGCAATTATTTCACAACCTTTATTATAAAAAAAAATACAGAGGTGCAGACCCAACCTTAACCGTGCGTACGGCCCTGCCTCCATTTATAGAGCGCTATTCAAGAATCTTTCAAAGTAGTAATAAACAGGAATATAACGATCAGTCATTGTATAATATAATATAATGATCATCACCAAATACAAGGTAAATCAAATTCTGCTGTAGAGTAGGTGTAATAATTGGCCGTCCAAAATTGCACCCTAAGCCCTTGCAATCTGCCACACTTTCTTGACATAACAGCGCTTTGACTGTCGGGTAGAAGGCTGAAATCTGCTGCGGTGCTCAGCAAGTGCGCTTCGAGGGTGCGTATTGGCTGCAAAGTCCACAAAAGTCGGACGTTGCAAAAATTGTCAGTTATGAAACAAAGACAAATCCATATTAAGTTTCAATTCCATGAATTACGTTGTGTATGATTGTTTTTTTCTGTGTAGAGTGCAGTGCAAAAGCTAAAGCCGGTCAATGAGGTGTCAGTGTCCATCTCCAGTCGAACAGACACTGGTGTGCACGCCTTGTGTAACTCTGCACATGTGGATATCCAGCGGAGAGCAGACAAACCACCAATGCTGGAGCAAAGACTGGTGGATGCCTTAAACTTCCACTTAAAAGCAGAACCTATAAGGTGGGATATCCTGACAGTTTACATAAAACCTTTCCGTCTCCTACTTCAAAATCCTCCCGCTCCTCGCTCATCTTTCGAGCGGCCATGTTTAAAGCCTCTGCGACTGACACATGCGAGATCTGAGGTAAAGATTCAGTTTTTGCTCATATTGTTTTCAAAGGTTTTATTTTTTTTAAACGGTTTTTAAATGTAAAATTAAAGCAGTGTAATTGGCTATAGTGTCATTGTAATTTGAACTCTAAAATCTTGTTTTTTCTTCTGTGTAGTCGACTATTGTTTTCTGTGTCGACTCCCTAGTGAACACAACATTAAACATCGAAAGCATGAGCCTACCGCCATGTGTTAATGCACTAACCTCTCAAAGTTTCTCTTCTAAAAGTCTTTCAAACAGTGTCTCACACTGTGCTGCGTCAGAGAGGTCAAAGCATGCCGAAGACAGATCTGCTGCATTTGAAGTTTGCTTAGTTGTGAAAGATCAGGGCCAGTCATCTGGAGATTCAAACCCCTGAAGGGGGAATTCATGGGAATTACTAGGATCCCCAGTCACTGTTGTGCAAGGGATTTAATCCCACGTCGCTCTAGGCGAAACGTCCTTGTATTAAATGTTCTTTAAATTGCTTTTACAAAGTCACCTTGATGCAACTACTTTAGTGTTCTGAAACTGTGTTTTGCTGTTAGTGACCAAGTGATCCTTTACAAAAAATGTATATGCTGATATGAAGGTACAGTAATACCTCGGTTTACGAGTTTAATTCGTTCTAAGAGCTTGTAACCCAAAATTCTCGTACACAAAACAATTTTCCCCATAAGAATGCACTAAAAATCACTCAATTCGTTCCACACGACCATAAATGCCCATTTTAAATATTTTTTGGTTTTACCCTATTAATTACAGTTAAAATTATAACCATTAAGATCTCATATAAATACTAATTAATAATTGACGATTAAACTCTAAAAAAAAATACATGACCATTTACTGTAACGCACTTCAGCTTTGAGTAGCGTCGCTGCTGGCGTGAAGGAGACGAGAGGAGGGTTTTACTGCTTACTGGGAGAATTTCATCCCTTCTTTCCAGCGATCACAATTAATGTTAACAACACGAGGTAAAACCGCTGTAAATCACTTATAAAAGTATCACTGTGGTGAATGATGCAACCAAACCGAGCGACTCTGAGAGAATGAACGAGTGAAGGGGTGATGGGCTTTATGAGAGGCTGTGTTTAGGATATTTCCAGTAAAAATGCGCACGAAGATGATGAGCGTTAGGACTTTTCCACACAAAAATGCGCGTGGACGATGGAAAAATTAGCTCGCACTCTGATACAATGCTCGTACACCGATTTGTTCGTATTCAAAGTCACTCATAAACCGAGGTATTACTGTAGTTTCATAGACTGCCAAATGAGGGACAAAAGTCTCTTAGATATTTGAATGAGAGTGAGTAAATAATGGTACAAATTTCAATTTTTTGGTGAACTATAACTTTAAATTCATATGTTTTGTTGGCTATTTCAGTCCAGATTGTGTAAGTTTGTGTAGTGTGCAGGTGGGACGAGCAATGATGGATGTTTCGGTGGTTGTGCGTTGGGGAACCTCGGGAACACAGGAGCTAATGCTCATCATGCACAGATGCCTGGGAATCTCTTGGAAAGCTGGAAGAATTTATTAATTTACTAACTGGTTCATTGCTGTTTTCATTTTACATTCTGACAAAAACCATTGAAAACTGAGGGGACGCAGTGCTCGTGTCAGGTGTGTTATTCCATGTTCCTGTTAGCAGCGATTAGCGACTGCTGGTAAATCTTTAATACTCACTGACAGACTCCTCTGGGAGCCTGAGCATGTCATCTTCTTTATCTGGCTTTGTGAGTGGAGGAGCAAACTGCTGGAAATTGCCCCTAAAATGCCCCTGTAACCCTGCAGATGCTCTTTTCTCTCTGCCTTCTGTTGAAAACGCACTGAAACTGAATCCACACTCACACTTCATGATTGTGAATGAAAATAGCATAACTGAAGGAGAAATCTCGGAAAGGTGTTTGTTTGATCAAATTGCTGTTTAAAAAGTAATATTCTTATATAAAGGGCCAGTCACACAGTGAAAATGCATGAATCACACACGAATTACGCACAGATTTTTGTTTCTGCGCGGAGCGTGCGTCGTATGCGTATTTCGTCGGTGGAAAGAACATGGACCGTCAGTGATTGTTAGTGGATGTGCGTCGAAGCACATGTGCGTGATTTTGAGTTTTGAACGGTTCAAAATTTAGTGCGTTGATGTGCGTTATTCATGAGTCGGTGTGCGTAGTTTATGCGTCGAGTATGCGTGACTATGCGCGGGACACGCGTCGGCCGTCAGTGCTTATGCGTCGGAACTGGTTCGCGATTGTTGATGAGGGGCGGGGGTGTAGAGGGGTTTGCGACACACCTACTCTCCAACACAGCTTCAGCGCCACTGCCGCTTGCAGCCGCGACAGAGTGACATTACAAGGAAATGTAAAATGAAGGTTTCATACAAGTTCGGCGGGCCGGATTAAAAAGCCCAACAGGCCGGATATGGCCCGCGGGCCGTAGTTTGCCCACCCCTGTTCTATACGTACGTGCTGGCGTGCTTTAGCTCAGCCACTCCGCACCCGAAACTTTACCTTTTCCTCCTCCTCCTCTGCGCCACTTTCAGAGATAGCCTCACTCGAAAGGTAAGCTTCGACATTTTACGTTATTTCATTGTTTATAGGTCAATTTAGCTTTATTATGAAATTTAATGGGGTGTTTTTGGAGGGCTTGGAACGGATTAGCCATTTTACATGTAAAATGTGTTCCAAGATACGAAAAACTCATTATACGAAGGCCGCCTCGGAACGGATTAATTTCGTATCTCGAGGTACCACTGTATATTAAAAATGTATTCCTGTGATCAAAGCTGTATTTTCAGCATCATTCCTCCAGTCTTCAATTTTTTTTAATTACTATTATCCGTGTAAAAACAGTTGTGCTGCTTTATATTTTTGTGAGAACCATGACACTTTTTTTTTAGGAATATAGTTTAAAAGGACAGCATTTATTTGAAATGGAGAGCTTTTGTAACATTATAAATGTATTTACTGTCACTTTTGATCAATTTAATTGAATCAGTTTCCTTGCTGAATGAAAGTATTAATTTCCTTTTTTCAAAAAATAAAAAATACTGATTTCAAACATCTGAACGGTAGTTTATTTTGATCATTTATTACATATTTTTTGTATTTAAAAATTGTAAACAGTTATCTCTATATTACTCTATTTTAAATAGTTTTGATGCCTGATTTTATTTAAAGCTCATGGTTTCATAAAAATGCCACAAAATTAGATATTATATATATATTTTACATCTTACATTTTTACAAAATATTTTCTAACATAAAATATAATATAAAATTATTTATATTATATTATAAATATATAATATAATATAAATATAATATAAAGTATAGATCTAAAAATCTATTCTGGTATGGGAAATAAATATAAATATCCCAACTTTTGATACTGATGTTTTTTTGTTTTATAAATGCACGCAAAAATATTTATTAGAATTTTTATTTATTACAGTATATCCCTTTATATTCATATTTTAATGAATTTATTTAGCATCCTTAATATAATTGTCACATATTTGTAGTGTGACCTCATGACCTCACATTTGACTCATGTGACCTCATCGCAGTAAGTGTGTTGGATGTCAGCAGGTTGCGTGACGTTTGAACTTTGATTTGATTTGTCACGTTGTCATTAAACTCAAGAGTATATTCCATACTGTGCTCTCATGAATCGTAATGAAGTCCTCTGTCATGCGCTTTAGGGAGTTCTGACGGTGATAGACTGGTCCTCTCGAGAAGACTGTATTGCATGAATGTTTAATGAACTGTTGAAGCTCTTTGTGAGTCAACATAGGGATTCAAGACCACCAGTTTAATCCATAAGAGCACTTAGTCAGATGAAGAGCACCAGCACAGCAGGTGACAGAGCAGTAACTGGTGTCGTAAAAACCTTTCAGATGCTGTAAATACGGTTTCATTTTTATTCAACTTATTGCTATGTAGATTACATGGAATGTCACACTAACACAAGTCAAATGTGAAATGAAAACATCAATGAACCAGTTACTAAAATAATTTGTTTTAGAGAGCTTTTAGTGCATTGCTAAGTGGTTGCTGTGATAATCAAGTTTCTAGAAATGATTTGGTTGTTTCTTCAGTGTGTGTCAGTGTTCTCAATGAAGGGGCTTCAATCATTTTAATAAGAAAAAACACACTTTAAATCAGATAAAACTGCTGGAAAAATCTTATTTCATTTGAAATAATTCAGCTTGTCCTTTTAACAATTTACATTTTTATTTAAAAAAAGGGTTCGCATGATCTCAGACAACATGAATTTTAAGCGTGATTTCTAGACCAGGAAAAGTCACGAATATGAAAATGAATAAAATCTCAGTTACATTTTGTATGCTTTTGAGTGTCTTCTGCTCACCGAGGCTGCATTTAATGAATCAAAAATACAGTAAAAACAGTAATATTTCCAAATAAAACCACTGATTTCTATTCGAATACATTATAAAATGTAATTGTTTCTGTAATCAAAGCTGAATGTTCAGCATCATCTTTGATTACAGGAATCTTTGAGTTCAATGAACAGCATTTATTCCCATTTATTTAATGGAAATCTTTTGTAAAGTGTCTTCGCTGTCAGTTTTGATCAGTGTAATGTGTATTTGCCGAATAGAAGTTTAGAAGACGTTCTGTCGCTCTTGTATTCTGTCCTCAACCACGAGAATAAACCAGATTTGTTTATTACATCAAGATGCATTTGAATTGAGTGACTATTGTTTTTCTGAAAGGAAACCAGCGTTATGATATTTCCTCCAGTGTCTTGATTACTCTGGACTGACTTGAACCTGGAAGTTGGCAGGGGATTTTGCTAAACAAACTCACGAGTCTGTGCATGACCAGATTTGACTCTTGGTCTGTATTTCTGTCTCCCCCCCCCAGAATCACCAGGGCTTACCGCGTCCACAGTGACTTCCACGCACGCTATCAGGCCATATCACGGACATATGTGTACCGCTTTGCTTCGGGTCTCAGACATCACACAGAAATGCCAGTGATGGAGAGGGATCTGTGCTGGGCATTACGGGACACGTGAGTCACCCCCGCTCTTCTGCACGTGCTTAGAGGGCTTCGGTCTAAAACTGCATCACTACGCCCGTGTCACAGAAGCTAAATCCTCTCAGAGAGGAATAGGAACAAACAGTGGAAAAAGCTGCACATGAATTATACACACTCTCAAACAAGACTCGTCGCAAGGGCAAGCCAATGATTATCTAGGCCAACATTGAAAGCAAAGAATGCAGATGAGGAAAATATGCATTGTTTTGGCAGTGCATGCTTCGGATGTCTTTTTGAAGCCCACGACGGAGCGAGAGGCTCGTCTCTAAGGTGACGCGTGAACATTAATGCTATTCCCCCCCCCCCCCCCCCCCGTCTTATTTTTTAGCGAGAAAGTAGGCCAAGATAAGCTTCAGGCTGAGAGTGACGCAGAACAACACCCACTATCGTTTTATGTCTGGTCCGTGAACACACACATTCCATCTGGCTTTCCATCTCATTCATAACTACTGCCGTTCCCCACACATAAACTGGATTAAGTCCTTTTAAATGTATGTTTTCAAGGTTGTGCACATCTGAATGTTTCTTGACCTGTGTTTCTTTTGATTTATGCCTTCTAACTGAGGATTTTCACCCCTGTCAGCTAGGCCTAATGATATATTTAAGCTGGTTTGGCTGAAAATACAAGTATTAAGCGACACTGTAAATAAGCAGTTTGATGATTTTTAATGTCTTTTGTTTATTGACAATGAAGTTTCCTAAAGGTTTTTTTTTGCAATCAAAGACATTAATTATTTTCCCGCTATTGATGGAAATAACAGTCATTTATGAGATGACGCTTCCGACCGGGTTTGGCAGAAATCTTGTGTTTTCACTGTTATACAGTAGCTGATGCTCATCTTCTGAAAGAGTACAGACTCAAAACACAGGTGAAAAAGAAGCAGAAACGAGCAATAGTACATGTAAGGAGATACAGTAATACTTCGAGATACGAGCGTCTACATACGAATATTGACTTATATAGTATAGTATAGTATAGTACTGACTTCTGTACGCGTCGCCCGCGAGTAGCTGATTTTCTCTCTATTTTGCGCATGATGAGCATGGAAATGAAGCATGCAATTGTGGATAAATATGAGCGCAGTAAGTGATCTAGCAGCAGGATCATCAGGAGGAACTGTCGACTGAGGAGTTGATCGAGCTACAGACGATACGCAGGTGTTGCAAGAGCTCAGCATTGAAAAGAAAAACCCTGATAAATTGTCTACTGGTTGTGCTTCGGCGCTTTTTGACGACGCGTACCTTACTTATTTTTAAAGGGAGACAGAAACAAATCTCCCTCGATAGGCATTTCGTTAAAAGGTCTGCGCAAAGTGAAAGTGAAGGTAGTCATAGAAAAAAGGGAAGAAAACAAACAAAACGATAATATAAAATAGAAAAGTTACAAAAAATACGAAAGCTAAGTTCAGTTATGTTAATTTAAGCTTACGTAAGTTACGTAGTGTTCGTGTAAGGTACAATACAGAATAAAGTGTTGACGTACCAACCCCCCCCCCCCCCCTCCTCCGAACCAGCCGTCTATAAACACGTATAATTAAAACCACATTTTATTTGATACCGCACGAATCCTTATACTGTATACATGTACTATAATTGTGTGTGTGTGTGATTGTGTGCGTCTCTACCATTGAAAAACATGTTTTCTTCCGTTGTTACAGATCTGGAACAAATTAATTTGTTTTCTATTAATTCTTATGGGAAAACATGATTCTAGATAAAAGCAATTCGAGTTACGAGCTCCGCCCTGGAATGGATTGTGCTCATATCTCGAGGTATTACTGTACGTGTGTAAAAACAGGGTGTCCGCGGGGTTGTAAAAGGTAGTAAAAGGTAGTAAATGAAATCAGCCAAAATTAAGGCCATTAAAAAGTAGTAAAAAGTAGTAAACGTCTTTTGACGAGGTATTAAATTTTCGAGCCAAATTTTTTTAGATATATTTTCAATTTGTGTTAAGTGCAGGCCTTTCTTTTAAAATTCGCGAGGATTTATTTAGATGTTGAAACTACGACCTGAGCAATATCACGTGAGGTTGTGTTTGTTCGCGCGCACGCGCGCGCGCGCCCAGTGCATTGCGAGCTGAGGTGAGTGAACAGCAGAGTGAACAGATTACACTGCAGCTGAGGCGTTGGTGTTTATGTGCGGCGGTAAAGTCACTCTATTCTTCTCCCACTTCAGCGGACACTTACTGTCATGTATTTCGGTAGAAGTGACTTAATTTACGTGTTGTAAATCCGACAGATCAGATTCTCCGATCTCCGACACAAACTATCAGCGAACAAGTTTAATATTTTGAATAAATAAGAGAAACTAAATGCATGCGATACTTTTTTGTGGTTGCTGTGCGTCACTTGACAAGCATGACGCGTCGCCATGGAAACACACACACATAAAACAGCAGTTTTGAGACACAAGGAAAGCATGTCGAATAGCGGCGGGGGGCACAAAGTAACACTTTTTGGTTTTGGCCAAATAATGAACAAAGTAATAGGATTAGACAAACCATATTTTTATACAAACATGCAAGTCTCTCCTACACATGAACACTGTTTTCATGTTCGTGGGACCTATCGTTCCTGTGCAGTATCGCCAAAAGCATAAAATTAGTAAAATGTTACTTCTTACCCCGTGAGCAGGGCTAGTTGTAACAGACAGAGGGTTATTTGTAACGCATGTTATGCAATGGATGTTCATTCATGTATTTTTATTTCTTACAAAAAGTTGTCTTGATGATCATAAGCATAACTTATTAATGAAATATTATATATTTATATATATGTATATATATTTTTTTTACATTTTGTTTATGCTTTGAACATTAAAACTTTTTAATAGGTTAATACAATGCAAAATATGTGATTATTGATATAGGCTATGCAATGTTACAACTAACACTGCGGTGTCGTGTTTACCTCAGGACCGGCTAGCAGTCACTGTGTTTTTCACATCTTTCAAAATGGTACCATCTTTTAGCCAAGAAGATGGTAATTATTGGACTAACATACTTTCACACACTTTGTAAATCGAAAAACAACTACTACAACAAAAAATATTTACATGCTGCCAAAAGAGTTTTTCCTGTGGTTCTCCTCCAAACTTCGCTGAACTTTTTCGAAAGATGGCCAGAAGACGTGTGCAAACAGTGTGGTGAAAAGCCCGTTAGTACATCATATTTAATCATATCCTTTGCAACTATCTAAAAAGTCTACGTTACCATTTACCCCGCATTACTTTGTGCCCCGCGCTCCCCTAATACTGACCTTATTTCAGCAAAATTCATTATTATTTTACTTGATTTATAGATTCAGTATTTTAGATGTATTATTGATGCATTTAAATGTCTTCTTACTTTTAGTCTAGTCGTCTAATCAGTTACAAAACTTTAGTTTAAATGACTCACAAATCAGTGGCGTTTCGACTAGTCGACTAGTCCGTAGTTTTTAGATCTAGCAACTAAACACCACTCTTTCAATTCCAACGATGGCTTTGGAGAGCTGTTTAGAAATGTTTCCGGACTCCGACATAGCGAAATCCTTCGCGTTAGGCAAGAATAAGAACGCTTACATGATTAAATTTGATATTGCACCATATTTTAAGAAGAAAAACTGGTGGAGAACGTAAACCAAGCAGGGCTGTTCATCGTAATGTTCGACAAGAGGCTCAACCAATCCAAAAAAAAAAAAAATCCCTCCTTTTTTGGAGGATGGTTATGTCGGTCAAGATAATCGCAGTGACGCTGGTATTAAAAAATATTTTGAAGGTAGTAAAAAGGTAGTAAAAAGGTAGTAAATTCAACTTAAGAAGTTCTGTATAAACCCTGAAAAAAGAAATGTGATCACCAAGATTAAAGTCAAGCCAAGTAAGCTTTATTTATATAGCGCTTTTTACAATTCAGATTGTTTCAAAGCAGCTTTAAAATAATAACATGAGCTCAATGCAATAAAGATTGTTATGGGTGAACTGCAACTCTAGAAGAAAGTCATTATCCAGTTTAAGTACGTTCATTTTTGTTACAATTAAAGTACTCCTTTAATTCTTTTGAGCAGTGTAATTCTAAGAAAGGAATTTTAAAGGAACATTGATTTGCTTCATTGAAGCTTATTGTATTATTTAGTGTGATCTACTAAATGAGTGTTACTTGCATCTGAAATAACATTCATTCTTTAGGTTGATGATAAAAATCAGTTTATGTAAATTGTCCCTTTTGAACATTCTGTTGACGATAAGTAACATTGCACCTGTGTGTGAACTAACTCTCGTTAGAGTATTAGTAGAATTTCTGCAATTTTTGAGCAGAGAAAAGCATAATGTTTCCACCTCCGTGCTTGACTGTAGGGATGGTGTTCTTGGGGTCATAGTCAGCATTTCTCTCCCTCCAAACACGACAAGTTGAGTTGATGCCAAAGAGCTCAATTTTTGTCTCATCTGACCACGGCACTTTCTCCCAAGCGTTCTCTGAATCATTTATATGTTCATTGGCAATGGGTCTATACATGTGCCTTCTTGAGCAGGAGACCTTGCAGGATTTAAATGCGGCGTAATGATATCATTGGTTTAGATGCTGACTGTGGTCCCAACTTCCTTGAGGTCATTAACAAGCTCCTCTGGTGTAGTTCTGGGCTGATCGCTCACCTTTGTCTTGATCATCTTTACCCCATGAGGCGAGATCTTACATGCAGCTCCAGACCGAGGGCGATTGATGGTTATTTTGTATTTCTGCCATTTCCGAATATTTATACCAACAGTTGTCTCTTCACCAAGCTTCTTACTGATGGTCTTGTCACCCATTCCAGCTTTTTCAGGTCTAAAATCTTGTCTTGTCTTGTATTTTATATATTAGGAGTATGTCCTTTGTGGAAAGCCTAATCTGTGTTACACATGGGCGCATAACCAATCTGTGGGTGGCAGAATTCTTGCTGGTTTGTAGGGGATCAAAAACCTTTAAATATAATTTGTGTTTTTTCTGGATTTGTTTTGGTTGAAACTCTGCCTCTGTTAAAATAAACCTACCATAAAAACTTTAGATCCTTCATTTCCCCTCTGCATATCAAATTGGAAACCATTATTTACATTTTCAGTAATATTTCAGAGGATTAGTGTATTAATGATTGTATCCATATCGGCCAGCGATTAAAATCCTGTTGATCGCAGTCACCACAGAGTTTGATGCTGTCCCTTACTTCATTCTCTCCACAGGAGGATAAATATCGATGCAATGCAAGAGGCCACTGCACTGCTGATAGGAACCCATGACTTCAGCACCTTCCGTGCCTTGAACTCAGAGACCCCGTTTAAGAACCCAGTGAAGTCCCTAGAGTTGGCCCGGCTGGAGCCTGGGGTCTCATTCAGTCAGAGACACTTCCACAGGTATGACTCTCCTCTGTCCAGCTAAAAAGGTACTAAGCCGTAGATTGGAGGAAGCTTGGTGTGATTGGTGCTAACTGATTTTCAATCAGCAAACCCAAAGACTTTGTTCCATGTACAGTGGAATCCGGTTCTGTCGACGGGCTCGGGGGTTGCAAAAAAGCGTTGAGATAACTGATGATCGAGAAAACCAACAGCCAATATAGAGATTTATTTGATGAAGCGATCGCATGCTATAAAAATGTACATACACTGTATATGTTTGCTAACAACAAAAGGCATATGTGCAGCAACTAACAGCAGAGATTTACCAGTATACAATAAAAAAACACCTTCCATTCTCCATACAAACCTTTAATCATATTCTCCAACATTGCAAACACAATTTCACTCACAGTGTAAACAATCACACACACATAAACACATTCACTCATAACAGTCATTTCACTCACACACAGTTCTGAAAGTATTGCACACGTGGTTACTATGGTTTCTTACAAACTCTAAAATACTTTGTTGCTTTTTGCCTTTAACGTCTGCTTGAAAACAAATGCTTCTATCAGTAACAACGTCTTTGTCAATGTAATCTGGGAATTCCTGGACAGTGATGCAACTCCTGCGCCTCCTCTTACAAGATAGCATCTAGAAGGCTTGATTTTTCCGCTACTTCCGCAAGTTCTTCTGAAGCGCCACTGGAGTGAGCGACCATACGGACTGATGCACGTGAAACGCGAACTCAGCGCATTTGTCCCTCTTTTGTGCTCGAGATATCAGGGTTCGGCGACATAAAAGAATTGACATAACCGATAAGAAAATACTAAGACAAATAGGGAGTTTGGTGGTTCCACTTCAAAAACGTCGACATAATAGGGTTGCCGAGTTAACCGTGAGTCGAGATAAGTGAACTCCACTGTAATTCAAAATGAGAAGTATGAATAAAGGAGCCATAATAAAATGCTCAAATATCTTGTGCACAATATCCCTTATAGTCTTCTGAAACCATATGATAGTAGATTGAATTCATTGTTTACTGACAATCTTGTCTTTTAATCATATTCATTTACCTTTTATAATGGCCAATATAATGAAATCTTACCGTTTTATTTTAATAGCCACTTTTCAGCATCATTTTTGGAGGGATTCATTTAGCAAATGTGGCGTTATTTGGCACAGAAGCATATAAATGTCTTCTGATTTCATAGGAAGATAATATGGATGAACATCAAGGCCAAAGGTGGATTGGAAATTACAACATGCTGCCAATAGTCACTAATGCAATTCATTCTTCCGCCATGAACTCTTCTGGATCTAATATGTTTGTGCATTAATGATCCCAATTATGAATTTACATGGTAATGTTCTTCAGCCACTGGGCGTTATCGGCTCCAATCAACGTTTACATTGTTTAATATCATTTAGAAATGTTATAAATAATCAGCACAGCATGAAAGGCAAAGCCGCTTTATACAACAGAGGATAGCCAGTCTTTGAGGCTGGCCTTTCATCAGTCGACTCTTGAGTTAGGCATGTGCGATGAGACTGTTGCTAGGCAACAGATGTTGCACTAAAGCATGATGCTGCCAAAAGCTGCTCACTCTTGCTATAATGAGCTGAGGGACAGACGCGGGCTGTAATTTTTCATTTAACCTGAGATTTTTCAAGATTCCTGTCATTTCAATAATTCCTTTCATTGTCCTAAACAGTTATTTACAGCAAACAAAGCTCAAAATAATCTAAATACAGTAATACATCGAGATACGAGCGTCTCTACATACGAGTATTCCAAGATACGAGCAAGCCTTTGGGCAGATTTTTGCTTCTAGATACGAGTAAATATTCGAGATACGAGCACGCGTACTGACGCCGACACACGTTCACTTCATGTGTTCGCTGACTTCTGTACGCGTCGCCCGCGAGTAGCTGATTTTCTCTCTATTTTGTGCATTATTCTTCGTAAGAGAGAAAGTGGGAAAGTTCTAAGAACGTGAGTAGTAAGGATGGCAGTGAGAAGAGGAAATGCATGATGACCATGGAAATGAAGCATGAATGTGGATAAATATGAGCGCGGTACCCGCTTCAGTCATCTAGCTCGCACTTATGATCGCAGTGCATCCACAATATGCATCATCCTAAAGCAGAAGGATGCTATCAAGAATGTAAATCCTTCCAAGGGTGTGACGATTATATCAAAGTTATTTTCGAATATAAATGATGAGATGGGGAGGCTTCTGTTGTGGATAAAGGAGAAGCAGATGTCCCTCGACAGATATTTTGTTAAAAGATCTGCGTAAAGTGAAAGTGAGGGTAGTCAGGCAAAAAAAGGTAATAAAAGTGATCAAAAGTAAAGAATACAAATCGAAAAAATGAAAACAATAATATAAAATAGAAAAGTAAGAAAAAAATACGTAAGCTAAGTTCAGTAATGCTTAGTTCCTGCTATTCAAGAAAATTACAGTTTTTACTAAACGAAAAAGTAACAAAAAGTGATCAAAAGCAAAGATTACAAATAGAAAAAAATCTAAAAAATAATATAAAATAGAAAAGTAAATAAAAAATATGTAAGCTAAGTTATGTTAATTTAAGTTATGTTTTGTTGTGTAAGTTACGATACAGAATCAAGTGTCTCTGTACCAGCCCCCTCCCTCCCTCCCTCCGCACCTGCCGCTACTAAATTTATAATTAAAACCACATTTTATTTTATATCACACATGTATCACACTGTATACACATACTATAATTGTGTGTGTGTGTGTGTGTGTGTGTGTGTGTGTGTACCAATAAAAAATTTTTTTCCCCCATTGTTACGGGTTTGGAACGGATTAATTTGTTTTCTTTTATTTCTTATGGAAAAACATGATTCGAGATACGAACAATTCGAGTTACAAGCTCCGCCCTGGAACGGATTATGCTCGTATCTAGAGGTATTACTGTATAATTCTAAAAATATAATTCTGCATACAGAAACAAAAATGGTTATCCCCCTCAGAAGCCATTGGGAGTGCGTGTGTAAAACCAGCTCACACTTGGGATCCCGTCGGCGGGTCATTTTGGGTTTTTCACATGCGGCTCTCAGCTGGGAGAGGGCAGTCACGACACACACCATCTGCTCTGTTTCACACATGTCAAGATCCACGGGGGATCAATTGCTTTTATCATTCCACACACTCACTCATAATTCACTATGTAACTGAATGTCTGTCAAAACCAGATCACGGCATTTTGCTGCACAGCCCAAGAAATTAACTCGGAAGGTTTTTTACAGTTTGAAATATGAATTCGTGATTTCGTAATTCATAGCCAAATGCATACGCAAAGAGAAAAGACTAAGTTGTTTATGTTGTAACTTAAATGATTAAGTTGTAGTTTTTCCATCAAATCATGGCATTCCGATCGACCAGCTTGATCATCCGTATTTTCAGAATCTGACTCTGATTCAAACTGATATGCTAAAACCAAAGATCGCACAATTTGTATTTGCTTTAGAAGCCTTGGAAGCTGAAGAACGCGATTTATGGTAGTGGGCATTATAATTCGACACGCTGTTGAGGTGTTTGGCCAATCACAATTTACTGGGTTAGCTGGCCAATCAGAGCATTCTGAGCTTTTTGGAAGGAGGGGCTTAGTAGAAACTGGAACAAAATCAGTGTTTCAGACAACCTGGAAAAAGAGGTACTGCAATAATGTACAGCATGTGTTGTCTTGAACATGAAAACATGTTAACATAGTCCTTTACAACTAATAGACTGAAAGATAACCTTTTAAAACACCATCACATGGCCTCTTCCTCTAAAGTGTCCTCTAAAGAAGGTAATATGAGTTTGCTAAGACCGTAAATGAGGTTAATGATGACAGAATTTTCTTTTTCTTTTTTTAAATCGCTTATAAAAGCCTCTTCATTTATAGCTGTGTGTGAGAGCGAGAGAGAATGTCTATTTATATGTCAGTTTGATCACAAACACTAGAGAGTCAGAATCAGGTAGTTCTCTTGACAGCTAGAGCCTAAATGAAACCCTGCATTTTGAGAAGAAAGACACGATAACTTAAAAGGGATGCAGCTATAAATGTATTATTGAGTTGGATTCAAACTACAAGATATCCGATATCCAAACAAGGTTTTATACCACAGAAGTTAAGTGTGTTACTTTAATGCCATATCCATCTGTATCATAATTCGTTGAGATCAAGGACTTTACCCAGGAGGCGCATCATGAATATAGAAACATCATGAACATGACCACTTGTGGTCATCGGATACGACCGTCATATGAATTAATTATTATATGGATAGCATATAAGCTTAGATGTCCAGGTGCACCTTTTTTAGAAAATAATAAATGAGATGGATATGAAATGTTTGTACAGTCACTAAAGTTAATGAGATCAGACAATAGTATCCTATTCAAACAACAGCATTAAAAGAATCACATAGTCATTGAAAGTAGATTGATTGGGCAGATTGATTATGAGGAAAAGACGATAAGCTAATAAGGTTTATTGTTTGTGAAATAAGATATGTTAAATTAAAATCAAGGGGTCAAGGTCTAGCTAAACTGACATTAAACTGGCCCTGTTTTGCTTTTTTTAAGTTCCTTATTTTGTCTTGGCTCTCCTACAATAGGTTAACATTAATTAGGGGTGTAACAAACCGAACCACACAACCGCGATCCACCGTCCACGGTACATACCACAGTATCCTCATGGAGTGAACGCCCCCTGCAAGTCATTCGGTGTCCCAACTTGGTAGTTTGCTAGAGATATATATATATATATATAAAACTGTCAAACAGCAGTCCGGGGGCCGACTACACACTCGAGTTCCAAATAAAAAAGAATCAAAACAATGATGTTATTTTTAATTATTTATTTTATATTATTTTATTCAGTTATTACTAGGGACGTGCGAGTGTAGTCGATTACACGGTATAGGGTGCGACTAGTCGACACCAAAAACACTAGTCGACTACACGAGAAAAAAACCCCACAAGATTTTATTGTTCAAATGACGTTTTAATCTTACATGTAATCCTCTGATGCGTGCGATCAAATGTGGGATTAAAACGTTCCGTGCGTCTCGTGATCAATTGCTAAATTCAAACGCGTTTTCGCGCCTTGGCGGTCACGACAGACGCGCTCAGTGTTTGTCATATATCACTGCTATCCGTTTAATTATGAACTGACAAGGTGTTTTATTCATATCAGATACACATTGCATAGGTAACTATAAACTTCATATTCTTCTCCCACTTCACCGGACACTTACTGTCATGTATTTCGAGATAAGTGACTGAATTTATGTGTTGTAAATCCGACAGATTAGACTCTCTGAACTGCGGCGCCCGTCGTGCATTAAAGATCAGTTGACATGATCATTATAAAGGCTTTTAAGCGACAAAACGCATTCACTTCCACATATTTGAGAATTGGAATATCAGGTAATTGATGAAAAAGTCAACAAGTGTGTGAATATTTTGAATAAATAATAACGTTTTTAAAAAATCTGAGCAGAAACTAAATCTTTACCGCAGACCTCCCATGCGTTTTGTTTATATCAGTCGTGGCGGGTTTAATAATGACCTGTAATAATGTATATATATATATATATATATATATATATATATATATATATATATATATATATATACAGTACAGACCAAAAGTTCAGGTGATTACCTCTTCAAGAGAATGCCAAGAGTGTGCAAAGCAGTAATCAAAGCAAAAGGTGGCTACTTTGAAGAACCTAGAATATGACATATTTTCAGTTGTTTCACACTTTTTTGTTATGTATATAATTCCACATGTGTTAATTCATAGTTTTGATGCCTTCAGTGTGAATCTACAATTTTCATAGTCATGAAAATAAAGAAAACTCTTTGAATGAGAAGGTGTGTCCAAACTTTTGGTCTGTACTGTATATATCTATATCTATATCTCTATATATCTCTATATATATATATATATATATATATATATATCACCTTTATTCTATTTCTATTTTATTATTTATTGTGTTTTTTTGGTAATTGTTATTTGCACTGTCCATGGAGCGGACCTGTTTACATTTCACTGCCGGTTGTATATTCTGTATACAGTAATACCTCGGTTTACTAGTTTAATTCGTTCCAAGGGCGAGCTCGTAAACCAAAATGCTCGTACACCGATTTGACCCTCCATGCTCGTACACCGATTTGCTCGTATACCAAGTCGCTCGTAAACCGAGGTATCACTGTATAACTGTGTGTGTGACAAAACTCTTGAATCATCGCATCATCACATTCAGCTGAAAGAAATATATAGATATACAGTAATACCTCGGTTTACGAGTTTAATTCGTTCCAAGAGCGAAAAAATCAAACCAAAATGCTTGTACACCAAAACAAATTTCCCCATAAGAATGCACTAAAAATCAATTAATTCGTTCAACATGACCACAAATGCCCATTTTAAATATTTTTTTTTGGTTTTACCCTATTAATTGCAGTTAAAATTGTAACCATTAAGATCTCATATAAATACTAATTAATAATTGACAAACTCTAAAAATACTTGACAATTTACTGTAATGCACTTCAGGTTTGAGCCGCGAGAGAACAAATTCGCGGGAGCGTCGAACGAACGAACTCGCGGGACCCGCGAGAGAATGAATTCGCGGGAGCCGCGAATGAAACCGGGGAGAGATGCAGATGATATGAGAATCAGGTGTTCAGTGACCACACACACATACACACTCAGGCAGAACTAGGAGACACTGAATTCATGAACCATGACAGTTACTGCTTAGAGGTACTGTACGTGTATATTTCACTACGTGAACAATAGCGATCACAATTAATTAATGTTTAGAATATGAGGTAAAAGCTTCTGTAAATCACTTATAAAAGTATCACTGTGGTGAATGAGGCAGCCAATGAGTTAAGGGGTGATAAAGGGGTTGGAACCTCCTGACTGTGTAATGAGAGGCTGTCGTTAGGATATTTCCAGTAAAAATTTGCACAAGGATGCTGAGCGTTAGGACTTTTTCCACACAAAAATGCGCATGGGTGAGGGAACACCGAACACATGCTCATACACCGATTCGACCCTCCATGCTCTTACACCGATTTGCTCGTATACCAAGTCGCTCGTAAACCGAGGTATTACTGTATACTTGTTTATTGAACTCATTGTCACGGGTTTCACCATGTTCACCATCCCTAGTTATTACTTGATAACACATTGATACACTACACATGGACACCTGTATTATTGGAAATGGTGAAATTGTTTCCTGGATGCCAAAATAGCAGACATTTCTGGCTTTAGATTTGATTTCCATCAACAGTGACCTGAGATTATCATCGGACAAGTTTGTTCTCAAACTGTTCTTCACGTATTTTATTCTTGAAAATGTTTTTTTCTCACAGGTATGTTGTTTCAAAGATTGAAAGGTATTTTGATGTAGAAGTTTTGACATTAGGAAAGTCTTCGTAAATAAAAACATCAGTCCTTCTTTGAACTTCTCACTTGATGGCGGTATTTCATCTCATTGACTGTGAAAGGAAGTAGAAAAAGTAAGCAGAGAATAAGGTTTTCTAATATAGTGATCAGTGGGAAAACGTCTCCGTTTACTATCGCAACTTGTGAAGGAAATATTCTCACGCAATTGTCGCGCTTATGCTAATTATACTGTCAGTCTGCCAGAGCCGCATCGCGCTACAATTGGCCAGTTGTCAACTGGCGTTATCCTATAAGGTTTAAGAAATTACGTGAAGGGGAGAAGTTCCCAAATGCATTTCATTGCAACGTCTTTTTTCCGCTATAGATCTTAGCAGGATACATGTAAATTTTCGTATTTTTTTTCCGTAGACAAAAAGGTCTCCTCGGGCCGGATGGGGCCGTAGTTTGGAGACCCTTGCTCTAAATGAACAAGTCTGTTGTGATTGGTCTTCTCTGCTTTCAGCTTCCTCTAAGTTTTTATACGCAGTGATACGAATGGCGACGGCATCTGTTTTACTGTATCAATTAAAGTCTGAGTCCTCATCCTTTTGAAGTGCAGCAAAGTGGACTTGCAGTACAGAAAACAGCATCTTCTCAACATGAACAACACGTACCAAACTCTTCCAGTCTCAGCTACAACTACAGTGTTTGAGGGTAAAAGTAGACATTGTTCACGGGCAGCAAATGAAGACCATAGGCTGGAATTATGCAAATTTCTTACAAATCTACGTAGGTTCGAGCAGGAAGTGAGACTAGAATTACAGGTGACTCATTTCAGCCAGTTCAGAATTGCGTCTTTCTTTTGGGAGCCAATAACTTCATTATTCTGCACTTTGATCTTCAAAAGTCTGGGAATAGCTGCAATTTCTAGATATTCAAAGAAAATAATGAAAATCTGCATAGTCTAAATATATTTTTTATTTTCAGTACTGAAATAAATTATGAGTGTAATTTTATTAAGTATTTTTTCAAATCATTAAGTAATCAGCTGGAAAAATCATAGGAAAACCATGTTCGATTCACATGTGCGTTATTTTAGGTTTTCATTGCATTAGTGTTGTTTGCTTATCTCTGTTCATGTAACGCACACTGCCTGTTTGTTCATTCAAAGCGTGATTAAATGAGAGCCAGACGCTCCCATTCTGTGCTTCTATGAAGTCATTCCAAACAAATCTCATCATGAATTTTCCGCCATCATTTTTTTCCTGTTAAAAAGGGCAGTATGACACATTTAACCTCTCCGGCAGTACATATTGGCTGCTCTGCTTGATGTTATCTAGCCTGACCGCTCCAGTACATCTCCAGTTGTTTACTTGATGAAGGCATTTTGCAAAATAGCAGTCAAAAGAGATCACGCCTTTACTCTTCACTCATGAATCTGTTGCTCACTGACTGTTCGTGTTGTGGTGACAAATTCAACAATGGAGCTAATATATAGATATAGTGCATTAAAAAAGCTTATAGATATGCCCTTTTACAAAGTCTTGAGTTGGGTAGAATAGTTTTTCATTCTTGAATGTTCAAAAGAATATAATCTTTCGTCATTTTAAATATCTGCAGCTCCTCTCTTCCAGTCTGTCAGTAACGCTCTGGGATGTGTTTCCCAAAAGCATCGCAAGCTTAAGCAGGTCTTAGAGACTATTAGTGCCAATGGTTCTACGATCTACTTGGGTCCACAATGCTTTTGAAGAACACAGATCTGTTTAGTTATGGTCTCCATGAAGCGCCTCCTTCCGAACACTGTGCTTTGATTGGTCAGTGCGTTGTGTTTGGTCGACCGCTTCAAGTGTGTTTCTGAGTTTCAGCACACTGCTAATGCGACTCAACCAGGCCTTGCCCCTTTTTTGTGTGCGCTGTAGGGGATTTACAGTTAAGACCCGAGGATCAGATATGTTGAATGAAGAGCAGAAGTCAGAAGTGCAGTCAATAGAAGACATTTTAGTGAAGTTTAGATTGCAGTTTCATCAGCAGAAGCTTCAAGTCTCACAAGGAGTTCGTAGGCCGCCCCACATACAATAACATTATTACAGCAATTATACTCTAACAGAGGGTGCTAACTACATCAGTGATGACGGTTAAATGATTCTGATTGGCTAAGAAATAAATTACTAGCTTTGTTTACCTTTTCCACACAAGAGCAGACAATCTGAAGCATATCTTCATTGATCACATAGTTGACGGGTTAGTGACCTTCCACACGGCTTGTCGAGAACAAAAAGTCATTCCGTCTCCTTATGGTGCCAGTTAATCACCTCACCAATACAGACCATATTAACACACACGCACACACAAACACACACACAGAGACACACAGATACACACACAATATAATAATCATGCACTGTTTGGCTGTTGGCCAGAGGAGAGCTGATCCCCCGACTGAGCCTGGTTTCTCCCAAGGTTTTTTCTCCATTCTGTTCTTCATTCATTACGTCACCTGCCGGAGTTTTGGTTCTTGCCGCTGTCGCCTATGGCTTGCTCAGTTGGGGAAACTTAACACTTAATATTCATTAATTGTATTGATTCGCCTACTCTTTAAGGCTGCTGTTCAGCCAAACAAACTTTGTTTATATTGTTTTTTCTGTGACCAATGTAAAGCTGCTTTGAAACAATCTACATTGTAAAAAGCGCTATATAAATAAAGGTGACTTGACTTGACACACACACACAGCTTCTCCAAGGCTGAACTCGGCTCAGGCTCCAACTATCAACAGAGAGACTCTCAAAACATTCTGATAACATGTTCTTTCTGTTGAGAAGTGCCGTTTTTCTATGGAAAAATACAGAAAAGCAAAGAAAGGCAAATCAAATCAATGATTTACTTAAAAATCATTCAAATGAGAAAAAGAAAAGAATATAGGTACAAATAAGAAAAAGAATTTTATATATATATATATATATATATATATATATATATATATATATATATATATATATATATATATATATACATATACAAGCAGCAATGGATTTACGAATTGTCCCCACAGCGCCTTGGAGGAGAATTATTTAAATATAGGAATAGTGTGATGGGGTTTTTTTTTATTTAAAAATGTTGTTTTTTTAAATCCAGTCATTCTAAAATGAGTGTTTAATAACACACACGTCGAAGATAAGTCCACTATCCAGTTCACTAAACCATAAGCCGTTTTCCCACAAAAGCAGTTTATTCAGCGTAGTGAAGCCTCTCCTCCATTGACGTCTATTAAAGGAAAATAACGGACTCTTGTCTCCTTCCCTGTGTCCCGCAGCATTAGCTGCCGTCGGGTTTTTTGGGCTGCAGGCTTTGCTTCAAGTGACTTTGCTACAGCCAATGCAGAAACAGGGCTTACTAATATGAAGGACTTTTTCCAGAGCGTTTCATGCTCAAATATCAACATTACACACTGAAGAAAGTTGAAAATACAAAGCATAATAGGTAATAGGTCACGTGTATTTTTGTCTGTTTTCTTTCAGAGATATTCAGTTCTGGGAGCTGACTTTCAAAAGTAGGTCTTTTTTATACAGACAAGTAAGTACAAACTTTGCTTCCCTATAAACATGATGGTTATGTTGCGTCTGCCTCCTAGTGTTGAATGTGTGTCTCTGCACTATTTTATTCCACTAGTTTGAAAGAATGTTGTGTAACAGCACTAGCGTGTGGCGCTTTCCCCTCACAGGTGCGGAGGATGACTGGGGCGCTGGTTGCTGTTGGTCAGGGTAGACTGTCTGTTAGTCAGATTCAGGAGTTACTAAATGCACGGGATTCATTGGCATTCCCACATAACCTGACCGCCCCAGCCCACGGCCTATTTCTGACCAGTGTACAGTACAGAGATGCAGGTAAGAGCCGCCAGAATTTTATTGCAAAATACGTACATTTATTGTATATACAAATATTAAGAAATTTAGAGCGTAGGGAGATCTTGATTTTGCTATAAACTTCAGCATTTATTTAAGCTTTCCTGTAGCTCAATCAGTAGAGCATTGATGTTTACAATGGGTTCATGGGTTCGATCCCAGGGAAAGCAAGAACTGTTTCAATGTGTTCCTTGAATGTAAGTCGCTTTGGATAAAGGCGTCTGCCAAATGCATAAATGTAAATGTAAGTGGAGCATAGTATGCACATTTTAGACTACTATTCAAAAAGAACACCGGACAGAACAACGTATCCCACAATGCAATGCTCTTGAATTGACACATGTGCAGTAGTTGGGTTCCGGAAAACATCCGTCAACCGCATTATTTCAACTCAAAAACGTGTTTAACGTGGAAAAACTGCATTACCCACGATGCTGTGCAGAACATTAGGGAATGCCCACCCATGAAGCACTGCGAATTACCTATCAAAATCTCCCTACGCTCTAAATTTTTTAAATATTTGTATATACGTATTTTGCAATAAACTTCTGGCGATATAGTCAACAAGTTTTTGTTTTTCTCTGAATTTTCAAATACTTTTTAATATTATGGTTCACCTCATAGCTGATTGGAAAACAAAATGCTTCTGGAACCCGTGCTTCTGGGTGGGCGGATGGGTGGGCACTAATGCACTCTCTTTCCTGACTCATGATTTGATCAAACTGATGAAAGTTAAGACATTTTTACACATTACTGTTATAATAAAATGCTAATGTTTATAAATGTGGACTCTACTCTCTAAACGAAACATGCCGCATAATGAGGTCATGTGATCAGTGTAGCACACTGCTGTTTGAAATGTGTATTGTTGTATAATGCATGCGTTTTATATACTTTATTTAAATAGTGGTATACTATATTTAGCACTATATTTTAACAGTGTGAATTGTGCAGCATGCAATACACTTTTGCTCTCTTGAGGTGTCCGTTTCCTCCACAAGATCCTGGATTGTACAGTGGCAGTATGTTGTCCTGTAGTATTAAATATTTATACTTTTTTTTTCTCCCTCACAGATCTTGGCTGGCTGAACAGTAATATAACTATTTAAATTATTAATAAAAAATCAAAAAACTTAAGTTTCTGTGTTAAAGTTGTACATTCACTCATACATATTCACTCATATACATAGCAAAATCGAATGTTAAACAACAAAAATGTCCATCACAGTGGACATCACAAATGTGTGTGTGTGTATATATATATATATATATAAAAACATAAATCAAATCAAATTTAGCAGAGAAATTACCCCTGAAACATAAAGTCAGTATTGTGTTCAATAAGAAAAGCATCAAATAGACATTATAAAAGTAGCTTTAGTAGAATATTTTATTTGTTTCAACAATTACTAACCTTTTTTTCAGAAGCTGCATCTGAATTGGTATTTAGATACTTTTACAAACTGTTTATTGCAGCTCAGAGGCGGCATGAACGCATTTACACTACAATTATAATTAAATAATGTAGAGAATGGACGGTGCTCATGAATGATCGATCAGATTCATTCTTTGATTGAAAAAGTGATTCGACAGGATCGGCTCCGTAGAGTCTGTGACCTGACAGTTTAAGACTTCTGGGACACAAACCATTCGCATTCACCCTCGCTCTCCTCTGCATTTCAAAGGATGCCATCGTAAAACAGCCCCCACACACAAACACACACATACATACCAAGAACACAAAGGTCTGTGCCATGTGACTTTTAAATTAGTTACTTTCCATTTTTAGATGTGTTGTGTTTTACCTATATGTATGCATGCTTTTTGTTATAACCATTTTAGATGTGTTTGATAATTTAGAAGCTTATAATCAGTAAATACTTGGGTAAAACCAAGTCAATCTTTACCTTGCCTTCATGCTAAAAGTTAGTATAGCCATGAATGGTCTCGAAATCTTTGTCTTTCCATTTGCAGACCGTCTAGGTTTGTTTCACTGTGCTAGGATGCATCAGACTCTTTCTTTTATTCCAAAACCCAAAGGTCTGCATTCTCAAGTAGGCAATAAAACATGCTAATCACCTCCGACTAAAAGACAAAGGAAGTTTCCCGCTTCTCAGTTCCTTCACTCTGATTGGCTGTCCCAACTCTTAGAGGCGTGCTTTGTTTATTCCTTTATAAGCGCCCGTAGGCCAAGGATCAATCTCTCCTCTTCCAGCCCCTTCTTCCTTTTCCTTTTCCTCCTCTGGCGCGGATTCTTGGATCCAGCGCCATTTTCCACAAAGGACATTACCAGATTAAGAACCCAATTTGAACTTACCGCGGACTCCAACGGACCCGCCCAGCAAGACTCAAACCTCGGACCAGATCGGAATTCACACGCACGAATTCCGACCAGCCACAGAAAGAAACATAAGCAAGTAGCCCTTAAGCGATCTTTAAGAGATTTGAGTTTATACCAATAAGTTGGTCTGATTCCTTGTTTGTTCTCAAATAGGTTATTGTCTGTAATACTACCTTCCTTTGTCTCTCCTACTCTCTCTCTTATTCTCTCTTCTTCCCTTTTTCAATTTAGTTCGTGTATGTTTGTCTATTGTTTGTCGATTATTAAAATATATATATATTCACACGTGACTGCCTCTGAATTGCTCATCCATAAGTCACTTTAATGGTGACCGATCCTTGTTACAAATTAATGGAAAGATCTTTCTTTGTGGCCAAAAGAAACCTTTCCTTTTTATAGAGTTTATAAGGTCAATATTTGCTGGACAAATTATCCGTCCTTTGAACTCTTTTCTAGAATTAAAGAAAATTCTACAAGTCGAATCAAGCCATAGATATTAATAATTGTTATAATCCGTTATAATTAACTGTTAATATCCAAATTCCCCTTTGTGCAGATTTATGTGTGTTCGATCACAAAACGACTCACGCACACATAGATCCGCACCATTTCCCTTAGGCTTAGAATCGCTACATAATGTCACAAGATTAATCCAAGAGCTCGTAACCCAAAATGCTTGTACACCAAAACAATTTTCCCCATAAGAATGCACTAAAAATCACTCGATCCGTTCCACACGACCATAAATGGTTTTACCCTCTTAATTAATTAAAATTATAACCATTAAGATCTCATATAAATACTTATTAATAATTAACGATTAAACTCTAAAAATACTTGACAATTTACTGTAACGCACTTCAGCTTTGAGTCGCGTCGCTGTTGGCGTGAAGGAGACGAGAGGAGGGTTTTACTGCTTACAGGGAGAATTTCATCCCTTCTTTCTTACTCATCTTGAGGTCATTGTCTATATGCTGTACTGTACGTATATATTTCACTACGTGAACAATAGCGATCACAATTAATGTAAACAACACGAGGTAAAACCGCTGTAAATCACTTATAAAAGTATCACTGTGGTGAATGATGAACCAAACCGAGTGAAGGGGTGAGAGGCTGTCGTTAGGATATTTCCAGTAAAAACGCACGTAGGCGATGGAATATTTTTCTCGCACACCGATTTGCTCGTATACAAAGTCACTCGTAAACCGAGGTATTACTGTACATGGATATATAGATTAGAAAGAAAATCAAAAAGTCAAAGATGCTTATATTCATAGTTTTATTCTACCACGCATCATTCAGACATCAGCATCATCAGCACAAATGCAGCAGACCTGAGCGGTGCTGGATTTGTTTGAAACATTCCTCATCCTGTAACATCCAGACAGTCACTGATCAGCTCAACACACACCAACATTCAGTTGAGGTGAAATACGGCAATTATTCATAATTTCGAATGGCTGATTTGTCATATATGTAAGTGCATGCTTTTTGAAAACCAAAATATATCTTGGAAACATTTTTCAACAGAAAACAATGATAAATGAATGTAAAGTTAAAAAAGCGTCTGCATTGAGGTGAACATGAGACAAATCACTGGAGATATCAATGAATTGTCTTACGGTTATCCGTCACATAATAACAGTGTAGCAATGCAATGATTCTGCAGGAATGTGTTTGAGAATAGACAAGTCCATTTAATATCTGATGCAGCAGCAGATCAATCGTTGGTTTATCATAAACGTAATCTTTTCGTTGAATCACAGACGATGTTGTTTACAAGAAAAACTTAAGAAATGAATAAACCCTCCATTTAATATTGTAACAGATCAAGTATGATTGACAGCTTGAGACGAATGAGCAAGGCATCAGAAAACGTATTGATCGATCAGTATTTCATCATCAAAGATGACACACTTTACCCCAACCCACATGCCGATGAATAAAACATACGTATATAATGCATATATATATATTGGAGCCGAGTGCAGTGTCGGTTAGAGTGGTTAAATTAAAACATTTCATAACATAAAATAATCATTAGCTATGGCTACCCTGAAGAACAGTGAGATTGTAGATGCGTTCACATCTGCCTTTTACATTTTTAAGGCGGCTGCAAATGGGAATGTGGCACAGCCTTCGGCGGTTACTAATTCAGTTGCATTTGTGTACTTAAACCTGATCGCTTGCAATACAATTCAGTGCAGTCTATCTGTGAACACAAATAACACCCTTCCCTTGACATCTGCATGTGTTGAATATACTACTTCACTCTTTGTACTTATTAAATATACACATGACGATATTTCAATACAATGAATAGACCAGTTTGCATTAGTGCATGTTAAATCGAGACGAATCCAATGGAGGCACAAATCTTTGGCTTTCACATGATTTTTGATTAATAAAAGGACTTTGGCAACTATT
The DNA here is from genome assembly GCA_037043235.1 of Rhodeus uyekii. Taxonomy (NCBI): domain Eukaryota; kingdom Metazoa; phylum Chordata; class Actinopteri; order Cypriniformes; family Acheilognathidae; genus Rhodeus; species Rhodeus uyekii. Next base: position 1,621,356 of record JAWRVZ010000061.1, read on the forward strand.
ACTTTTGATCCAAAGCCAATAACAGCCGTCGTCCTTTCAGTTTTACTTTGTGAGGTATTGAGTATTGCAGAACAACACAAGAACAGCAATCTCTCATTATTAAATAAACCCCTAGTTTGGAGCATCAAAATCAAATGCCGCTGCACCAGTTTCATACAAAACAAACACACTTGACCTTGAATTAAGAGAAAATCTCATCAGCATCCTCAGAGTCCTTGGTTTTAGAGTCCCGTATTAAAAATCAATCTAACAGTCAATGTACTTTCTTCCACACTTGTGAAGGCAGGCTGTTTAAAAGTCAATTTAAAAGGTGCATGATGCAATGATTAATATTGAAAGGCATATTCCTTGTGTGAGTATCCCACATTCTCCTACACGTGACGTTAAAGACTACACAATCAAAATTTATTAAGTACAAAGAGTGAAACATAATTAAAAACAGCATCGGAGATAAAACTGCTGCACATGTAAACTTCCTCTCTGGCACAGCTCTGCTTCCAGCCTCTGAATTAAAATGTAGCGTGAGCTCAGTCCTATTAGAAAAAAGACGGCCGCTCAGTTAGCGATTTTCTCAATTTCATCCAAATCGTCAGTGTCCAGCTTCTCAATTTTCTTATCTGTGAAAGACAGACAATTGAATTAATCCATATTCAGAACATGGCAATGTATAACAGCGCAGATATGATGCATATGAGTCTAGATTTACATTCATGCATTTGGCAGACGGTTCTGGTCGTGGCAAACGTCTTCCATTTAAGGATTATGGAGGCCACTGTGCTCTTAGGAACCTTAAGTGCAGCAGACATTATTTTGCAACAGTGGTCAGATCTGTGCCGTGCCACAATTCTGTCTCTGAGCTCCTCGGGCAGTTCCTTTACATTTATGTGGGTTTTTTTTTTTTTTTTAAGCGACTTGCATTGCATTGAATCAGTTCTTGCTTTCCCTGGGATTGAACCCATGACCGTGGCGTTGTAAACACCATTTCCCTACTGATTGAACTACAGGAAAGCTCTGCAAATAAACACTGAAATTTAATAAATTGTAAAATGAGTTTCATTCCTGTGATGGAAAAGCCGAAATATCACACGGACCTTCAGAAATCACATGCGGATTTGGTGTAGAACGAACACACAAACAGGATTCTGGTTCAAAAGAACCGCGTTTAAAAATACAAATTGGTAACAAAGCCTTTATGGCTTCATAATGCATGTTAAAATATAATACATGTTTAATGAATAACTATGCATTATAACGGTTGTTACAATTATTCACGAGGCCATGCAAGGCATTCATTATTGTTATTATACATAAAAGCTTTAAGTCATTTATAATACTATAAACTGTCACTTTTGATCAACAGTGTCCATGCTAAACAGCTTCTTAAAAAGAAAAAAGGTAAGGAATTATGACATCGGTCCTATTTTAATGTGTATAAGGTTTCCATCTTTTGACTATACTTTAAAAAAGACAGGTCATTCTTGTAGTTCAAACAGTGCCGCAGTTTCAACGCATACGTCATGGGTTCGATTCCCAGGGAAAGCAAGAACTGATTGGAATGTCAATGTGTTTCTTGAATGCAATGCAATTTGCTTTGGATAAAAGCGTCTGGCAAATGCAGAGATGTAGAAAAAAGATATGCACTTTAATAATTTGTTTAATTGCCTTGCCCAATACACAATTGGACTAAACCATTTAGAATTATAATAAACCCAACTTTCTTATTTCGCAAATTGAGGAACATCAACAGAGTGTCCCAGACTTTGCCGACAGCACTGAATCCAGGACGTTTCTTTAATTCATAACTTACTGAAGTGCTCCTGGATGCGGTTGAGGATGTTCATGCTAAATCTGCTGTCCACCATGTTGATCGCCAACCCCCTCTTGCCAAATCTCCCAGTACGTCCGATTCGGTGCAAATACGTCTCATTGTCAGGGTTGCCATCCTTATCCACTGGCAGATCAAAGTTGATGACCACTGAAACTTGCTCCACATCGATACCTAGTAGAAAAAATGTTTGAAAAAGCAGCAATTATGCAAAATCTGCTAAACTTGAAGTAAAGGTGAGCCGGACACCTTAAGCATTGTATAAGCGGCGTTAAGACGACATTCACCTCTAGCACAGACATTCGTGGTAACAAGGACTTTCTCTTTGCCGTCACGGAAACGTTCGATGACCGCTGCCCTCTGCTCCACCTGCATCTCCCCGCTCAGCAGCGCCACCTGGTGGCCTTCTCTGGACAGCTCTCCTGCCAGCCACCCGGCCGTTTTCCTGGTCTGTGATGGACAGTCATGTGATTAAACTCATATGAAACAAGCATGTGTTACGTCAGTGAGGCCGATTCTTTCTGTGCTTCAGAAATTAAATAACGCCTCGATATCTGCAACTGTTGAACTTACGTGGCAGAAGATCATGGCCTGAGCGATAGTAATGGCTCCGTAGATGTTGCACAAAGCCTGGAACTTCTCCTCCTTGCTGTTGCAGATGACGTAGTACTGCTTGATGGTGTCCAGAGTCTCCTCTTCACGCTTTAGTTTAATGATGTTGGGGTCAGGAACAATCCTCTTGGCAAAGTTCCACACGGTTTCCTCAAACGTGGCGGAGAACAGGAGCATCTGGCAAGTTTTAGGAAGCATCCTATAAAAATACAACAACAGGTTGTGATACTTAAAAACATTCGTGGGGTTATCTTCCCCGAAAGAGTCGAGATAAGTGGACTCCACTGTATTTAGCAAACAAGAGGGAAATGACATACCTCTGGATACGAATGCTCTGGTCTTGATGGCCCTGTGTAGCGATCATGACATCAGCCTCATCCAGGACAAACACTTTGATCCTCTTGGGATCGATGAATTTAAGCTTTTGGCACCAATCCAATACCGTACCAGGAGTGCCAATCACGATCTGTTCCTGTAGTTTTGTTCCCCGCTCCACTAGACCAAACAAAACAGACAATTACGTATACGCTCACACCTGCCAATATCAACAACTACATGCCAATCTGTAGTAATAAAAAAGTAAAAATCCTTTGACAATGACATCATTGAGTTGTCAGTTGGCTTTCCAAAAAACATACACAATTTTTTGATTGAAACTATTGCTTGGGACAAATCGGTGCTCACTCATAGGTAGAGACATGTCCCTAGCGCCCCTGCTAAATTATACGCCCTGCTCAAGAAAATCTGCAGTAGATAACATGTTGCTAATGGGTTATAAAAAAAAAAAAAAAACTTAATTCCTAACCTAAAAGCACTTACATTTGTTTCCTCTGATGGCATACACAAGCTGGACTTCAGGGTAAAACTTCCCCATCTGCTCAATGACCTTGCCTGTCTGCAGGGCCAGCTCGTACGTGGGGGACACACACAGACACTGGGCAAAGACAGACGCAGTGACTTCAACACCAAAACAGCAGAATTATTCACATCTCATGCACTGATTCTGATGTAATTCATACCTGAGGCCATTTGTTTTCAGGGTCGACGTGACTCAACATGGCCAGCACAAAGGCAGCGGTTTTACCCGTGCCGGACTGAGACTGAGCGATGAGATTCTGTGGACTGGAGGGGAAGGTGGTGTTGTTCAAACGCTGCTCTCATTAGGATGGATTTAAACGACAAATAAAGCCCTTACGGTTCTGCGAGCATCATGGGTAATGCAGTCTCCTGGATTTTGGAGGGCCTGTTGAATCCCATGGAATACACCCCTTGCAACAGCTGTGGCTTTCTGGAAAACAAACACAAACAACAATTAAATGCTGTATTTTCCGCACCATAAGATGCACTGGATAAGGTGCAGTCTTAATTATGGTTGTCTCTGTACTAAATCCACACATAAGGCGCACTGTATTATAAGGTGCATGCTAAAACACAATCTACAAAAATGGTAACGAAAGCAAAACAGTGAGTTTTATTGAACTTTATTCTACTGTATAACAATACACACACATTATGTTTTAATCAATCCATCAAAGTCATCATCTTCTGTGTCTGAATTGAACAGCTGGGCAATTTCACCATCAAACATGCAGGTGTTGAACCGAAATCTGACTCCTCTGACAAACTGACTCTCCTCTCATGTGCATTCATTAATACAAGCTTCCTTGAGCATAATAGCTTAATATTTTTTTCCACACAGCAAACATCCAAAACGTGCAAACACTCACCCATCATGTGAAAAAAATAAACAGTTTTCCTGGTCTCGTGATCAGACAGACACACAGGAACGTGCAGCACCTGGAAGATACATGAAGGGACCTGGAATGTATTTTCCAGGTTCCTTTATGCATCTTCCAGGTCCTGTAAGCTCCTGAAATCTCCTCAGCTGTTTGTGCTGCGTTGTCTGTCAGTTATGAACGTTTCTAGGTTCATGTTGCGTGATGAGTGTGGATGTTCCTTCTTTCCACTAAGAAGTGCCAGTTTCTGTTGTATTTCAGGCATTTTGGTTTTCGTGTTTCCTTGAATAAAGCTCTTGCGTTTGGAATTTATTCTATTAAGTCCTGCTTCTGCATCACACTCGTTGTCGTTGGATGACACTTTATACACATTTCATTATTTAATTTAAGTGTACTCAACTTCTGTGCACTTTCTGGGTGTTTACGGTGTATATAAAAAAAAAATTGATAAGGGAATATGCTCATGGATTAATGAATGACGCGACGGGAGTCAGGAATTATGTTGTGATATCAACAGTTCTGCTGGTGTCTTTATCTCTCATCCTCAGGAAGTTTACAGTTTCAATCCATCTCACATCCTTTATACACATTTCATTTTCTTTGTATTAATTTAAGTGTACTCAAAACTGCAGTTCTGGGTGTTTACTGTGTGTAATCTCGATTGATAAGGGAATATGCTCCAGGAAGCGCATAGCGACGGGGGGAGTCAGATTTCAGCTCAATCTCTCAGGTTTCTCCCTCTGCACTGGCAGCAGCAGTAAATCTACCGGAGGCGGAGGAAAGCGTAAGTAGTTTATGTATTACATAATGTTCTGTGATTGGTTCATCACTGCCAGAGTAAGTACTGTAGGCATTACATCCCTGTGCCAGCGGGAAATGGTCCGACAGTCAATCAAGTGGAGCGCTTACCAAAGTCACACAAACTATTTTATAGATTTTGGAACTATTTTTTTCAGATTATAAGGCGCACCAGATTATAAGGCGCACCAGATTATAAGGCGCACGGCAAATTTGAGAAAATGTACGTCTTTTAGGTGCGCCTTATAGTGCGGAAAATACGGTAACTCATTTGCACGGGTGCGCCAAATAAGACAAACGCATCACCCACTGATCTTTGAGCGCGTTCACACTCGACATGTTTGGTGCGATTGCTCGGTTAGTGCAGTTCATTTGCATGAGTGTGTGTGGAACTCAACAAGCGGACACAACACAGACCGAAGACATGTAAATGATCCAAAAACAGGATGTAAAAACAGTCAAACTCACAATCGTAGCTCTTCAAACGACTTGACGGAGTAAAGCGGAGAGCTGGGATCCCTCTGAAGGACTTCAACTTGATTGGTGGTGTTGACTAGATTACTGCGGATCAGTTTGTTCAGCAGGGACTGCGCTGCCTTGTCGTCTGCAATTCAGATGAGTTTGAGTCAACGCAAGCAGAAAACATTCACTCAACTCCGATAATGCTGTGAAAATCCTAACCTTTATCCTCGTCCTCAGTCTTATTGCCATTTCCTTCTGTCTTTGCCCCTTATTGATAAAGGGAAAGGAACAAATAACAACCTCTTTCTTTATTGGAATCCACAACACACTCACACACAACACACACACCTCAATTAGCAATACACACAAGTATTGATGAACCAGTATTCTCACCATTTGATTCGGCTTTCAGCTTTTCATCTTTCACTTTGTCATCTTTCAGCTTGTCATCTTTCTCATTTATTTGCAAGTTGCTTATCTGAAAGTTAAAGTGAAATGACTTACGATTGCATTTATGCACAGCTTTAAAAAAGGTCTTTTCAACTATTTCAGACGAGCAACTACAGTATTAGTACAGTAAAACTACACACACACACACACTCTCCCTCCCTCACACACACACACGCTCTCCCTCCCTCACACACACACGCTCTCCCTCACACACACACACGCTCTCCCTCACACACACACACGCTCTCCCTCACACACACACACGCTCTCCCTCACACACACACACGCTCTCCCTCACACACACACACACGCTCTCCCTCACACACACACACACGCTCTCCCTCACACACACACACACGCTCTCCCTCACACACACACACACGCTCTCCCTCACACACACACACACGCTCTCCCTCACACACACACACGCTCTCCCTCACACACACACACACGCTCTCCCTCACACACACACACACGCTCTCCCTCACACACACACACGCTCTCCCTCACACACACACACGCTCTCCCTCACACACACACACGCTCTCCCTCACACACACACACGCTCTCCCTCACACACACACACGCTCTCCCTCACACACACACACGCTCTCCCTCACACACACACACGCTCTCCCTCACACACACACACACGCTCTCCCTCACACACACACACACGCTCTCCCTCACACACACACACACGCTCTCCCTCACACACACACACACGCTCTCCCTCACACACACACACACGCTCTCCCTCACACACACACACACGCTCTCCCTCACACACACACACACGCTCTCCCTCACACACACACACACGCTCTCCCTCACACACACACACACGCTCTCCCTCACACACACACACGCTCTCCCTCACACACACACACGCTCTCCCTCACACACACACACGCTCTCCCTCACACACACACACGCTCTCCCTCACACACACACACGCTCTCCCTCACACACACACACGCTCTCCCTCACACACACACACGCTCTCCCTCACACACACACACGCTCTCCCTCACACACACACACGCTCTCCCTCACACACACACACGCTCTCCCTCACACACACACACGCTCTCCCTCACACACACACACGCTCTCCCTCACACACACACGCTCTCCCACACACACACACGCTCTCCCTCACACACACACACGCTCTCCCTCACACACACACACGCTCTCCCTCACACACACACACGCTCTCCCTCACACACACACGCTCTCCCTCACACACACACGCTCTCCCTCACACACACACACGCTCTCCCTCACACACACACACGCTCTCCCTCACACACACACACGCTCTCCCTCACACACACACACGCTCTCCCTCACACACACACACGCTCTCCCTCACACACACACACGCTCTCCCTCACACACACACACGCTCTCCCTCACACACACACACGCTCTCCCTCACACACACACACGCTCTCCCTCACACACACACACGCTCTCCCTCACACACACACACGCTCTCCCTCACACACACACACGCTCTCCCTCACACACACACACGCTCTCCCTCACACACACACACGCACTCCCTCACACACACACACGCACTCCCTCACACACACACTCTCCCTCACACACACGCTCTCCCTCACACACACACGCTCTCCCTCACACACACACGCTCTCCCTCACACACACACGCTCTCCCTCACACACACACGCTCTCCCTCACACACACACGCTCTCCCTCACACACACACGCTCTCCCTCACACACACACGCTCTCCCTCACACACACACGCTCTCCCTCACACACACACGCTCTCCCTCACACACACACGCTCTCCCTCACACACACACGCTCTCCCTCACACACACACGCTCTCCCTCACACACACACGCTCTCCCTCACACACACACGCTCTCCCTCACACACACACGCTCTCCCTCACACACACACGCTCTCCCTCACACACACGCTCTCCCTCACACACACACGCTCTCCCTCACACACACACGCTCTCCCTCACACACACACGCTCTCCCTCACACACACACGCTCTCCCTCACACACACACGCTCTCCCTCACACACACACGCTCTCCCTCACACACACACGCTCTCCCTCACACACACACGCTCTCCCTCACACACACACGCTCTCCCTCACACACACACGCTCTCCCTCACACACACACGCTCTCCCTCACACACACACGCTCTCCCTCACACACACGCTCTCCCTCACACACACGCTCTCCCTCACACACACACGCTCTCCCTCACACACACGCTCTCCCTCACACACACACGCTCTCCCTCACACACACGCTCTCCCTCACACACACACGCTCTCCCTCACACACACACGCTCTCCCTCACACACACACGCTCTCCCTCACACACACACGCTCTCCCTCACACACACGCTCTCCCTCACACACACGCTCTCCCTCACACACACACGCTCTCCCTCACACACACACGCTCTCCCTCACACACACACGCTCTCCCTCACACACACGCTCTCCCTCACACACACACGCTCTCCCTCACACACACACGCTCTCCCTCACACACACACGCTCTCCCTCACACACACACGCTCTCCCTCACACACACACGCTCTCCCTCACACACACACGCTCTCCCTCACACACACACGCTCTCCCTCACACACACACGCTCTCCCTCACACACACACGCTCTCCCTCACACACACACGCTCTCCCTCACACACACACGCTCTCCCTCACACACACACGCTCTCCCTCACACACACACGCTCTCCCTCACACACACACGCTCTCCCTCACACACACACGCTCTCCCTCACACACACACGCTCTCCCTCACACACACACGCTCTCCCTCACACACACACGCTCTCCCTCACACACACGCTCTCCCTCACACACACACGCTCTCCCTCACACACACACACGCTCTCCCTCACACACACACACGCTCTCCCTCACACACACACACGCTCTCCCTCACACACACACACGCTCTCCCTCACACACACACACGCTCTCCCTCACACACACACACGCTCTCCCTCACACACACACACGCTCTCCCTCACACACACACACGCTCTCCCTCACACACACACACGCTCTCCCTCACACACACACACGCTCTCCCTCACACACACACACGCTCTCCCTCACACACACGCTCTCCCTCACACACACGCTCTCCCTCACACACACACGCTCTCCCTCACACACACACGCTCTCCCTCACACACACACGCTCTCCCCACACACACACGCTCTCCCTCACACACACGCTCTCCCTCACACACACGCTCTCCCTCACACACACGCTCTCCCTCACACACACACTCTCCCTCACACACACACACGCTCTCCCTCACACACACGCTCTCCCTCACACACACGCTCTCCCTCACACACACGCTCTCCCTCACACACACGCTCTCCCTCACACACACGCTCTCCCTCACACACACGCTCTCCCTCACACACACGCTCTCCCTCACACACACGCTCTCCCTCACACACACGCTCTCCCTCACACACACGCTCTCCCTCACACACACGCTCTCCCTCACACACACGCTCTCCCTCACACACACGCTCTCCCTCACACACACACGCTCTCCCTCACACACACACGCTCTCCCTCACACACACACGCTCTCCCTCACACACACACGCTCTCCCTCACACACACACGCTCTCCCTCACACACACACGCTCTCCCTCACACACACACGCTCTCCCTCACACACACACGCTCTCCCTCACACACACACACGCTCTCCCTCACACACACACACGCTCTCCCTCACACACACACACGCTCTCCCTCACACACACACACGCTCTCCCTCACACACACACACGCTCTCCCTCACACACACACACGCTCTCCCTCACACACACACACGCTCTCCCTCACACACACACACGCTCTCCCTCACACACACACACGCTCTCCCTCACACACACACACGCTCTCCCTCACACACACACACGCTCTCCCTCACACACACACACGCTCTCCCTCACACACACACACGCTCTCCCTCACACACACACGCTCTCCCTCACACACACACGCTCTCCCTCACACACACACGCTCTCCCTCACACACACACGCTCTCCCTCACACACACACGCTCTCCCACACACACACACGCTCTCCCTCACACACACACACACGCTCTCCCTCACACACACACACACGCTCTCCCTCACACACACACACACGCTCTCCCTCACACACACACACACGCTCTCCCTCACACACACACACACGCTCTCCCTCACACACACACACACGCTCTCCCTCACACACACACACACGCTCTCCCTCACACACACGCTCTCCCTCACACACACGCTCTCCCTCACACACACGCTCTCCCTCACACACACGCTCTCCCACACACACACACGCTCTCCCTCACACACACACACACGCTCTCCCTCACACACACACACACGCTCTCCCTCACACACACACACGCTCTCCCTCACACACACACACACGCTCTCCCTCACACACACGCTCTCCCTCACACACACGCTCTCCCTCACACACACACACACGCTCTCCCTCACACACACACACACGCTCTCCCTCACACACACACACACGCTCTCCCTCACACACACACACACGCTCTCCCTCACACACACACACGCACTCCCTCACACACACACTCTCCCTCACACACACACTCTCCCTCACACACACACTCTCCCTCACACACACACTCTCCCTCACACACACACTCTCCCTCACACACACACACACGCTCTCCCTCACACACACACACACGCTCTCCCTCACACACACACACACGCTCTCCCTCACACACACACACACGCTCTCCCTCACACACACACACACGCTCTCCCTCACACACACACACACGCTCTCCCTCACACACACACACACGCTCTCCCTCACACACACACACGCTCTCCCTCACACACACACACACGCTCTCCCTCACACACACACACGCTCTCCCTCACACACACACACGCACTCCCTCACACACACACACGCACTCCCTCACACACACACACGCACTCCCTCACACACACGCTCTCCCTCACACACACACACGCTCTCCCTCACACACACACACACGCTCTCCCTCACACACACACACACGCTCTCCCTCACACACACACACACGCTCTCCCTCACACACACACACGCTCTCCCTCACACACACACACGCTCTCCCTCACACACACACACGCTCTCCCTCACACACACACACGCACTCCCTCACACACACACACGCACTCCCTCACACACACACTCTCCCTCACACACACACACTCTCCCTCACACACACACTCTCCCTCACACACACACTCTCCCTCACACACACACTCTCCCTCACACACACACTCTCCCTCACACACACACTCTCCCTCACACACACACACTCTCCCTCACACACACACTCTCCCTCACACACACACTCTCCCTCACACACACACTCTCCCTCACACACACACTCTCCCTCACACACACACTCTCCCTCACACACACACTCTCCCTCACACACACACTCTCCCTCACACACACACTCTCCCTCACACACACACTCTCCCTCACACACACACACTCTCCCTCACACACACACTCTCCCTCACACACACACTCTCCCTCACACACACACACTCTCCCTCACACACACACTCTCCCTCACACACACACACTCTCCCTCACACACACACACTCTCCCTCACACACACACACTCTCCCTCACACACACACACTCTCCCTCACACACACACACTCTCCCTCACACACACACACTCTCCCTCACACACACACACTCTCCCTCACACACACACACTCTCCCTCACACACACACACTCTCCCTCACACACACACACTCTCCCTCACACACACACACTCTCCCTCACACACACACACTCTCCCTCACACACACACACTCTCCCTCACACACACACACTCTCCCTCACACACACACACTCTCCCTCACACACACACACTCTCCCTCACACACACACACTCTCCCTCACACACACACACTCTCCCTCACACACACACACTCTCCCTCACACACACACACTCTCCCTCACACACACACACTCTCCCTCACACACACACACTCTCCCTCACACACACACACTCTCCCTCACACACACACACTCTCCCTCACACACACACACTCTCCCTCACACACACACACTCTCCCTCACACACACACACTCTCCCTCACACACACACACTCTCCCTCACACACACACACTCTCCCTCACACACACACACTCTCCCTCACACACACACACTCTCCCTCACACACACACACTCTCCCTCACACACACACACTCTCCCTCACACACACACACTCTCCCTCACACACACACACTCTCCCTCACACACACACACTCTCCCTCACACACACACACTCTCCCTCACACACACACACTCTCCCTCACACACACACACTCTCCCTCACACACACACTCTCCCTCACACACACACTCTCCCTCACACACACACTCTCCCTCACACACACACTCTCCCTCACACACACACACTCTCCCTCACACACACACACTCTCCCTCACACACACACTCTCCCTCACACACACACTCTCCCTCACACACACACTCTCCCTCACACACACACTCTCCCTCACACACACACTCTCCCTCACACACACACTCTCCCTCACACACACACTCTCCCTCACACACACACTCTCCCTCACACACACTCTCCCTCACACACACACTCTCCCTCACACACACACTCTCCCTCACACACACACTCTCCCTCACACACACACTCTCCCTCACACACACACTCTCCCTCACACACACACTCTCCCTCACACACACACTCTCCCTCACACACACACTCTCCCTCACACACACACTCTCCCTCACACACACACACTCTCCCTCACACACACACACTCTCCCTCACACACACACTCTCCCTCACACACACACTCTCCCTCACACACACACTCTCCCTCACACACACACTCTCCCTCACACACACACTCTCCCTCACACACACACTCTCCCTCACACACACACTCTCCCTCACACACACACTCTCCCTCACACACACACTCTCCCTCACACACACACTCTCCCTCACACACACACTCTCCCTCACACACACACTCTCCCTCACACACACACTCTCCCTCACACACACACTCTCCCTCACACACACACTCTCCCTCACACACACACTCTCCCTCACACACACTCTCCCTCACACACACTCTCCCTCACACACACACTCTCCCTCACACACACACTCTCCCTCACACACACACTCTCCCTCACACACACACTCTCCCTCACACACACACTCTCCCTCACACACACACTCTCCCTCACACACACACTCTCCCTCACACACACACTCTCCCTCACACACACACTCTCCCTCACACACACACTCTCCCTCACACACACACTCTCCCTCACACACACACTCTCCCTCACACACACACTCTCCCTCACACACACACTCTCCCTCACACACACACTCTCCCTCACACACACACTCTCCCTCACACACACACTCTCCCTCACACACACACTCTCCCTCACACACACACTCTCCCTCACACACACACTCTCCCTCACACACACACACACTCTCCCTCACACACACACACACTCTCCCTCACACACACACACACTCTCCCTCACACACACACACTCTCCCTCACACACACACACTCTCCCTCACACACACACTCTCCCTCACACACACACTCTCCCTCACACACACACACACACTCTCCCTCACACACACACACTCTCCCTCACACACACACTCTGATGAAATGCTTTAATTTCTTCTAATGATCGTGTTTCAGTTTAAACTCACCGACTCCGCCGCGGCTTCTTGCGCATCAACAGCCTGGGCCCACGAATCTGTTGCCATGTCCTTACTTGTAAATAAAATCTTTTTCCTTAAAAGCTGGAATCGGTGATTTAACAACGGACTGTTAAATCGAACTGTACATAAATCCTTATAAATATTAAACGAAAAACACTATAATGCAACAAATTCATACAATGGCGTGTGCGGTCCTTGCTTCTTAAGGGGTGCGACGCTCACACCTCCGGACGGAAACAAGCTTGCGCTTACTTGGTTCCTATTAAACGTTCTGTTCAGAATTGAAAATTCTTTCTTTCTTTCTTTTTCTAAAATATTGCTGTATTTATTATAAATAACTATTGATTTATTGTAACCTATTTTTTTAATTAATGTGCCCTCTTAATATTTAACTAAATCAACTTGCCATCGCTTCTCTTCTGATGTGTTTACTGGCGCTAGGGCGGGACAATAATCTGTCACTCACATGAGATCGGCCAATAGCAAACCACAGTCATCCAATCATTCCCTGATAGACGATACAAAGTCCCGCCCTACTCCGATGTTCGTCACGTTAAAGAAGAAAAGATTATCATTCCGACTTTAAAATAGACTGTTTTTACATTTACATTTATGCATCTATAGCATATATCAATATATTTGCCTACCGGTATATCTTGGACACTCGTCTCATTATTAACCTATACAACTTATAACTTATGTCTAAATTATAATTGTTTGCTTATAATGTGTGTTGTTCAATGATATACAAGTTATGGAGGAGTGCGCATGTGGCGTCTAAAGATCGATTGATTTTCTTGGTTAAAGGTTCTACTTTCCTGTTGTTATAAGACACACATTATTAAACATTTCTAGTCTGAAACCATTTCTATTAACTGTATAAAAAATAAGATGGAGATTTCTAAGTGCAATAATCAAACATTTGTCCTCCCGCACAAAGTCTCCCCTTCTACAACAATTATTGTGTAAAATGTAATTTCATGATTGTAAATGCTAGAGCTACCTGAACAAATCCATGAGTGCAATAGGAAAATTCGCTGTTTTTATATATTAATTGTCTTTGCCAAAAGGCCTGCCTGCAAAAACGTGTATAACTCTCTTGACACACCCGTCTTTGTACATACCTGTAAAAGCAATATGTGTGTGTACTATTTGTGTTTGCATTTTTCATATTTGTCTCATTTTAAATCTCATCATGTTTGTTAAAACTGAAGTGACGTCTTTTTAAATCACAGTATGTTCTTCAGATCAGTCTCCCAAATGTGCAAATTATCTCTCTCTCTCTCTCTCTCTCTCTCTCTCTCTCTCTCTCTCTCTCTCTCTCTCTCTCTCTCTCTCTCTCTGATATCAGTAATTCTCTGTGTTGCCTGTAGATGCTGCCCCACACTTCTGGAACATTTCTCACAGACAGGCAGATCTCAAAGAATTGACTGGAATGAGATATTATATATTCAAAAAAAGGAGGAAACTGTCTATATTGTCTTTTTTAGAGTTTCTTCTGTAGAGAACAAAAGAAGAAGAGTAACTAGAATATAAATGCAAGGAATGTTCAAACATTTCATAAAATACAAAATATAATCTATTTATAAGTTCATTTACTGTATTTACACATTTGTAACATTTGTAACAACAAAAATGTAAGTTATTTCAAATCTAATATTTGATTTGCTCAGATAAATAGACTGATCATTTGTAGGTTAACAGTTATTAACCAGCTATTGAAACCAAAGTTATAAATCTATGCTAAGCAATTTAAAAAAATATGTAAACAGGCTCATTTTATTTATATATTTAGATCTATATATTATTATAAGCTCTCTGTCGGTATTTGTTTGCATATTAATTATTGAGTATTTCTCTGTTTCACTACCAAGAGTGTGATGGCCAGCTTTTATCTGTCTCTCTTGTTAGTTTAATGAGAAACTGATTCTGATTTGTTCTCTTCTTGAATAGGCTGACTGAGGGTCACTCTGCTTGTGTCTGAAGATTACATCAGTTTGTATCAAGAGGCATCTTTTCCTTCCCAGAAGTATTCGTAACTGGGGAAACAGGGAAAAAGTCGTCTTTTCATCTTTGCTGTTCGTAATGCCGAACTTCGCAAGTGTCCATGGCAAGTAAGGACACATGCATCTCAGAGATGTATATATCTGGAAGACATTTATTTTACAGTGTTTGTTCATCTGCAACACATCTAATTTCCTGTCAGATGTTAAATAGACATTTAGAAAATGTCTTTAAGATGTTTTTCATTTAGAATGAATGTAAAACTGTTTCTCAAACATTCCTCAGATGTTTGTGCGCCGCACAAGCTCTTGTGAAGATGAAGCTCTTAACAGATGTCTTGTTGTAAGGATGAAAGGAATATCCACAAAAACAGTCTCCAAAATAGGAACATGCAGGAGAAACCCAAGAAGAAAAGATACACTACCACATAAACATCAGTGATACTGGGCAGGTACAGAATGCAACACATGGCTTGAATACATAGGGAATGTAATCAAACTGAACAGAAACAGGTGTGAAGGAGAACAGGAACAGAACACAGAAGCTGAACATACACATTACAACAGCATCTTTGAGCTACTATTTTCTCCTTCTCTTCCTAGCTATAGCTGAAATGCTGAACCATTTTCCGCAGTGACGTGCACAGTAAAACAACATGAGATAACATGGAATATTTTATATTGGTTTATAATTCTATAGATGTGTAAAGTTTATATATATATATACATGTTTTTCTGAAATAAATTATGTTAATAGCGGCATTCAGCTGTCTGCAGTACCATTCAGCAGTAGACATTAATTTAACTGTAGCTATCTATTTCGGAAAGCCTGCAAAGTAAAAGAGATTTTGGTGCCATAAAATAATCCCCAAACAGCTGTAAATATAAAACAAATTTTTATTTAATCTAAAGTGTTTTTTTATTCCTGTTTCTAAACTACGTTGGCACAATCATAAAAGATGAACAGTCAAAAGTTTGCGAGTAAACGCAAAGTTTCTCGGTTGAATGGTATGCGAAAACTATTCTTAGAGAACGCTAAAACATTGAACTATCTGGATCTGTCCCATTTGAGACTCATTTGCAGGAAGGAAGGCTTTTATTATTTAATGAAAGTAAAAACAAAATTCAAACAAAGCTACCAAGAGGGGGAAAAACATAACAAAACTAGACTTGACTAAAACAAAACAAAACTAGACTTGACTAAAACAAAACAAAACTAAACTTTACTTGACTTGACTTGACTAGACAGGACAAGACTACAATCCGACATGACAAAACCATTCAAAGACTACGAAGGACAGCAAAGAACAGGGGAATAAATAGAGAACACAAGGTCGGGTGAATGAGGGAAGACAGTTGGGGCAAATCAAACAATAATGAGGGAACAAGATGGGCAGGGTTACACAATGACAGGAGCCGCGTGTCCACATGAAACAAGACAAAGCGCAGTCAGTGAAACACAAATTACGCACAACACAAAACACAACACGATGTAAACATGAACCACGTGCTTCACAGCAACACATGCAGACAAGAGAGCGCGCGGCCCGAGCGAAACTCAAATGACGTAGAACGCACGAAAGCGAGTGAGCGCTCACAACAGGGATAAACACACAGGCCATGAATATCTGAATCCCGACATAAAGCCAAAACTGAATAAGACCAAAGTGTCGGGATCGAACATCACGTCCCGCACACAAGACGCTTCACAGACAAGAGAGCGCGCGACTCAAGACACTCAAAGCCACGCGCTCCCACAAAGACACGACAATAGGGCAGTGCCAGAGCTCTGTCACCAAAACACTAGAAAACAAGAACGAAGTGACAGAATCCAGATAGGATCAGGGTGACCCAATTCAACTTTGCTTCGAAAAATGCGGCCAAATGTAAAATGATCCATTGCAGTTTTACGAAATATTCCTGTTTTCAAATTGCCTGATAATCCACCCCATGTAAGCGTAAAAATGTTTTTCTGATACATGGGAGCTTCTGTAAAATTGACATGTTTCCATTGGCCGTATTTTCAACTTTCAACTCAAAGGCAATGGAAACATGGCTTAAAAGTGTCAGGTGTGTGGGAAGGGATGAACGAGGACCCAATGGTGCAATGAGAATGGGGATTTATTACATACAAAATGGAAACAAAACTGAACAAAAACCACCCCGAGGGGGAAAACAAGACTAGAAGACAGACTCGAACTCAGACTAGACTTAAGACTTCAAACTTGACAGACTTGATTCAGGACTAGAAACAGGACAGCATGAACACTACCTTGTAACGACGATAAACCAGCACAAGACAACAGACACGGATGGATTAAATACACACATGAGGAACGGTAATTGAATAAGACACAGCTGGGAACAAATCAAACTAAAGCAGGGAAACAAGGTGGGAGGGTTACACACTGACTAGACAAAGACGACGTGCAGCTGGCGACAGCCAAACTGCGCGTGACAGAAAACAAAGCACGCGGCCGATTGGATGCGAACCGCGTGCCAAACATAAACACATGGACGAGAGGAGGCGCGGCTCGCGCAAGGCTTGAAACCGCGCCCACTCACATAACGTAGAGCTCGCAAGAACGAGTTCTCACGAGCTCACGACAAGGTCTAACACACACGAGTTATGAATGCCCGAATCCCGATCCAAAACTGAACCAGACCCAAGTATCGGGACCGGATATCATAACTCGTACGAAAGACGTCACAGACAAGCGCGCGCACGGCTCGAATCCTCAACGCCGTGCGCACACACCAAACACGAGACATAACGGTAGTGTCAGAGCTCTGCCACAAAACCAAGAAATGACTACTAGACCGAATGTGGCAGAACCCTGACAAAAAGTCATGCTTGAAAAAGACTCGTTTTGAAAAGACTCGAAAAAGACACATTGACTCGTTTTGCCAGTAAAAGTGGGGTGAACATCATGTACAGAGCTCTGACTGGAGTGACCAGAGGTGAGTACTTTATTGTGTTGGTAGACAGGCAATCATTCTCCAATAACATGCTCCCTGTACTGCCTTATTACATTCTTAATAATACATTAGTTTCTTTATAATAGGCATACTGATACTCGTAGCTATTTGGTGCCCTTTCATCTGGAAAATAATGATTATGCGAATGATTGGCTTTTAGAATGTTGATTTATCAATGCAAATAATCTGAAATGTTTCTCATTTGAAGGACTGGATAAGAGTGGACGTATACAATAGAAGGAGCTTTGTGCTCGATTCACCACCCTAAATGAAGTTTTAATGCTTCGTCAGGTGCTTAATTTCAAATCCTGCCATCAGGACGTGAATGAGTCAATGTCCTAACAGTTTGTTTGGGACAAAATGTTGGTCTAATCCAGTGACCAATGGTGGATTTCCATCTGGGCCAACATATTTTATTCAAAAGCTTGACTTACACAGTTACCAGCCATGTTGCCCAGGGCTTTTACACAGTCGCTCTGTGCCACCAGAGACAAAGCGCCCACTCTCTTCCATCCTGAAAACGATCTCCATGTAATAGCTTGTGAAGTGACCTCTATAGTATCGAGAGGCTTTGCTTCTGCGTGTGTTTGTTAGTTGTGTGCGTTTATCTGCTGCATTTGAAACAGTTTTCCTCAGAACCTCTGCACTACACAATAGTGTTACATCATCCTCCATTGACGGCCAATCAGAGGAACGCTGTATGATTTTTTGATATTTTAATTAGCAGCTGTAGCTCTGTTACATCACATTTGCCATCCTAATTTAATTTCCAGTAAATGTCGGTCGGCAAGACTGAAAGATTTCTACAGAGGGCTTAAAGCAGTTACTCACATTTGAAAAAAAAGAAGCATACTTTAATTGTAATACGAATGCTGTCTTTTGAAGCCTCTGCACCAAAAATCACTCTCTGAAACATTCTCGTACACTTCCCACTGACGACTTTGCAGTAGCAAAGAGAGCGAAAACCTGTAATGGTAACCATGGAAACAGTCCAGTCAGCCAACAGTGTATGTAGCCTTCTGGTGTTCATGGTGTACATACTGAGTGAGCCTCTCTGACTCAGAGTCCCTACAAAATAACAAGTAGCCTCTAAACAAATCCACTGCAACTTCAGGATCACTGATGGATAATTAAAACCAGCTGACAATTGATCAGCTTGATCAGACAGACTGCAAACTTCTGATGACGTCAATTATTTCACAAGTATGATGTATCGTATGATTTAATGTTTAATAATTGAAATGCAGTAATAGGCAATATTGTGAAATTTTTTAAACAGGACACAGACACACACACACACACACACACACACACACACACACACACACACACACACACACACACACACACACACACACACACACACACACACACACACACACACACACACAGACTATTTCATAATATTGCCTATTACTGCATTTAAATCTTCATATACGTCTCCATGTGTATTTGTGTGTGTGAAACATTTTTATAATTTAACAATACCTTATTGTGTATATGCGAGAGTGAATACTTTCTCTCTCTCTCTCTCGTCAATGAGCATGGAGGGTCGAATCGGTGTACGAGCATTGTATCGGTGTACGAGAAAAAATTTCCCTCATCCAGGCGTATTTTTGTGTGGAAAAAGTCCTAACGCTCAGCATCATTGTGCGCATTTTTACTGGAAATATCCTAACGACAGCCTCTCATTACACAGTCACGAGGTTCCAACCCCTTTATCACCCCTTAACTCCCTTGATTGGTTTGGTGCATCATTCACCACAGTGATACTTTTATAAGTGATTTACAGAGGTTTTTACCTCGTATTCTTAACATTAATTAATTGTGATCGCTATTGGTAGTTTTAGTTTTAGTTAGAAGGTTTTCATCCAGGATATCCCTGTACTTGGCCGCATTCATCTTTCCCTCGATTACAACCAGTCGTCCTGTCCCTGTAGCTGAGAAAAACCCACAGCTGATGCTGCTCCACCATGCTTCATTGTTGGGACTGTGTTGGACAAGTGAGGAGCAGTGCCTGGTTTTCTCCACACATATCGCCAAGAATTAAGGCCAAAAAGTTCTATCTTGTTCTCATCAGACCAGAGAATCTTATTTCTCACCATCTTAGAGTCCTTCATGTGTTTTTAGCAAACTTTCATGTGTCTGGCACTGAAGAAAGGCTTGTGTCGGGTCATTCTGCCATAAAGCTCCGACTGGTGGAGCTGCAGTGATGGTTGACTTTCTACAACTTTCTCCCATCTCCCAACTTTGGGTTCTCCTTTACCTCTCTCACCAAGGCTCTTTTCCAACGATAGCTCCGTTTGGCCGGACGGCCAGCTCTAGGAAGGGTTCTGGTCGTGCCAGACATCTTCCATTTAAGGATTATGGAGGCCACTGTGCTCTTAGGAACCTTAAGTGCATCAGACATTATTTTGCAACAGTGGTCAAATCTGTGCCTTGCCACAATTCTGTCTCTGACCTCTTCGGGCAGTTCCTTTAAATTTATGCATTGTTTGTTTGGCAGACACTTTTATCCAAAGCGACTTACATTGCATTCAAGGAACACATTGAATCAGTTCTTTCTTTCCCTGAGATCGAGCCCATGACTGTGGCGTTGTAAACACCAATGCTCTACTGATTGAGCTACATGATTCTCATTTGCTCTGACATGCACTGTGAGCTGTAAGGTCTTATATAGACAGGTGTGTGACTTTCCTAATCAAGTCCAATCAGTATAATCAAACACAGCTGGACTCAAATGAAGGTGTAGAACCATCTCAAGGATGATGAAAGAAGAAATGGACGGCACCTGAGTTAAATATATGAGTGTCACAGCAAAGGGACTTTTAGAATCATGTGATATTTCAGTTTTTCTTTTTTTAATAAACCTGCAAAAATGTCAACAATTCAGTGTTTTTCTGTCAATATGTGCTGTGTGCTGTGTGTACATTAATGAGGAAGAAAATAACTTAAATGATTTTAGCAAATGGCTGCAACATAACAAAGAGTGAAAATTTAAGGGGATCTGAATCCTTTCTGTATATACCCACTGTATATACACACATAATTATTTATTCATTTACCTGTTTTCAAATGAGTTGGTCTATTAAATTAGTGTTTTATTTAATAATTTATGAACTTCATTATTTTATTTTGAGGACTTTGACTGTAGTGTTTAAAGGGATAATTTTTTTGGTGGTTGATTAGCACTGGTCAGAACCACAGAAACAGATAACAAAGAAAGGTCAATATAGTACTTGAAAACAAGCAAGAAAGTCGGCTTCAGACTCCGAACAAACTACGACAGGAAAATGAGCATTTCACATAGTTATTTTCATACTCGACTAATTACAGCAACATAGTCTTGGATTTCCAGCAACCTTCCATATATATTTTTCAATCCCACCACAAAATTTCCTTGTTCTGATCATGTAGCCTTTTGTTTGAAAACGTTCAAGTCATATTGTCTTCAGTCGGAGCGTTCCCATTAAACCCAAAGCCGGAGCTCCCGTTGAAACAAAAGCAAAACATAGAAGCCAAATGCAAATCGCAGCAGGCACCAGATTATTTGCATGTGTCTACCAAACACAGCAACAGGCGGACTGTGCCACCACACAGTGCTGGCCTTCCTCGTGCATTACATAACGCCTTCTGAAGCGAGCTAACGCTATTCGGCTGAGACGGCGTTCCCTGGTGCTTGTGACATTTTTTAAAGGCATGATGATGTCACAATCTGAACACACCAATTCATAGCAGAACCTAAGACTGCTCTTTGCTTTTTAGGAAATGTCTCAATCTCCAACTGGTACGAGCGTCCTCGAATGCCCTTTAGGATGATGGCATAATGCTGGATATGTAAGATGCTCTTGCATCAGGCAAGGCTCCTGACGTGCAGGCTACTAAGGTTACACTTTATTTTAAGGTGTCAGTGTAATTATACATTTACGTAGTGTGTGATAATAATCAACTACATGCAGGTTAGAGTTAGTTGCATGTAATTATGCATCATTTATTGCTATTACAGTTGCATGTACTTACCTAAGAAAGGACTGGGTAACACTACATGTTAGTATTACCCAGTTATTGCAATTACTTTAATAAGTACATGGGGAACTGGAGTGTGAAATAAAGTGCTGTTATTACTGCATGTAACGTGTGCAATAATCTGACGCAATATTACTTATGAATGCGGCCAAAAAATATGTGCGGATTGATGTAATATTCATCCACATTGTCAGATCCTCTGCTGTGGTTTCCCTGGTGGACACAATGGAAATTTCAGGGGAGGTGAATCTGTTGCCATGGCAGCCCATCCAGCCTGTGCTTTAACCGTGTTACCTCCAGACTGGCAGGAGAAGCTCTGGAAAACTCACTCGTACAGTTTGCAGATAATATTTGCTCTGACGCGTCACGTGATTCCTCCTGATCTCGGCGGACTGGATTTTAGATGCTGCTCTTTGACAATGCTAATCCCAAACCATGAATCATTTAAAGCTTGTGGCAGAGGCGGAAATGTCACGTCCCCTGGATTTGTGCACACGCACAGATTTCAGCAGAGCATTAGAGATGTGTCAGGGGGAAAAAAAGGCGGCTCTTTCAATGTTTCTCAAAATCTTTATTATAACAGATATTCTGTAGAAATGTTCTGTGAGATAAATACGTTATATTCAAGAAGACGTTCTTAAGGTCTTGAGGTTCGTCATGCATGACTAGAATACATCACAAGTATGAAAGAGCCCTGTAAACATGACCACCGTTATATTAATATATTAACATACCCGTGAAGAAAGCACAGAAATATATGTTTCTCTCAGGATAATTTGGCACATCTACAGTAAATATACTTCACGATAATAAGGTTATTGTCTTTAAACTGACATTCCAGATCGAACCCGAACATCAAATGAATGAAATGAAACGAAGCAGATCACGAGAATCACAGTTAAGCTACATACAAAACATTTATCCAAAGCAAAAGTCACTTCTCGTCATCGGTCTACTATATAAAACGTTTGCTCAACCTTCAACACTGCAAAATATGTATCCAAAGATTTAATAAATAGCTTCTTCATCATCTTCTTTTTTTACATACATAGTGAAACCTCTTTGGAGGTCCACCGTGGAAGAAAAGGTCGTCATTGCTAGCATACCATTAACACCACCAGTGGGCTACTGGGTTTAAACGGGAAGATACTGGTTTGATGTTAATGGTACCGTTTGCTCAGTCTGTCAAATTGCTTCATTAGAATCAAAAAACGAAAGAAAGAAAAGTAGAGCCCAGTCTCTTTAATGAGACTGACCCCTGTCATTGCACATTTCTCGGAGAATAGTAGTTTGGAAAACACAGTATTCCTTCAAAGCCCCCCTGGGCCATTCTTCTGTCCGCCGTAAACCCTGGACGATGGAGTTAAGGAAAGGAGAATGTATGGGAGAAAGAGCCTCTTCGCAATGTCTTTGGATATGCACATCAGAGAGGTCAGCAGTCTTTGGGTCCGTTCACGCCGACGAGGATTTCTCTGTGCTCTTGTCCAGCGCTTGGCCATCGTTTTCCTCCTCAATGACTGTTAGTGAACAGAAACACAAGGGTTGATCAGCTATTGTCTCACGCTATGCGCTGGCACAAAGATGGAGATCCCATGTTGCCATGAATTTTAACACAGCAGAAATGGCGCAATACATCGCCGTCTATCCAGAAAACAGATTAGATTCAATCATTTGGTGCGTAAAGACGCGCAACATGGAATCTCGCATCGTCTGCGCCCTTTGTGTGATAAACAAAGGCTTACCTCTTTTGCTTCTCCCGATCTGCCCGAGCTTCGGTGGTCGTTTATTCTGGTTTCCACCGAAAAAGTTGTTGGTGTCTTGGAGGCGGCAGGTGAAGGAAAGGTGTTCCTCGTCCCCGTCGTTGCCATAATGAGTCATTTTGTCCTCGTTGTACGGTAACACATCCGACATGCTGTACGAACTAACCGCGCGCGGCTGCTGTCTGCTCTGTTGAATCGATAGCGCGAGGTGATTTTGTGGCGCGAGCCTCTCGTGTGTTTACCTCTATCGCACGTGTCTCCGCGAGTGGATGTCTGAGACGCGGGGCGAATGCATGTAATCCTTCTTTCAGCTCGCGCCCGCTTCAACTACTCCAAATTTCCCAAACGTGAGTGGACGCTGGCGGAGGAATGCGCCTTTGCGCGCTCGGGGCTTTTCGGCGGCTGCAGCGTCGTATGGAAAACCTGAGAAACAAATGCAAATTGGGAAGCGATGCAAAACAAAGATCCCTGGTGGAGAATGAACGTCACGGAGGCGCGGGCTTCCTCTCCCGCTCTGTCGCCAGTATTCATCTTGGGAAATTTCCAAGCTGTTTGTCCATGGAACAAGATGCTTCCATGTGTCATTGACAAATAAAGATATCCGAGATGATCTTTTAATATTTAATTACACGTAAGCCTCGCATCCCGGGGTTGATTGCATACATGTTGAGACAACGTTTGTACAACGTTCTTTTCATGACGGATGGAAGCAATGGCTCTAAAAACGTTATGTGGTGCAAACAAAAGACGACTCTCATCTTGAATGATAAGAAAACATGATGACATTTTTCAAGTCAAATGTTTTCAGAAGATGTGAGGTATCATGTATGCTGGTTTAGCCATGACGAACTAAATTTGGCTCTCAAAATGTTATATAAATCCAATAAATTTTAATTTAAGACTTTAATCTATCTCTCTATCTATCTATCTATCTATCTATCTATCTATCTATCTATCTATCTATCTATCTATCTATCTATCTATCTATCTATCTATCTATCTATCTATCCATCCATCCATCCATCCATCCATCCACCCATCCATCCATCTATATACGATCTATCTATCTATCTATCTATCTATCTATCTATCTATCTCTCTGTCTGTCTGTCTGTCTGTCTGTCCGTCCATCCATCCATCCATCCATCCATCCATCCATCCATCCATCCATCCATCCATCCATCTATCTATCTATCTATCTATCTATCTATCTATCTATCTATCTATCTATCTATCTATCTATCTATCTATCTATCTATCTATCTATCTATCTATCTATCTATCTATCTATCTATCTATCTATCTGTCTGTCTGTCTGTCTGTCTGTCTGTCTGTCTGTCTGTCTGTCTGTCTGTCTGTCCGTCCGTCCGTCCGTCCGTCCGTCCGTCCGTCCGTCCGTCCGTCCGTCCGTCCGTCCGTCCGTCCGTCCGTCCGTCCGTCCGTCCGTCCGTCCGTCCGTCCGTCCGTCCGTCCGTCCGTCCGTCCGTCCGTCCGTCCGTCCGTCCGTCCGTCCGTCCGTCCGTCCGTCCGTCCGTCCATCCATCTATCTATCTATCATGCCCTAACTTCAATATGAAATTATAAAGACCTCCTGGTGAAACTGGGACTATCAGAGCTCGGTCTGACTCACAGTGTTTCACACTTTTAACCTGCTACCAACACACCAGTTAAGAAAACAGCTAACGGAGTCGGGCACATGATTGTGTAATCAACGACTAGTGGGATACTGAGTTTAATAACATTGAGCACCACATGTTGTAAGACCTCATATCTTAGGTGTAGAAAGAGCCTACATGTTCTGATCCAGTTCTCTACTTAGTTATTTCATCCTTATTACATGCTTTTCAGTCAAAGCTTGAGCAAACATAATATGATATTAAAACATGCCTGCAATTCACTAGAGAAAGCAACACAGGATGTTTTTCCCCCTCTGTGCATTGATTTTCATTTTGTAATATCAGAAGCTGGAATGATTGTGAAGTCACACTGGCACAATCTGGATATGAGCTGAGGGGGTCTGTTCCTCTGTCCAAAAATGTTGAGAGCATAATCTTCTGCACTAGGCACAGCCATAACCTTTCCAGTATTGAGCAGCAGACATTGCAGAAATATTCAACCAGCAGGATGGAAGTGAGAGACTGTTTCCTCCCATCTGTGAACGAGAGGCCATTTTGAATAGCTGAAATAGGGAACAGTTCGTTCAGTTGGTACTTTCTCTTGGTTTGCTAAATAACAACCTGCAGTATCTCTTTCCAGAGGCTTTAGACAGTTCAATATTGAGAGGGAATATGAAGAAGACAGGATTAGTGTGCTTAGAAAAGATGTGTTGACAGACAACAGCTGTGATTCTTAACTGGTTCTCAGAGTGTGACTGGAATCACAGTCTCTGACGTCAATATCAAAAGATGCAGGATACATTTCATATTCTCTTTTAAGATCGACATGAATAGGAAGTTGTGCTAGTCTTTTCTTCCCTGTTGTATATGTCTGAGTGAAACAGCTTCTGGAACAAGAAGAAATGTAGGGTGGGACTTGATTTTGTCACTGGATGGTTGTGGTTTGCTATTGGTCAGTCTTATGTGAGTGACAGGTTGACCCGCCCTCGCGCCAGTAAACATGTCATCAGAGAAGAGATGATCTGCAAGAAGGAGGGGAAGTTGTTAACATTGACATTTATGTCAGTTTCGGGTTAGTAGTATAAGATGACACATAGTTGCAAAGTTACTTATAGTCATGAATGTCTGTTGGAGGAGCATCACAATGAAGAGTTAGCAGATATTCAGTAGATGGTCTACTAATAATCAGTGACTGACAATTGACATGTAGTTGCAGTTACTATAGTTAGTAGAAAGTCGAAGGCGAATCATCAAAGTACAGTGTTAAATAACCCCATAAACATACATTTTTGAATATGTATATACACTCACCTAAAGGATTATTAGGAACACCTGTTAAATTTCTCATTAATGCAATTATCGAATCAACCAATCACAAGGCAGCTGCTTCAATGCATTTAGGGGTTGGTCCTGGTCAAGACAATCTCCTGAACTCCACACTGAATGTCAGAATGGGAAAGAAAGGTGATTTGAGCAGTTCTGAGCGTGGCATGGTTGTTGGTGCCAGACGGGCCGGTCTGAGTATTTCACAATCTGCTCAGTTATTGGGATTTTCACACACAACCATTTCTAGGGTTTACAAAAAATGGTGTGAAAAGGGAAAAACATCCAGTATGCGGCAGTCCTGTGGGCGAAAATGCCTTATTGATGCTAGAGGTCAGAGGTCATGGGCCGACTGATTCAAGCTGATAGAAGAGCAACTTTGACTGAAATAACCACTCGTTACAACCGAGGTTTGCAGCAAAGCATTTGTGAAGCCACAACACGCACAACCTTGAGGCGGATGGGCTACAACAGCAGAAGACCCCACCGGGTACCACTCATCTCCACTACAAATAGGAAAAAGAGGCTACAATTTGCACGAGCTCACCAAAATTGGACAGTTGAAGACTGTAAAATTTTTGCCTGTTCTGATGAGTCTCGATTTCTGTTGAGACATTCAGATGGTAGAGTCAGAATTTGGCGTAAACAGAATGAGAACATGGATCCATCATGCCTTGTTACCACTGTGCAGGCTGGTGGTGGTGGTGTAATGGTGTGGGGGATGTTTTCTTGGCACACTTTAGGCCCCTTAGTGCCAATTGGACATCGTTTAAATGCCCCGGTCTACCTGAGCATTGTTTCTGACCATGTCCATCCCTTTGTGACCACCATGTACCCATCCTCTGATGCTGCTTCCAGCAGGATAATGCACCATGTGACAAAGCTCGAATCATTTCAGATTGGTTTCTTGAACATGACAATGAGTTCACTGCACTAAAATGGCCCCAGTCACCAGATCTCAACCCAATAGAGCATCTTTGGGATGTGGTGGAACGGGAGCTTCGTGTCCTGGATGTGCATCCCACAAATCTCCATCAACTGCAAGATGCGATCCTATCAATATGGGCCAACATTTCTCACAAAAATATTTTTATGGTAGCCTATATTGCACATTATAAAATTAATAATCATCACATGAGTCACAAGTTCTTCACGTGCTGAATATTTCAACAAATGGAGTGTGGCACGTGAAATTGTGAATTGTTCTTTGGTATTTGCACATTTTTGCATGACATATTCATTCACAATGCTTGCCCTGTGGGAACGTGCTGTTGTGCACTTTATTTCCATGAAACTATTCATAATCCATCAGATTATTCTAAACACATCAGCAGCCTCCTTAAAAATATCGTTCTTCCCATATGACCTTAGTTGGCTTAGCTTGGTTGGTTTAACCTCTACACTCCATGTTGCCTATTGTTTTTAATTATGTAAGTAATAAATGATGCCCCACATACATAAAAGTTATTATTATGAAACTGGGCATTCGGGTGCATTCATAAACTGCTGTGAATGATTGTGTGTAGTTCACATGGGGCCTGTCATGAGGTGATCATCTTACGTGTGGTGTCGTTTGCAGGCAGTGAAACCAAAAGCTCCTGGAACTATTGCAAGAGAAGAGTAATTGTGGACACACCCAGTTCTATTAAATGTGCAAACATCCTTTGTTGCTCGTACAGTACAACCTCAAAACCTTTTATAGCTTCCCGCTCACATCATTTGAGCTAAACAAAGACAATTTTTCTGTATTTAATATCCTTTAGTGAAACATTTTGGGATAACTTTAGCAAATCAGCATTTTAAAAGGAAACAAACTGATATTACAATGTTCTGATTAGTCTTCCTAACATGAAGGTTTTTGCAACTATTCCTCATAATGATTCGAAATGGATCCAACATCACATTATTCAGAGTTTGTAAGCATAAGAAGCCTTCACATTTTGCTTCCATTTATAAGTGATTTTTCAATTTTTAAAGTTTGGGGTTGATAAGATTTTTTCATGTTTTTGTCTCTTATGTTCATAATTTCTGGGTACCATATATTTGATGAACATTTTTGAAACAACTGTTTTGTATTTGAATATATTTTTAAATGTATTTGTTTCCTGATTCCTGATGATAACGCTGAATTTTCAGTGTCACGTGATCCTGTTCTAATATCATTCTAATATGCAGATTTGATGCTCAACAAACATTTCTGATTATTATCTATGTTGAAAAGCGTTTTGCTGCTTATTACTTTTGTGGAAACTGTGATATCGTTTATTCAGCATTCTTTGAGGAATGAAAAGTTTAAAAGAACAGCATTTATTTGAAATATAAATGTTTTCTAACATTAAAAATGTATTTCCTGACATTTTTGATCAATTTAATGTTTATTTTACTCAGCCCTACACTTTCAGTATTAAAATATGTAAGTCTGTCATAAAAACATTACTGTTTTAAACTATGATAATCTGATCAAACAGTGAAAAACAAACCATATCAATATATACAACATATAATTATTTTCAGCATTTCCACCACAACCAAAAATTTTGCCCTCAATAAAGAAAGAAAAAACTAAATAATTAGCATCTGTAAACTGGGTGTCCAAGCAAGCTGTTATTTTGTCAAATTATGCAAAAACTATATAGGTCTTAAGGATATATAAAAGCTACCATTTTGTTTTAGCATGACAAAATAGTTGTTTTATTTGAAAAAAGTTTGAAATACTATTTCCACCACAGAATGCATCATTTGAGATGTAGTGGAAATGACAAACAAACAACAAAACACTAGCACATTAATTAACCTAGTGAGATTATGAAATGCATGCTTTAAGAGACTTTATTTTCAGAAAGTCCACAAGGATGAACATGCTTGTATTTGTTTGCACGTTGCATGGATGCAAACACACAGAAGTTTACTCTTCTCTGCTGAAAACACCAGCTGACTTAATGCATCGTGAATATGGTCTGTATATGGTCTGGTCAATCCACCTGCGGAAACGGGACACTGCCGTATACACCCCTGGAAACCTTGCATCTCCACAGCCATTTCCCCAAGAGACCAGGCCGTAGATCCGTCCATCGCACACCAGTGGCCCTCCAGAGTCCCCCTGGAACATCAGCATAAAGCATTGACTGATGGATAATGAAGGATGTCAGCTGGTTGCTAACACAAGTATCCTTCCACAGTACCTTACATGCATCTTTTCCTCCCGTTCTGGAGCCAGCACAGATCATGTTTGCTGTGATGTTTCCGCTGAAGGAGTCACTGCTGTTGCACTTGGAGGTGGAGACGATTGGGAGCTTGACCGTTCGAAGGATGAGAGGGTTCAGACCTCCACTGGGGCTGGTGGAGCCCCATCCTGACACACGGCACATTCTGCCCGCCAGCAGCCCTGTGTTCTGTTTGGGGAGCGGGGCGAGCGACACGTACCTGTTCAGCTCTATAGGTGCACTGAGCTGAAAGAACCAACAATCAGATATACAGATCAGGGTTGGTATGAAAGCACAACTTAAATCATCAAAATGTTAGACCGCATACAATGCATAACAAAGGTGACCAGCTAAGCAATAATGTTAATATCTACCTTTTTTCCCCCTGTGAATTAAACAAACTCATAGCAAAAGATAGCAGTGTTTGCCTATAACGAAGTGTCTATTTACTAAAAGTATAAATAGCTTATCTTGTTGGCAAAGGCTACACTAACTTCACCCACCAATGTGGTGTGTGGAAGTAGCTTTCAACGCGATCGAATCATATAAAGATCGAATGAGCCTTTTGCCAAACTCGCTCTTCTCCCTTTTTCCCATCGCATATCAAATCAGAAAAGCATATATTTTCAATAAGATATTTGAAAAGTGGAAATAAAGTGTTTAATGAGTGTTTAATAATAAAGTATTTATCAGGTAGGGTTAGGGATAGGTGTAGGGAGGGCATATTGGTCCTATAAGGTGGCATCCATTTAATAATTTTAGTAAGTAGGCCTATAATCATGTTACGTTAATATACAACAATACTGAGGAGCAAATAGACACTATTTAAGCCACTATTTAAAAGTATAAATAGCATCTAATATATAAATAATTTTTACTCAAAATAACTTCCTCTCTTGGAGCGGCATCTCT
Source organism: Rhodeus uyekii (assembly GCA_037043235.1). Lineage (NCBI taxonomy): Eukaryota > Metazoa > Chordata > Actinopteri > Cypriniformes > Acheilognathidae > Rhodeus > Rhodeus uyekii. The sequence goes on from JAWRVZ010000061.1 coordinate 1,652,947, forward strand.
TCTCCTCTCTGATGATGTGTTTACTATCATAAGTGCGAGATGATGCATGAGATCGGCCAAAAGCAAACCATAACCATCCAACCATCCAATCAATTTCCCATGGAGAATATCAAGTCTCGGCCTACATTCTTTTTGTTCGTGAAGCCATTTCAATTTTATATACATCACAACAGGGGAGGAAAGATTATCGCATAAGTATTAGTAATATAAGTATTATATTACCGTATTTTCCTGCATATAACCCGCACACGCAGATAATCCACACCCTCATATAGCCTGCCGGCTTTGTGTAAAAAAAATTGATGGCACAACCCGCACCTTTATATAACCCGCACCCATTGATTGATGAACTTTTTTGTGTAAGTTCACATTTTGAATTTCTAATGTTACTTGCATGACGTCAATTATCATAACTGTTCAGGCTCGGTACACAGTGCTTGTGCGTGAAATTCAAACAACAAGAAAACAAACACAAGTCAGAATCAGAAGAAAAAGCAAAAGCAGTCTCTCCCGCTGTGCAGCAGCACGTCCCTTAAGAAGCGTTTCTACAGGTGTTGATCATCGATGAGATGAGAAGAGCCCGCCCTCATGCAGCACAGCCAATCACGTCTTCTTGCATGATTGACAGGTCAGACAGCCTATCAGCGCCAGCTGTCAGAGTGACAGTACAAGCGCCAGAGACAACAACCCTCACGAGAAAGAAAAACAGAAAGAAAACCCGTTACGTGCTTAGGGACGTAACAAATATATTGAAATATTATTACGTGTAAAAAATTTGTGATATAACCCGCACCTTTATATAACCCGCACCTCTGCAGGGTTTGTATAATCTGGTATAACCCGCGGGTTATATGCGGGAAAACTACTAGGGTACTAGGGTTACGATAAGTATTTTGCAACCCTGTACAGCAGGGGTGGGCAAACTACGGCCCGCGGGCCATATCCGGCCCGTTGGGCTTTTTAATGCGGCCCGCCAAACTTGCATTAAACCTCCTTCATTTTACATGTCCCTGTAATGTATGGCGTTAATCCCGTGCTAAAAAGGAACGAGCGCAAAACTGATGTTTGCGCACGCGTAAATTACATCCGCGAGCGGAAAACGGAGCTACACGTAAATACGGGTACCCGCGAGCTCATTTTAATCACTCAGCGCGAACATTCGCCCGCTCTCGACTGCTGTTTTTGCTTGCGCAAGCACTTTTATTTTTGTCAGTTATGGGGCGGGGCTTGCTCTTGTAACAGTAACATCAAACGTCATTGGTTAGTTCCCTTTTTTCCAGAGGTCGGTTGTGATTGTACGCCTGTGATTGTCAATCTAGAGCTGAGGCAAATATAAGATTCAGTCACATTGCATATTATCGTTTTTTCTGTCAATTAAATTGTATTAATATTGTTTTGTTGTAATTTCACGTGTCCCAGTCGAGTGATTTAAGACCAAACTATACTTTATACAGGTTTTCTAGGATTTCTTATAAGTAAATGCACAAGTACGACCTTCACCCCGGCCCCTCTGTCAATTTTAAGAAACCAATGTGGCCCGCGAGACAAATAGTAAGTAATATGTCATCTGAGTAGTTTTTCCTACTGTTTTATTAATACTATGAATTTGGATTATTATAGAGTAGGAAAGTCACTTGCTTTATTCTTGAATTAATCAGTGCTTCCAGACTCTGAATTCAAAATCATACGTCTGTACTTTCTAGTAGGTCAGAGATGGGCCATGGAGGGACACTGTCCTGCAGAGTTTAGCTCCGACGCTGATAAAACTTGATTAGCTTGCTCATTTGTGCTTGATTTAGGTTACATGACAGTGGCGCTACAGGCCTGAAGTTGCCCATACCTGAAGTTGGCGAAAAACAATTTGAAAAAAGCAAACAGTAGCCAAAAAGTTCCTGGTTTGACCGAACACTTTTGGCAAGATTCTGAAGTTCACATCTGATGGACACTTTACTATCTCATGAGTCCATTGGAGATATTTTGTAAATGACAGATGAATTATGCTGGTAGGTCACATGGCAGTGACAACATGACACATTCATAATATATGGAACTCACTTTTTTAATGGTCACAAGCAATTACTTATTTAAAAGAAGCACCTAGTCAGAGAGTCTGCGATTTCACACTCAACCTCAGTCAATTACTCAATGACATCTCTTGTGGCCACCTGCTAGTGGATCTTGCAGAAAAAACAACTGAAATATCCCCACCACCAAATGCCATGTACACAAAATGACCAGTACAGGCAAACATTAAAGATGGAGTCATTTTCAAACCAATTCAAGACTTTTCCACTTTGCAAGCACGGATTTTACAGGACGTTTCAGCTGATATGTTGTTGTTTTTCCTTTTTTTCTAAAACATTTTAGATATAAAGTTATACACCATTTAATCATGATTCTTGCCAGAAATCTATGGTAATCCAAACAGTAATCGATCACAAAACCATGGTGTAATTTTTGTTAGGGGCGCTGAACACCCATACAAAAGCAAGAGCTTACAAAAGCTACAGTAAACACTACATCAACCCTGTAATGTTAGTTAGCAGGCGAGTGGAAGCAAAAAGCGTTTCCCTTTGTTTACATTGTAGCAACAAGCAACAACTTATAATAGGAAATGTTAATAGAAAACGCAAAATAATCAGACATACAATCCACAAACAACAGATTGTCCCAACAAAGTGGGAACTGTTCCATTTCAGGAGAAGCTTTTGAACGTAGACTTCATTGTACTGTCTTAGGTTCTGGAAGCTGTTCTCTGTAAAATGTGCAGCACGCAGAAAAACGTTCATGAACAGTTTAAAATGAATTTTAACCACTCTCTAAGTTAGTCAGAATAAGGAAGGGCAATTTGAGTTTTGGAAAAGGGGTGGAAAAGTCATAAACTGGGCCAACACTGCCTTCTCATCATGGGAGGTTTAATTATCTTTTTGTTCGTGAAAAACTGAAAAGCTGAAGGAAGAGAACAGGAGGGTTAACTAAGGGTTAACCATCCATATTTTTAAATCTTCACTTAAAACTTATTTTTTTAGACTTGCATACAAGTGATTATTATTGTGTGTTCTGCTTTGCTTTTTATATCATGCATCTTTTCTTTTAAATTAACTTTAATGATTGTTTATTGTATTTATATGTTTCTGTGCAGCGCTTTGAGATGTAACTTTTAAAGGCACTATATAAAATAAAATTTATTATTATTATTATTCTCTAATACAGCTCAGCCAGACCTCGTCCCCTTTTTTGAGTATTCCAGTATCTAATTATGAATTCGCAATATTGCATAGTTCATAATGAAATGATTTCAATTAATCTACAAGCAGATCCACAAAAGATGATAGTGTCAGGGTTCTGCCACATTCAGTCTAGTCATTTCTTGTTGTTCTGGCAGAGCTCTGACACAACTGTAATGTCTCGAGTTGTGTGTGTGCGCGCGGCTTCGAGTGTTTGAGTCACGTGCACGCTTGACTGTGTGACGTCTTGTGTGCGAGTTATGATGTCCGGTCCCGATACCTTGTCTGTTTCGGTTTAGTGACGGGATTCGTTCATTCATGACTCGTGTGTTCGTCCTTGTTGTGAGCGCACGAGAACAGGTGTTTACTCGTTCTTGCGCGCTCTATGTCATGTGAGTGGGCGCGGTTTCAAGCTTTGCGCGAGCTGCGCTCTCTCTCTTGTCTGTGTGTTATGTTTAGCACACGGTTTGTGTTTGCATCGGCCGCGTGCTTTCATGTTGTGTTTTCTTGTCACGTGCAGTTTGGTTGTCACCAGCTGCCTTTGTTTAATGTGAACATGAAGCGACGCGCATCCGCATTGGCTGCTTGTTCATGTCTTGTCTGTTACCCATCCCGTCTTGTTTCATTGTCATTAGTTTGATTTGCTCCCAACTGTGTCTTAGTCAATTACCGTTCCTCCTGTGTGTATTTATTCTCCCAGTGTCTGCTGTCTTGTGCTGGTTTCTAGTTTTTTTATGGTTGCTTTCCTGTCTCCAGTTTCTAGTCTAGTTTAGTCTAGTCTTGTTCGTGTCCATGTTCGAGCCTTGTTTTCCCCCTTGGGGTGGTTTTTGTTTTTCGGAGAGTTTTTTTACTTGTTTTGTTTAATAAATCACCATGCACTCACCTCATCACACTCACTCCCCATGAGTCCTCGCCTCATCTACTTTCACCCAACCTGACAGATAGGGTCATTACTACTCGAGTCAGTATAATAATTTAGTATCCATTACGAAGCAAGACGTTTTGTAAAGATTTCATTGCAAAGTTTTGTTCTCAGTTTATGGCGTCAACATCAAGGTCATGGGTTCGATTCCCAGGGAAAGCAAGAACTGATTAGAATGTCAATGTGTTTCTGGAATGCAATGCAAGTCGCTTTGGATAAAAGCATTTTCCTAATGCATAAATGTAAATGTAGTCACACTCATTCACTTAAGAGTGATCACTCCAATACATAGAGCATGTACCTTTATGAGCATAATATCTGCATTATTGGTGCTCCTGTTGTACAGAGGGTGTGGGATGAGCGAAAGAGGCTTGGAGTACTGCTCTGTCCCCTCATAAACTCCCAGAGTATAATCTCCAGCCACCACCATCATCCGATCCATCCTTAAGACAAGCAAAAACAGTCATCAACTAATGAAAATATTCCAACACCACCGCATAGCTTCAAACCACTTTAAATACTATATAGAAAGAAAGAACTGTCCAGATACCAGACATATAGTGGAGTGTGAAAAGTCACTTTTTCACACCCCTGTATGCTTTACATCTGATTTCTTGTTATGCACAATGACTCATTGTAGAGGACATGAGTTGAATGACAGTATTCTCCCTGTTAGTCGGCTCAGCCATGCCAAGCAGCAGATAAGCCAGCATTCATTAAGTGCCACACAGTGATGACGGGTCAAGGTTACCGCACGTCGTGTGTGCCCGTCTGCTTTACTCTGCCTTTCGACTCACCCGCGGACTTGGCAATCAGCTCTGCTGCTATACACACCCTGTAACGGCCTGTTTAGGCAGATAATCTGTTTAAAGAAAAGGTGAAATAAGATCACACACCCAATATGGCAGTGTGCGGCTGTAAGCACCCAGGACTTATGGACAAGAGATCCGCCACAGAAGTGCTGCCCTTTTGAGCTCTGTAACGAAACTATGTATTTGATTGAATTTGGCGAGGGGTTATATCCACCAACGATGCGGCCCTGCACAAAGTCCAGACCTGGAAAACAATATAACAAAGATTTAAAATAGCTCAGAACTAAAAATGACAGTGGAAGAAATGAAATGAAATGAAATCTCATTTACAGTGAGTTCAAACTGACAGCTGACAAAATCGAGCTTGACACTCTGAGATTCCCTGTTAAATAAAGGTGAAGTTTCTTATAAAGTCTAAAATCTTATGGGTTAAATAAGTATATAATTAAATAAGAATATTTATGACATCTGATTGATTCATACAGTCAATATTTGATAAGGTGCATCAATGCGTATCAAATGGATCATTGGCAAATGAGAATGTCCATGACAAAGAAAATAACTTTTATACCATTTTCAAGAAAAATAAATCTTTCATAAAATGTTTACCCTTTATATATATAAAATGTAAAATTATCTGATATTTTAAGAGACCTAATGACCTTATATAATAATATATATAATGTCATTATATAATATTGTCAAAATATAATTACCATTTCAAATTTCAAATTCTATTTTGATATATTTGAAAATTTAAATTATTCCTTTGATGCAAAGCTGAATTTAAAGCATCATTACTCAAGTCTTTATTGCCACGGGATCCTCTACAATTGCAAAAGTCTGTCAAATATTAATATGCAGCGAAGCAATTTTATATTTTTTAGGAAATGAAAAAAAATAAAAATTATTATTTTTTCCCATTTGATCGTTATATCAGAACAATCAAACTTATATTTTGGATAATTCGAGTGTATTCGATTCAAGACAAAAATGAGCATCATGTTAATGAGATGTCATGTCAAAAGATAAGCTGAAATACTGTAAGAGTCTTAATTCTGGCTTGTTAGAAAGTGATAGTGTTCAGTACTTACAGTTGACCGGGATGAGTTTCAACAGCACCAGAAAGAGCAGCATGGTCATGGCTAATGTGAGCATGTGAAGCGGTACTGACTGTCGGCGACAGTATATCTACCAAACCCCTCCACAGAGGATGAGGGGATCCCATCATCACTCTTCCTCAGGTTTCCCAAGTTCTGATTTCCGTTTTCATGGAGAACTATGAATCAAACATTGTTTGACTCAAGGAAACAAGTTGGGCTTTTTCGCAGCTTTGCCCTCTCTGACCTTCTATCGCTTGAGAGTAATGGACATTAATACAAGTTCAAACATGTCTGATATATTCTCCTCAACCCTGTGTGTGATAATTGGCCAGAACCTTGTTAAAAATGCTAATGTGTTGCTGATGTCATTTCTGTAATAATATGGAATCAATTATTTTGGCCTTAAATAAGAATTTTCCAAAGGCCTGGATAATTATAAAGATAACTATGACAATAACATTTGTATGATTTATCAAAACATTATGCCGTTTCAAATCTTATCTTGTACTCTTTAAAGTGCATTCAAGTACTCCTGGGAAGTTCATGTTTATGAATTGGGAAGTTGTGATTACGACAGGTGTCGTAAAGGTGTGTTTAAGTCACTTTGGTTGGAGCAAGATGGTATTGAGCCCCTATAAATGGACATTTGCAAAAATAAAACAATATATAAGAAATGGCAATAAATTTGTTTTAGTTTCCAATAATAGATTTACATGCATCCAAGGTAAAACACACTTTAATTTTTTCATAATATACATCAGGGTGCAAACTCAATTGCACAGGGGGCCAAAATCCAAAAACACTTTAGGTCGCGGGCCGAACAGGATAAACATTTGACACACTAAAACTAAACTTTTAAAACTTACCTTTTTTTTTTTTTTTTTTTACATAAATGTGAATAAAAACACATGTGGAATAAATCAACTTATACCGTATAAACCTGGAAATCGAAATAAAATCAAAAACATTTCAGCAATAACAAATCAAATCATTCAGTTGTCTTTGCTCTTATGTCATTTGTCTCATAGTGTCGTCTTATTAAATTCTTTAATTAAATTCTTTAATTAAGCTCCGCAAATGAGACACTCGGTTATACCGGCAGTATATCAGTAAACATGTACCGTATTTTCCTGCATGTGTTATAGCAGATTTTACAAACTATATCACAGTTTTTTTTACACGTAATAATATTTCTATATATTTGTTACGTCCCTAAGGACGTACGTTTTTTTTTTGCTCTGTATTTTCTTTCTGGCGCTTGTACTATCACTCTGACAGCTGGCGCTGATTGGCTGTCTGACCTGTCAATCATGCAAGAAGACGTGATTGGCTGTGCTGCCATGAGGGCGGGCTCTTCTCATCCAATGATCAACACCTGAATTTCGCGCACAGGCACTGGGGTGCGGATTATCGTCTGCGGGTTAAATGCTGGGAGAGACGATACTCAGCCTCCCATCGGTTTTTAAAGGCTCTATTTTCAGAATCAACTTTTCTCTTCGGCATCGTGTGGGCTAGCTTCGCAATAACTTGCAGCATCATAAGCTAGACTTAATTAACTCGGGAAGTGTCTGTAGTCTGTAGTGCTATATATCGCTGGGCCATTAATAATAATATATAAAACGATCTCGCATGGCCCGCGGGCCTTGAGTGTGACACCTATGATATACATTGTACATCACCCCAGTCTGTTGTGATTGGTCTACTCTGCTCTAATTGGTCAGATGGCCCTCTGTTGTGATTGGTCTCCTCTGCTTTGATTGTTTCAGAATTTAGTCTTTCTTTTAAGAGACAATCATTTTATTTGATTGTGTGGTTTGATCTTTAAAGCTTTGCAGATATTTCATGAATAAACAGCTGTATTACACTGGATGAAAAGTAATATTTGAAAAAGCGTAATGGGGCAATTTAACAAGCTATAATATCGCTAAGCTAATTTATTAAAAAAGAAACAAAGGAAAAATTGAATGTGTTTAGCTATGTCATTGTTATGTCATTAAATTAATTAAAAGATATACATTTTATTTTAAACAAATTCATACCGGAATGAAATCCATACAGCTTTGGAACAACTTGAGGATGAGTAAATGATGACAAAATCTTAATTTTTGGGGACCTTCAAAATATATAGAAGTTAGTTTCTATATCTTTTCTAAGTGATCTGACTTAGGGTTTTTCCAAAAAAATGACTAAAAAATTGTAAAATTCCCATTGACTTTCATTAAAGGAATGTTCATATGATTCAAGACTGTTCAAAGACCAACTGTCAAATTTCAAATCTAAACACAGAAGCTCATGGGAATAGACCCTTTTCACATGACGTCACGCAACTTCCGTTTTAACTCAAAGCAAGGTATCTTTACTTCCGTTTAGCCGCAAGCGCGTTCAGGTGAATGCAGGAACTGGCTAACTAACAACACGAAAAGTAAAGGTTATAGTAATAATAATAATGTTTACATATTTATAGGTTTCTGTATTTTAGTTCGTTTGATAATGTTAATGATTTTTTCCAGTTTACAACTCTTTAACATGTGCGTGAACTGGATGGTAAAGTAGGCTAGTTTGTAGCAATATGCATCACTCTCAGCCTGTGTTGCCTGAAGTTTACTAATAAGTTTTAACTTTTATATTATGTATTCCCGCACAGTTGTTTAGAATGACCCCCCCTTAATCCAATCTAACGGTCAAACCATTTTCATATTCTGATGAGATTCATTATTCCTCTTTACCTGTGTCCATCTTTCAACAGTTTCCCACCCATCAAGCATGGCACAGTCTTCTTGTCGATGCTATTGTAGTCTTCCTTGTTGTTCAATAAATACATTAAAAAACTTTTGTGGCAGTAAATTAATTTTATAACCTTTATGGCCTTATGGTAATGCTCCATATTGGAATGTTTATAATGTGTTTGATCTGCACAATTTATGTTTGCAGTGTTTACACCGAACCCAAATATATTCAGTGACTGTATATTGTGTTCAATAAACATCATACATTTGTGATAAGCTGTTGCCCTCAATATTTTAATGTTTAAAATTGCATTTCCTGTTTCCTGTTGTCAAAATTCTACAAAAAATGACAACGTCAAAGAAGTTTGTTTGAAACCTTTGCCAATTTATTAATAAAACAACTCACATGTACAGAAGTATTCACAGCCTTTGCCATGACACTCAGTTGGATCCTGAAAATCCACTCTTACTGCCCATTTGCATTGTTGTACAGTGTACATTTCACAACTGTTTGGGCACGATTCTTGGACTTCTTTGGTACCGGTTTGTATCCATCAAGTTTAGTACGTGATGTAAGCGAAAATGTGTCTGAAAGTCGCTGTACATCATAAACGCATGTAAGGCAGATGTAGAAAGGGACTGTGTAAACTTAATCGCGTTCACTATGACGGCCGGCGGAAGTAAAGATACCCTGCTTTGGGTTAAAACGAAGTTGCGTGACGTCATTGTGAAAAGGGTCTATTAGTGAAGAGGCGGTTCTATCAACAGTTTCTAATCCAATGAGAATCAATTAAGCTGCCATTCTACCTTATATGGCGAAGTATATATGCTTACACTTCCTGTTTAATTCCCTTCATGTTTTCCCTACAATGGTAACTTGCATAGGGATTTTGTATTGAACATAACTCTGGATCACAATCTCATAGAGACAAGGGGGAGGGCTCATTTTACTCAGGCAACCAACCAGTCTCTCAGATCACTATGAAGCCATCAAGTCACGCCATTTAGAGCACCCTAGCAACCGATCCCATAGACTTCCATTGAAAGAGATCAAATTCTATCTCTGGATAGAAAAGTCACAGAAACATGAGGGATGACTTGTTTGACTTGGGACAGCAAACTGCCAATCGCCAATCATCTTCAACATTCCCTAGCCACGCCCTAGCAACCATTGTTGAGAACCCTAGCAACCAAATCCAAAGCGAGATATCTTCAGTTCTGAATGTCGTACAGGTGTTGTGGTTGGTTTATATCATTCATACCTACAAGCAGCCTTAGGAGTAACATCACTATCAGCTGCAAAGCCACTCCATAGCAACCAAACAGAGTACCCCAGCAACCGTTTAGCCAGACCTATAACGCTGCATTCGAGCGTCGTAGAGACATGTTCTATTTGTTCAAACAGGACTTCCAACACATTACACAGTGAATAGATACATGTTAATAGTGATTAGCTCAGTGTTAAATATGCTAAGAATGCCATAGAAACTACCCAGAACACATCACAGGGTATAAGTTGTACCCCTGGTGCGCTAGAGGTAATTTGCCCAAATTGCCCCATAGAGATACTATGGTGAGGCTCGGCCCATGAAACAGCATCTGATTAAATGTTTGCCCCACTATGGTAAATTGCATGGGGATTTTGTATTGAACATAACTCTGAATCACAATCTCATAGAGACAAGGGGAAGACCTCATTTTACTCAGGCAACCAATGAGTGTTGGTTTATATCAGTCATGGTGACCAGAAGCCTTTGGTGTAACATCAGTGGCAGCTGTCAAACCACTCCCTAGCAACCAAATAGAGTACCTTTAGCCAGACCTATATCTCTTTATCAGAACGTCGTAGAGACATGGGGGTTGTGTCTATTGACTCATGCTAGCAAACAGGCCTTCCATCATGCTACACATGCTAGCAGTGATTAGCTACATGCTAATAGTGATTATGTGTTAATTCATGTTAAATCATGCTACTGATATGCTATTTAGTGCTAAATCTTACTAAATTATGTTAAGTCATGCTGCTGACATGTTAATCAATGCTAAATCGTGTTAGTGACATGCTAGTCTATGCTTAATAATGGTAGAGACATGGGAATTCATGCTTGTAACATACCAATTCATGGTAAATCATGTCAGCAAAATGCTAATTCGGTCAGGGTTCTGCCACATTCGGTCTAGTAATCTCTTGTTGTTGTGGCAGAGCTCTAACACTACCGTAATGTCTCGAGTTGTGCGTGCATGCGTGCGTGCGCGCGGCTTTGAGTGTTCGGGTCGTGTGCAGGCTTGTCTGTGTGACGTCTTTTGTGCGAGTTATGATGTCCGGTCCAGATACTTTGGTCTGGTTCAGTTTCAGTTTTGTCGAGATACAAGCATTCATGACTCGTGTGTTCGTCCTTGCTGTGAGCGCACGAGAACAGGTGTTTGCTAGTTCTTGCGCGTTCTATGTCAAGTGAGTGGGCGCGGTTTCAAGCTTTGCGCGAGCCGCACTGTGTGCAGTGTTGTGAGCAAGCGGTTTGTGTTTATATCAGCCGCGTGCTTTCATGTTGTGTTTTCATGTCACGCGCAGTTTGGTTTTCACCAGCTGCGCGCTGTCTGTGTGTCTTTGTGAACACGCAGCGATGCGCATCCGCATTGGCTGCGTGTTCATGTCTCGTTAATGTGTATGTAGTGTACTCTATATGGCACAAACAAACGACTCGCTGACGTCAAGCTCTTTGGGGGTTCTGCAATTTATTAAAAGAGGACAGTCAACATACACTCTCTCAGCTTTACTTTTCTTCTCTCTCTCAGCTGCCTCTCCTCAGTCACAGAGAGCACATTTCAATTCACATACATTTTACACAAACTTTCATTCAACAGAAAAACCTGCGCTCTAATTTGGCGCGCGGGCGGCAACATAAAATAAACACGTGCGCGAACTTAATTCGGAAAACATACATATAACTACTTATTCTAGTTATAGGAACTTGTTACAATCGATATCACCTCAAAACTTTACTTCATTTTACATATTTCCCGCTCTTTATTACAGAGCTCCCCGAATACATACCTGCCTCACCTCAGTCACAGACTATACTGAAGGAGAGCAGGTGCGACCCGTCCCTTAATTCTGACGTCACACAGTGATCAACTTAAACATATCAATTTTAAAACAACCATTTATAATTTTCCCATGTTTCTATATTCACAACATACATCCATAACAATATAAAAATAAAATGAAAATAAACATTTCTTGTTAAGACACTTAAATGTTTACTGGAATAACCGACAGCAAAACTCCCAACACTACATACCCTCCCACCTTGTTTCCCTGCTTAACTTTGATTTGTCCCAGCTGGTTTCCCAATAAATTACCAATCATCCCGTGTGTATTTATTCTCCGAGTGTCTGCTGTCTTGTGCTGGTTTCTTGTTGTTGTATGGTTGTGTTGTTCTTTGTCTCCTGTCGAGGTTTCCCAAGTCTAGTCTTGTTTTTTCCCCTCGGGGTGGTTGTTGTTCTTTTTTTATTTTGTTTTGTTACGAATAAAGTCCCCATCTCATAGCACCATTGAGTCCTCGTATCTCCCCTTCAACTTTGTCCCCTTCTGACAAATTCATAATAGCTACATGTTAATTCCAGCTAACGACACGTTAAATTATGTTAAAGACATGTTCATGTTAACTACATATACATTTATGCTAAATCAAGTTAGGAACATAGTAATCAATGATAAATCATGTTAGCAATATGGTAATCCATGCAAATTCATGCTATCGACATGCTAATCAATGTGAATCATGGAAGTGACATGTTAATCAATCCTAAATCATGCTAGCTACATGTTAATCCATGTTAAATCATGCAAGCAATCAATTAATGCTAAATTCATGCTGGTAAACAAACTCATGGTAAATCATGTTATGCTATTTCATGTTATTTCATGCTAAATCTAGGTGGCGGCATGTTAATTCTAGTTATATCTTGCTAGCGATATGTTAATTCACACAAAATCTTGCTTACATATTTTAATTCACTAACAACTTGCTGATTTTTGTTAGCAACATGCTTAACACCCTAACTTAAAGCTGTTAAAACTACTTCAAACTTTCTGGTCCGGCTTTATCAAGCAAAGTTCATTTACAAACTTTACTCATATACAGTAGTTGTTAAATTACATTTCAATGTAGCTACTTATGAGAGCCTATGCCTACATGCAAATTGTTTGTGTTAATGATCATTTCAAAAGGAATTTCACGTTTTGTTGAAAGTGACTTCTCACTGTAAAAAACAAACAAAACAACAAAATATTTGCTGCCAATCAAGTCCAATCAACATGCCATTTCAAATTAAGTTACATTAAGCTGACTTGAAAAGAGCTGAAATTACTGATCATGTTATTTTTTACAATAGTGCTACTATAGACAATAGACAGTGGACCTTTTTTTACCTACAAAATTTTGCTAACGTGACCGCACTTTAAATGTAAACCTCCATGTCCTCTGCCAGCTACTGTTGTCCATCTGATTTTATTTAGGATGCAGTACAAACATTTACCCATACCCTATGTCCCCCACAAAAGCATTTTGTTTCAGTAATACACACCATGTTTCTGAAACTACCCATCTCCAGGGAAAGAGAATAACAATGACATACTCTGGCTGAGCAGATTATGAGTCTTGAGTATTCAAAGAAAAGACTGTAGCACCCATAATAAAAATTTCACATTTGGTATCTCATTTGATTTTCAAACAATGGGAACAGAGAAATCGACATGTATTTTTCTGATCAAATCTCATGAGGCACTATCAGAATACACATTCATTACATCCAACTAGAGATAAATGGCGAACTCATCCTGCTAGGTGGAGCTTCTCCCCTTACGATACAGATATGCATTTAAAGACCTTGTACGCAGATGCTTTGTTTAACACCACCCTATTTTGCCATCACCTGATATCCTATTCTCTGACAAACGTTTTGTCAAATGAGAGACAGATCAAATGAATCTATAGATATTTGATTTCCCCTCAGAGAGCAGAACAATGTGTTTGAATCAAAAGCAACTTTTAGAAATGATAGCATCAACCAAGAGCTTGTGGTTCAGCCCAAGTCTTGGTGGAGAATAGTTAAACAAAACAAGACCATAAAACCTAAGGGACAGATGTGGTTACACTATAAAAGCAAAGACAATATTCACATTAGGTAGTTCAGGAGGAAGTTAGTGGGATTTAGCTGCTCAGGATTGAGTTTTTGATGCTCAGGGTGAGTTTATATTTCTGTTTTAAAGTGTAGGAAACGTCTTAAATGTCATACACATAACGTCATATATTATATTCTATACTGTTCAGAAGTTTGGGGTTGGTGATTTAAAAAAAAATGTTTGTGAAGTCTTTTAAGCATAAGAAGTCTCTTCTGCTCACCATGACTGCATATATTTAGTTTATTTATTCCTGTCAATTTTCAGCATCATTTCTCCAGTCTTCAGTATCACGTGATGCTTCAGAAATCCTTCCAATATGATGCTCAAAAAACATTTATTATTATTTTCATTATTATTCTTTGATTTATTCGAAATAGAAACCTTGTATTTGTATTTACTGTCACTTTTGATCAATTCAATGCATTTGAGATTAATAAAGTATTGTACATCATACATAATGTCATATTAACAGTTCTAGACATTTTAAAATGTTGATGATTGATTAATGACAATGGTTATACTTTGTTTTCTTTAAAAGAGAGTTTTATTAAATGTTAAAAAAGTTAGTTAAACCAGACTGCTAAAAAGACTGCCTTGGCCCGACTGAGGAGCCAGCTAAACCAGTTTAAACGAGCTGAACTGAACTTTTTACTTTTCTTTTTAGCCGTAAATGTAACTGTTGTTTGACATCTGCTTTGACATTCATTCAATATTTGACCATGTATTATGTAATCCTGTACTATTAGGCTTTCTGTAGCTCAAACTGTAGCGCATGGTGTTTGCAACACCAAGGTCATGGGTTCAAAGCAAGAACTGATTAAAATGTTAACATGTACCTTGATTGCAATGCAAGTCGCTTTGGATAAAAGCGTCTTCCAAATACATAAATGTAAAAGGTATCTCTGACAATCAATAGCTGCATGGTTCTCCATTTGTTTTCTGACCTCTAAACGTCCTCTGTGTTTTAGATCCCTCAAACATGAAGAAATGCCTTGAATACGCCTTGCTCCTCATCATCTCGACGCTTCACGGTAAAGCACTGCATTACCTGAGCGACTCACAGCGATCTCATCTAAATATAATGCATATGTAACAGGATGTTGTTTTCTGTGCATACATTACTGAAAAACGTTTGGTGAGCACCGGCCGCTGGCATTAATGCTTATCTAGCACATACGAGGGCTCACTACATCATTATTCTCCTCATTCACAGGCTCGCTGCAGCAGAGAATCATTGGAGGACAGGAGGTTGAGCCCTATTCCATAAAGTACCAGGCCTCAGTCCAGTACAACAACTATCATTACTGCGGAGGAACACTCATACACCCGCAGTGGGTGGTTACTGCTGCCCACTGCTGGAGGCCGTGAGTATTACAACCACAATCCCCCTTTATTGACAAGCTAAGCACAAGGAACTAGCATGCTACAGCATATCTATGACTGTTTACTGATGCAATATGGTTGGGTTCTGCTGTCTGATCTGTTCGCAGGAGCTATTTAATCAAAGTGGTTTTGAGTGAGCATGACCTCTCCATAAAAGAAGGATTTGAGCAGGTGTTCAATGTCTCCAGAGTCCTGGTGTATTACATGTACAATTACAGGACATTTGATAGTGACATTATGCTCTTGAAAGTAAGTTCATTAAGCATCAAATAAAATAAAAAAATTGCATTTTTGTTGAGCTGTTCATAAGTAAAAATGACAGAGTATTGAGCGGTAATGGTTTAACGATTTTAATCACAAATCACTGGTCAGAAATGAAACAATCGCACACATACGGTAGATGAACAAGAGGAAGAGTCAGTGTTGATCCATTGAATGGTAATGGCTTTAAAGAGTTCATGGGTAGTTGAAAAATCGATTGAAATTAATTTGAGTTTAATGTGAGAATCTGACCAGGCCAAAACATGAGCCTGCTGGATTTGTTCTCAAGCCACTTCTTGGTAGTCTCTGCAATTTGAACAGGAGCGTTATCTTGTTGAGGAATAACACTTGATCATTCCTCTTTAGATAACAACTTTTCATTTGTAGGAAGGAAGCCATTCTGATATATTCTCCTGAACAAGCATTGCATGACTTTTCTGAGTGTAGCTCACCAATATCAGCAGCTAAAAACGCTCCCCACACAATAACGTCTCTTGTTTCACTGTGGTGGAGATGCATTTATTATTATATTTTGAAGACAGCGCTCTGAAGCATCACCATGCAACTCATGATTCATTGAGATTCATCACTTCACACACACAACTTCGCAAATTCTGCCAAAATATCAATGGTTTTTTAAAATATTTTGCTAATTCCCTGAGCAGTAATTGTGGTTAAGATAATTAAATGCTTAGACATTTTTTTATTTTTTTTAATAATGTGTGTGTGTGTGTGACAGAGGCCAGCTATTAAAGAGCTGTGCAGGTAAACCTCCCTCCCCTAATCCCAAAATGTGCAGAGTGGGATGAGCAGGACTTGAGCGGTTTATTTATATAAATAATTTACTTATGGCAAATTATGCTGATTTTAATAATAAAAAAAGTGTCATACTTTCTCTGTCTTTCTCTATCTCACACACACAAACAGAAAGCTTATATAAATGTTCTATATTTTTATATATTTGTAATATAAATTATTATATATAAGTTTTGATATTGGTAAGACTTGTTTTGCTTTTACTTGAAAATGTAATTTATTCCTGAGATCGAAGCTGCATGTTCAGCACCATTCAGAAATATTCCTTATTATAAATCAACATTAAAAGCAGTTGTTTATGTGTTAAATATGCAATTTATAATATTGTCAATTTCATTCATTCTTGGATCTGTGCCTCAGCTGGAGAAGCCCGCAGAGCTCAATGCCAACGTTCAGCCAGCCGTGCTGCCAACTTCCCTCGCTCCTTTAGTAGGCGGCACGATATGCACAGTGAGCGGCTGGGGCGTCACTCAGGTCTACAGCTATTACCTGTCGCCCGTCCTGCGCGCTGTGGACGTCCAGATCATCCCGCAGTGTCAATACTACTACTACTACAGAATCACAGACAACATGGTGTGCGCCGGCTCCCCGCTGGGCGGCAAAGACTCCTGCCAGGTGATTCCGAGCAGCAGAGAAAAACATTTTCATCGCAGAACGCTTAACACTGTGTGATCTGTGGTGACATCATGCTGTGTTTGGCTGCAGGGCGACTCTGGCGGGCCGCTCATCTGTAATGGCTATTTTGAGGGGATCGTGTCCTGGGGCATCAGCTGTGCCAACCCTTATTTCCCGGGAGTCTACACCAAAATCCGCAACTACGTCTCCTGGATCAAATGGATAATCGACAATGACAGCGGTTAGAAGGTTCTTTTTCCAAAGGTTGTTGAACTGCCACACCATCACAAAGACCCAGAATACTGAGGAAACCCAGGTCAATGTCTATTAGATAAGACAAATACCAACATTAAAAGTTGAACAAACAAAGAAACAAGTTTTGCACATGAGACTTTCTTTTGTGGGTAAATTGTGTTTATATTCATGATTGTATTGGCACAAAATCGAATTCCAACAAACTTCAATGATTTTTATTTTATTTTTATTGTCATTTCAAGGCAGGAGACCATCAAATAAATAAATATAATATTTTCCCAGCTTACTATCACTGTTGACCTATTTATCCCCAGCAGTCTGTTATGAAAACGAACGCTTTTCATCATATTTCCATTGGGAATGTCAGTGTATTATTGCGCAGTGACCTTTATACCTCATCCTCGCTGTCTCTCAGTTAAGGAAAGGAAAGGTTGCTGTCGCTCTGACTGGAAATGACATAACCTTTCAGCATGACAGCATCACACACATCAAGCACGACATCAGGGAGGTGGGATATCTGGGAAAAGGGGATTGGATGTCGGATTTGGCAAAACAAAGTCTCAGGCAAGTCTGTTGACAGAAAGACGACACATGCACAGCATAGCAACATGGGGGACCAAACGATGAACCACGAGCTTGTTAATGGGTTGAATGGGCACTTGGTGGGAATAAAAGAGTTGATTCTGAAGTCGCTAGAGGTCAAGAAGTTCGCCTACTGCCCCTACAGCAAGTTTCCAGTCGGGGCGGCGCTCCTGACACACGACGGGACGGTTTTCACAGGTGAGGGAATATCTGAAATGTAAAAGTCATTTAGTTGTGTAAATAGACTTTTTAGTTTGGTCATCGTTGATTGCATAAATGTTTTTTTGTTTTGTTTTACCATTACATGGAAAACGGAGAACCAATGGTAGGTAAAACTGATACTTAAAGGGAAAGATCACTCAAAAATGTAAATTTATGAATTGGTCATTAATTTCTCATCTTCATGTTGTTGAGAATTTCAGTCATGTTCGGAACACAAATGAAGATCTTTTTGATGAAATATGAGTTACGCAACTATCACTTTAACGTTTCAAAAAGTTCAAAACTAAACCATATGAATTGAGTGGTTTAGTCTACATTTTCTTTTGTCAAATTATCACTTTATATGATGAATAGTTTTTTTAAACGGACAAATTTGTTAAAAAAAAAAGCTTTTTTGTCAAAGAATACGCCCGGATGGGATTCTGAACGAAACACAGATGAAGTAGATCGAAACTTCACAGTCATTAGCCCTTCCTGGGTTGACATTACATTCGGTAATGTTTGGCGGTTTTAAAGTGTTTGATGATCATGTAATTTAACATTTCCGTAAGCAATCTTCTACCACTTGGTTCTGCTTCTTCTTCACATGTGTTTTTTTTTATCTGGAGATACTTTAGTATTTCAGAAGATGTGCCACCTCTGTATAACAGTGAAATAGAAAATTCTGTCAATAATGGGGAAAGAGTAAAGTAGATTTGAAGTAAATAATCAAGCTTTTCTTTATAAATCAATAGGTATTTTCAAACAGTGTATAAGACAGTATGGAAAATTTTCAATCAAAAGTTAAAACAACTACAAGCCAAGAATACTTAATTATACTTTTAAGTATATCTCAATTAAAAGACTGAGTGCAAGTATAGGCCAAATATTTTTCTGTCAGTGAAGATCAGGTGCTCTAAAGTGCAACTTTATGTACAATGGAATACGGATATGTCGACGGCCTCGGGAGTTGCAAAAAAGCGTTGAGATAACCGATGATCGAGAAAACCAACAGCCAATATGGAGATTTATTTGATGAAGCGATCGGCATGCTATAAAAATGTACAAACACTGTATATGTTTGCTAACAACAAAAGGCATATGTGCAGCAACTAACAGCAGAGATTTACCAGTATACAATAAAAACACCTTCCATTCTCCATACAAACCTTTAATTATATTCTCCAACATTGCAAACACAATTTCACTCACAGCGTAAACACAGTCACACACACACAAACACATTCACTCATAACACAGTCATTTCACTCGGACACAGTTCTGAAAGTATTGCACACGCGGTTACTATGGTTTCTTACAAACTCTAAAATGCTTTGTTGCTTTTTGCCTTTAACGTCTGCTGGAAAACAAATGCTTCTCATTAGTCACAGGTATCATGATAACTGATGTGAAGTGACAAATTTGTCCCTGTTTTGTGCTCTAAATATTTGGGTTTGGCGACATAAAAGAATCAACATAACCGATCATAACCGATAAGAAAACAGAGTTGGCGAGTTAACCGAGATCGAGATAAGTGAACTCCACTGTATATTTAAGAGAAGTGCCTAATCTATGTCTGAGAAGTACATAAAAAGTAGACACAGTATAATTATTTTTAGTTTAAAAGTAATATATTAACAGCACACTTGAAAACACTTTTTTTGTAAGGGTTGGTCTGAAAGGCTAACGCTCTTGCTAACTAAAGCTAACTCTTTTATTTGATTATGTATTACAGTTGACCAGTGGTCTCTCAGTTCAACTGATACAGCTTTGATCTTCTGTGAAACAGCACCATGTTGTTCAGTAACCACATGTTTGTCACGCGGCAGTGAGAAGAGGTTTTTGTTGTCTCAGAAAGTAAATAAAAACCTCTATCCCTGACCTGACAGGCCCGCTTCTGACCGGCCAATAGAAATAAAACTGTACAAAACACAAGTTCGAGATGTACCTCGTGTGTTTACAGTGTGATGTAACATATTTGGACACTTGCACTCAGTTTCACAGGCAAGGCTTGAGCTTTTTTTTTGAGTTTTAACTGAAAGACATTTAAAAAAAAGCTGTTTAAAAGCCCTGACAATTTAACTAAGGCCTTAATTTAATCCAGGCCTTGTCTATGAATTCCTACAATTTTAAACAGGGGGAATGTGTTAATAAAAAGCTAAATGAATTATGACATTTTCATTTTTGCTCAACATCAGGCTGTAATGTGGAAAACGCGTGCTTCAACTTGGGAATCTGCGCTGAGAGAACCGCCATCTCAAAAGCTGTTTCAGCGGGCCACAGGGATTTCAAAGCCATTGCTATTGCGAGGTAAACCGCTACTCTACTGGCTGGATATAACATTTGAAACCACTTTAACCATTTAAGATGATGGTCAGCATCAGTGTAAGTGTCTTCTGCTCTTTCAGTGATATGTGCGAGAACTTCATTACCCCCTGTGGAGGCTGCAGGCAGTTCATGAGGGAGGCAAGTGACGCTCGCCACAGTATTTCACACCAACTAAACAAGCAACATACTCCGCTTTCATTAAATGTTATCTTTGTTTTCAACTAGTTTGGTGCTAACTGGGACGTGTATTTGTCCAAACCTGATGGTTCCTACGTGGAGATGACCGTCGAGGAACTCCTGCCTGCGTCTTTTGGTCCGGACGACTTGAGAATGAAGAAAGTGAATATTCGTAACGAGTTTTGAAGAGCCGACTCTAGACGAGAAAGTCTTTGTACAGCAGAGTTTTACTGTTTTACTGTCCAGAAAGAGGATTAATGGCGTTTAACAGGGAATGTTGAATGTATATTTGTAATTGATATATTTAAACACACAAATTATTATTATTATTACTCAATAAATAAAGTCAAAACAGTTACAAATATGAGTATACACATGTTGCTACAGTACAAACTTTATTAATATTATTTTTAAACAACGCACGAGATATGCAAATCAACCACAAAAAAGTGCAACATAAAAAAGTCATTTTCTTAAAAGACAATCCCAACTGGTAATCTAGAGACATCCTTAACCTGGTTGTTAATTCAGATGCAGTAAGAACCTCTATTTAAATATTATTAAGTTTATGACTTAAAGAATCCTAAGCAAGTCAAAGTGCAAAACATGAAACAAAGGACATTAAAGAAATGATGGGGTTTGAGGAAAGGCAGCACATGCACAAATGGCTGAGTATCTTCTCAAGTACCGTATTCAAAACGTATAATAGTGACCTTTTCATGCACCACAGTTTAGTAAATTTGTAGTTAAGAGATTTTGCATAAGGAGAATAGGTTCACTAAACCATTCCCACACACACACACACACGCGCTTACTTCTTTTCTTACTTCTATAATCCAAATAGTATTGGAAAAAAGGCAGAAAGCTTACCTTACTATGAACTGCTTCTGAAACCAGGGCCACCGCTTGAATTCACAGGACCCTGGACAAAATCATAAGCCATATACCCAGGTGTGTTAAGACACATTTTTAGCCCTGTTGTAAGCTACACAGAGTGGCTTTATCTGGATATTGGCATCAATACAATAATGAAACAACCTTACTAACAAAAAAAGACAGTGTACGTTGGTGATGGAAAGGAGATTTGCCCCTCAAGCAGCAAACAAGCACTTGGTGCTCTGAATGAAGAAAACCTCTACTCATAACCAGTGCTTTTATAGAATAACTTAACATCACAATAATAACCAAGTAATTTGGATAGAAAAGACGTTGAAAGCTGGAATTCAACATCTTTCACGTCACTACAGCATGCCTCCTGCAATAGGGGTGAGTCTTATTTCTGCGGTGTTATGGTGTCCAGACCGGGCCAGGCCGGAACATAGTGCCTTGGTAGAGTTCCCTCCATAAGCCGCTCCATCCACAGACCCAGCCGGTCCAGTTTGTGGTGGATCTCCAGAGTGGTGGCCTTCTGTCGGGAACTTGACCGGGACCTCGAGGCTTTGCTCGGCCCGGCTGTCGACGGATCCTCGTCGGACGACCTGTTACATTCGGCTTCCTCTCCCGTAAACACCGGTCTGAATAAGCAGAAGTACTTCTTGTGGCCGTTGAGCGCCAGGACGTGGCCAGTGTAGTCTGATTTGTTGGAGGTGGCGTCTTCCTCCTCTTCCTCTTCGTCCAAGCAGTCTGACGGCCTGGCATCAGGAGCCGACTCCATGAGTGAATCCATCCATTGGCTGTGCTTGTCCACGTTTAAAAATGAGTAGTGCAGAGTGTGAGACCTGCAAGGGGAAGTAGATAGGTTTTCTGGGATTTGTTTAGAACAAAAAGTGTGTTTAGAGCAAGGGTGCTTTATACAGCTCCTGGAGATCGACTTTCTTTCAGCATTTAGCACTTAGTACAAAGTGTGAAAGATGTATTAATAATAATACGTTACATTTATTTAGCGCTTTTCCAGAGCTCAAAGCGCTTTACATAGTATGGGGGAATCTCCTCAACCGCCACCAATGTGCAGCATCCACCTGGATGATGCGACAGCAGCCATATTGCACCAGAACGCTCACCACACACCAGCTTATTGGTGGAGAGGAGACAGAGCGATGAAGCCAATTACAGTATGGGGGGGGGGGGGGCGGGGGGGATTAGTAAGCCATGATGGATCAAGGCCAATGGGCAAATTTGGCCAGGATGCCGGGGTTAAACCCCTACTCTTGTGAAGGACATCCTGGGATTTTTAATGACCACAGAGAGTCAGGACCTCAGTTTAGCGTCTCATCCGAAGCAGGACAAAATACAAAACGTTTTGTGGGAGCAAGATTCGAATCTTGCAAGGAGTAGGTCTAAAATAAACCAGATTTCTAGTTTATGACACTTCAGAGAATGCTGAAAATTCATACTTTTGATGGTGACTGTGTGTTGCAAAGATGTAGAGGAAAGACACAAAAGTCCATGAACCTTTTGATTGGGCATATGTTGACCAAGTCAAATTTTTGCAATAATGGGTCCAAGCTCTGCGTTTAAAAAAAAAAAATCAAAATGGTTTAAAAATGACCTGGGCTGTATTTCCCAACAGCGTTGCAAGCCTAAGTAGATTGTAGAAACCATTGGCACCAATGTTATCCAGGTTCTACTAAAGCATACGATGCTTTTGGGAGACACAGCCCTGCTATTTCCACACCTTCAACCTCAGCTCAGTGGTCTAAATCTTGTTAGATGACAAATGCTAGAATTCGTTTTGCAGATGTGCTACTGACTTCCAAACTTGATGCGCATTGAATGGATCAGAACCTAAACTCTGCAAGAAGGTTGATCTCCAGAAACTGGTTACATCATTCTCACAAACAAACACACAGGCCTCACCCTGAAAATGAATATACTTCTTTGGCAAACTTCCTGAGCAGCACTTGCTTAGAAGCATCAGTTAGGATCAGCACTACGTTGATGTGACCTGGCTTTAACCTGACTAGGTTACTCATGTAGGTGATGTCCGTCAGCTCCGTCACCTCCACAAAATTTTTCTTAGGTGGACGACTGTAACGGGAAAAACAACTCTTCTCTTAGAGAATCGTCTAATGAACAGCAAACACATTTGTGATCTCAAAATCTACATTTAACATGCTGTTATTTTGTGTCACTGAGCAATTTTTCCATTAAATTATATCGTCTTAGCAATGTTTCACCTTGAAGTGCTCTCTGGTACTGGAGAGCTGTCCGCTGACTTTGGTGAATCAGTGGCCTTTTGTTTGGCTGGTTTGTCTTCCCCAGAGTCACTTTTCATAAAAAAATAAATGGTAAATATAATATACAACTCTCCTTAGCACAGGGAAATAAAAAAATCAAATCTGAAGTCCTACCTGAAAGCCTGAATGATTACAGTCCCAAACAGTATGAAAAGAGCGGAGAAGATCAGAGACAGAACGGGCATCATTTCACGCCTGGGGGAAGGAGAACCGAAGTTAAGCAGAGCTCTTAAGTTTCTTGTTTATATAAAAACAGAAGGGCTACAACAACTAATAAATAAATTAAATGAAAAAATAAATAAATCAGACTAATAGTCGCATAAACATTAGTTGATGAGAAGAGGCAGGAATTCACAGTCCATGGCAGTCAGATTGCTAACATGGCCGGTCCATGTGGTAATTGTGTCGGGCAGGAAATCGAAAGTGTGAGATCATTTTAAGAAGGTAACGTTTGAGCTTCAGCGAGAACCAATGAGGTCCGTTCTCATGTTACGCATCACGTTTGAGCTTCAGCGAGAATCAATGAGGTTCGTTCTCGTGTTACGCATCACGTTTGAGCTTCATCAAGAACCAATGAGGTTCGTTCTCGTGTTACGCATCACGTTTGAGCTTCATCAAGAACCAATGAGGTCCGTTCTCGTGTTACGCATCACGTTTGAGCTTCAACAAGAACCAATGAGGTCCGTTCTCATGTTACGCATCACGTTTGAGCTTCAACAAGAACCAATGAGGTCCGTTCTCGTGTCTCAATGTTTATATGTGAATAGAGGCCTAAATTAAAAGAATCATTTGCTAACACTTTAAGTCATATCTCAAGACACATTATGTCCTGAAAGTCAACTGCTGCTAATGTTGCATTAATTTCTGACTGGTTACAGATTTCATCACTATGATTAAACCATAGATGTCCCATTTGCACATGGTTTGGGTGCTGGTGCTGATTCGCCACCCACTTCACTTATTTTCAAAGCAGAAAAGTGGTCTGTCACAAAGCCAGGAGTGAGGACAGAGAATTAATGTTGTATTACATAGCTGTGTATTTACACAGTAGAGACACTGTGTGTGGAACAGTGCGAGAATGAGTGGGTTCAGTTTCATTATCTCTCCAGCAAGGTCAGAAGAGAGTACTGCCGGTTTATAACAGCATAACACAAGTCACACATCCTACAAAAACACAGGGATGTGCAATATTTCTTTTAGATTGTTTCATGACAGTTTAAAATAGAAAGAGCGGTAAGAAACTGCATGTAAACAGGACTGTGAATTCTTCTGTTGTGCTCACCAGTTAGAGTAGAGAAGATCAAAGTAAAATTGAGCGAGGTAATCATATGCAGTGTTTATCCACTGAATCAGAAACATCTAGAATAAAAAAAGCATAAAATATAAATTATTTCACTGATTATTTCTCTCTTTAACAATATTCAAAGCAATACTAAAATCCTTAAATTTCAGAGTTAAAATGGGAGTCACAAAGACAATCTTATCCCCTCAATACTCTGTATGACTTACAGATGCAAACTCATTGTTTAGTTCAGGCAGCATGGCATCTTGGGTAAGGTAGGAGGGGTCTCTTTGCAGGAGCTCAAGCAGCTCATGGAGGCGGTGCTTATCATCATCACTCCCATTCCATCCACCCGTCAGAGTCCGATACAACACCCTTCCAGTAGCGCTCCGCCTCTCCAGGAGAATCACCTGAAGTCATACGTCCCAAAAGGTCTAAATTCATATGCCATCAAACAAGGTGACTAAACGGGCCTTCTACGCGAGTTTAAGCATAATATTGCCACTGACCTGTGGAGGGGTTGTGTCATCCTTTTTGAGCAGTGTGTCACAGAGAGGCTGCTGTTTTCTCTGATAAACATAAGCAAACCTGAGGACTTCTTTAGTGTTGGAGGAAGCAAAGTCAAAGAATGCCTCATTCACTGACACAAACTGCTCTCCTTCACCAGTAACGAGAAGAACACAGTACCTGTCAACCAGAAAGACAGGGAGATTAAGTTCTCAGAAACAAGTCCACCAACACTACAATTAGAGGTCAGATTTCTTACTTCCTGCGACGGTGGAACTGTTTAACTGGACACAGCTCATCAAAGAGTTTCTGATTCACCAGGCGCGGCACCAGCAGAAAACGATTATTGGACACAAACTCGTCAATTATCTGCTTTTTCATCCCTCTTGCCTAGGGATGAAAACAGAGAAGGACTTGTCCAACAAAAACAACAACAACAATTGGCACGCAGATGTGAGAAAACCTGCAATTGGCTGTTAGCAAATGGGGAGCAGGGCTTCACCTGTATAACATCAGCTGGTTTCTCTGTGCTCTCTTTGAACAGGAGCAAGGTGGGAGCGTATGTGTTGATGTTGAAACTCTGCACAACTTGGGAGGTCTCGGTCAAGCCCATATCCACATAGCCAAACCTCACATAGTCTTTATAGGCAAACGCGGTGAGCTGAGAATAAGGGAATATAAGAACTTGTGTTAAGAAAATAAATTTAGAAGAGTTTATATGAAAAGTTAATATCTTAAACACTCACCTTGTACAAAAGAGGGATATTAGATGCTACATCAAACATTATCACTCTTGGTTTATTCTCCTCATGCCAACTGTTTAAAAACTCGAGGTAGTTGTTATCCGTCACCTAAAACAAAGGAACAGAGGAAAAGGAAATGGAGATGAAAGGAAAAAAGATGAAAGGAATTGGAAAGGAAAGGGAGGATAGGAAAGAATGGGAAAAAGAAAAAAAGAAAAGGGAGAGGAAAAGTAGATAAAGGGGAAAGTAAAAATATTAAAACTTCAATTATTAACTCTTCATCAAATAAATGTTTGATGCACAAAATGACTTTTTTAAATAAAGATTGTTATTATTAAGGGAAAACAAAATCCAAACCTATATGGCCCTGTTTTATCACACCTGAGTTCAATTTCTATAGTCACACTCAGGCCTGATTACTGCCACACCAGTTCTCAATCAAGAAATCACTTAAATAGGACCTGCCTGACAAAGTGAAGTGGACCAAAAGATCTCCAAAAGCTAAACAAATGCCAAGATCCAAAGAAATTCAGGAACAAATAAGAAAGATTGAGATCCATGAGTCTATAAAAGGTTACAAATACCTTTCTAAAGCTTTGTGACTCCAGCGAATCACAGTAAGAGCCATTATCCACAAAAGGTGAAAACATGGAACAGTGGTGAACCTTCCCAGTTGTGGCCAGCCGACCTAAATTATCCCAAGAGCGCAGATCATAAGAGCACCATAAGACTAGGCAAAAATGGCCTGCATGGCAGAGTACCAAGATGAAAACCACTGCTGAGAAAAATTTACATTAAGGGTAGTCTCATTTTTGCCAGAAAACTTCTCGATGATCCTCAAGACTTTGAGAAAATACTCTGTGGTCTGACGAGACAAAAGTTTTTGGAAGTTGTGTGTCCCATTACATCTGCTGTAAAATTAACACAGTATTTCAGAAAAAGAACATCAAACCAGCAGTAAAATATGGTGGTGGTAGTGTGATGGTCTGGGACTGTTTTAGACCAGGACCTTGAAGACTTGCTGTGATGAATGGAACCATGAATTCTGCTGTCCACCAAAAAAATAGGAGGATGTCCGGCCATCTGTTCATGATCTCAAGCTGAACCTGAACTTGAGTTCTGCAGCAGGACAATGACTTAGTTTTCCCTTAATAATAACAAGCTTCTTCTAAAAAGGGAATTTTGTTTTTAATTTGTGTTATCTTTGACTAATATTTTATATTGTTTGACAATCTGAAACATTTAAGTGTGACAAACATACAGAAAAATTAGAAACCAGGAAGGGGGCAAACTCTTTTTCACACCACAGTATATTTACAGTCCATATTTGTGGCAACAAGAGCCAGTGATTGTATTAAGCAGATAAACCTGACAACCTGAATATTAATAAAAAAAAAAAAACATAATACATATACACACACACACACACACACACACACACCTTCTCCACTAGCTTCTGGGGCAGAAGGCTTTCCACAAACTGTCTCAAGTGTTCCCTGACCACAGAGTAGTGGAAAAAAGTGATTTTGCCATTGATTAATCCGAGAATGGACGGTGTGCGGTGGGCACCAAGATGGTTAGCCAGTTGTCTCTCATATCCAATGTCCACCACACCGATACCAACCCCTTTAAATCAAAACAAGAGGTTATATTCCATGTATAGGTGAGGTTATTTAATTGAGAAAATTGGTGTGCTATGCATTCTTAAGGCTAATTCACACGGCACCGACAGACGCAGACCAGAAGCAACAGATACGTTTCAGATCAGCGTGTTGTTATAGGCTTTGGTTGGCTCTTGTTTTCACAGACTGAACATGTTCAAATAATGTTTGTTGGCTCATGGAATGTCTGAAAAGTGTAGTACAGTGGAGTTCACTTATCTCGACTCACGGTTAACTCACCAACCCTATTATGTCGACGTTTTTGAAGTGGAACCACCAAACTCCCTATTTGTCTTAGCATTTTCTTATCGGTTATGTTGATTCTTTTATGTCGCCGAACCCTAATATCTCGAGCACAAAAGAGGGACAATTCACCCCTTTACATGGTTATCTCGTGACTAATGATCGTACCGAGTTCACTGCGCATGCACTGAGTTTCAGTGACACTTTACTTACAGCGCCGCGCAGTCTCACATATCGTTCTTACTCTTCTCAAGGAGCAGCAAGTGCTGCCGTGTTTCCCACCCCCATTCCAAAGCCTCAACGTGCACATAAAGCCCGCCTTCTCTGATTTGATTGGTTTTCTCAAATATTTTGACATTGATCGGTAACGAGCGGTTACCGACCAATGAGTATGAGGCTTAGATAAACACGCACACACCCCGGCTTCTGTTCTGACGCGCGCTCTGCTCAGCACCGCTGCGGATTGAAGAACCCTGTTATTAAAAGACGGGACGAAGCACATAGTTGAGAAAGCACATTAGATTGGCAGAACGCAAGTATGCAATCTAGTACAGCGTGATGACCTCACCAATATGTTATGAGTGAATGTGTTTACGCTGTGAGTGAAATTGTGTTTGCAATGTTGGAGAATATAATTAAAGGTTTGTATGGAGAATGGAAGGTGTTTTTATTGTATTCTGGTAAATCTCTGCTGTTAGTTGCTGCACATATGCCTTTTGTTGTTAGTAAACATATACAGTGTATGTACATTTTTATAGCATGCCGATCGCTTCATCAAACAAATCACCATATTGGCTGTTGGTTTTCTCGATCATCTCGATGCTTTTTTGCAACCCCCGAGACCGTCGACATAACCGGATTCCACTGTACTATAATCTGGTGATTGTGACTGTTGGTTGGCGCCCGTCAGTGCAGTGTGAATTAGCTTTGACGTGTGTTAGAATATCACTGAGGGTGATGATCTGAAGAACCTACCTAATGGCTCCAGCTCCAGCACAGTGTCCTTCCAAACGGGCTCAATGTGAATGCAGGTGAAGCACCACTCGGATGTGATCTTGATCAGGTAGGGCCTCTTGAAACTATCCGGCAGCACCTCATTCATGTACTGGTTGTAGTGAAAGAGGTGCTTGCTCTCTGTGAAATCTCGACTCGTCCGAGGAAAGTGAAAGAAAGACTCATCAAAGTAGAAACTGTCATGAAAGTGTCTGAAGCCCTGCGGCGATCGTGCAAAGTTTTGATTCTCGTCCATTTGGCCAAAACGGTCATAGTTTGCCCTTCGCTCCTCGTTCGAAAGAATCTATTTAAAATAAATAACAGCAAGGAATAGGCATGATTATTACTGAAGACATATTTCAAATGTTTACATGAGTCTTACGCCAGTTGCTTAAAATATTCAAGGTTGTGTAATCTCCTTCTTATTTTAACTTGGACAAAAAAGGAAGAAACCTCTCAAGAACTACCTTCGGTCACGTTGACAGTAAACTGCATGTAAACCCTTAAAACAAGTCTTTGTAATGAGCAGAGTTTATATGTGCAAATATACATTTACAGAACACACAACTGATTTGCCAAATTTATTACACAAAAACATTACTATAAATTTCAGCTAAGCACTGCATAAAATCATAAAAAATAAATAAACATTAAGCTGTTATAATAGAAAATAATTATATTAATAATTATTAAAAATAGATGTATAAATAAATGTAAAAAGTAACAGCAAGATATTTTTTTAAATATATTAATACTTTCATTCGGCAAGTGCACAGATACATAAAATTGATAAAAAAGTAAAGATGTTTATATTGCTACAAAAAAAGCTATATTTCAAATAAATGCTGTTCTTTTGAATATTTTGTTCATCAAAGAATCCTGAAAAAAACTGTTTCCACAAAACCTTTAATAAAAAGTATAAATATAATATATAACTATAACATTTATTTAAATGTTTTTTTTTGCGGATGCTGAAAACACCAGCACAACTGTTTTCAGCATTGATAATAAAGAGAAAATGTTAAGAAAAGCACCCAATCATCATATTAGAATGATTTGTGAAGGATCACATGATACGGACTGATGCTGAAAATTCAGCTTTGATCACATTTGATCATATTCAAATAGAAAACAATTACTTAAAATTGTAATAATATTTAACAATATTGCAGTTTTTAATCGAATTAAATTAGCATGGGTGAACATATACATATATATTGTGTAAAATGGTCAAAAAAAAAAAACGAGTGTTTTTATTCTTTCTTTATTTCCTATACACACAATGCAACCATTGTACCTCGTAGGATTTAGTGATCTTGATAAACATGTCCTCTGCCCCTGGACTTTTGTTCTTGTCTGGATGCCTACGGATAATGTATAAAAACAAAATAGGCTGTTTTTATTCAAACACCTATATGAGAATTACACAAATATGTCTTTACAGCACACTATATGAGTCAACAGTGCTAATGGAGGATGAACAACATTGTTCACAGCAAGCCAGAGAGTGCATGTCTGTGCTCGGTCTTCACAACCATCTCTGCACTGAACGCTCACCATTCCCTTGCGAGTCTCTTGTACACCTTCTTGATTTCGGCTTGGCTGGCGTGTCTGGAAACTCCCAGAACTTTGTAGGGATCAAACTCAGGCGCAGATGCTAGCGAATCTCCAAACAGAGCCAGGAGAAGAATGGCCCAAACACAGCCTGTCACAAACACACTCCAGCCTCCCATCTTCTGCTTCACGATCTGACAGGCTAAACGAACAGAGAAGACTGGGGTTAGTCGTCACACATTACACTCCAAGGAAATAAGTCTAGTCATTATAAAATATAGCCTTGAAAGAAAAGCTAATGAACATTTCAACCATTATTGATTAAGGAAACACACATTCCATTCAATCCAACAGCGGGGCATGTTGTCACACGATATGGGGCAAGTTGTCACAGCAGAACCTGCCATTAAACAGCCTTTTAGACTACATTTAAACAGTACAACTATTTTGCAATATTAAATAACTCACGAAACTGCAAACGTGTAAAAGGTAAAAAATGTCACACCATTGTTTTGGACAATATAATAATACGCTTTTCATCAGGAGAGAAGAAACCTGATTTGTCTGGTCAGTGCATCAATACATGCATCTCTCTAACCATATGAATGCTAATATTATAACAGATTTAATCGTTTCTATGGGAACCAGCACACCAAAACGATCAGCATCAGGTCAGCTGTTATGGCTCATATTGTTCAAATGCATAAGACAGCGACTATTGACGGCAGATATACTGACAGAAGAGTCACGTGAACAGAAGCGCGAGCTGCACGCAAACACACGCAGAACGGAACGGTAATACCGAGGCACGACTCTTACTCAAATCGTATTTTTCCACTATTTAGCAGCAATCCATGTTCTCCTCTCGGTAATGGGAGGGTCGTTCCCGAAGCCTTCACCTGCACGTCACTTCCGGTGGTGAAGAATTCTGGGTAAACGCTTTCCATGGTAAAAGTCCAATCCCAAATCGTTATTTTTTTTTTTTGGCATTCTGACAGTACGCATCTAATTTATGACATTTATAAGATCATATTTAATAAAGTTGTGTATTATTTTATTTAAGGGGTTTTATATTTTTATTTTTAGGGAAAGGATGAAAAGGAAGATATAAAGATGGTGAATGAGTAGTGATTTTCATAATTTTTTAGGCACTGTAACAGCTCTACAATGTATTTGTATGCAGTTTAGTAAACGAGAAGATAATACCCGTTCAACACACTATTACATTTAAAGCAAAATACGATCCGTTCGTTTATTTTTTCTCAGCAAAAAAAAAGAAGTTCTGACATGCAAAACAAACAAAGCATCATGTTTAAGCTCTGGTTTCACACAAAACATTAGAAACATTTTCGAAGCTTGATAAAGAAGTATTTAAAAAAAGTCCTGCTATTAGGACAGGTTTTTTTTAAAGTCAGTCACTCTTTCTTTTGGTTAAGAAGTCATTGCATCATTCACTTAACAACTGATAAGCAAAAACAACGGCTGAGGAACCTATGGAGGACAAGGAACAGTTAAGTCTGTACTCATTTATTTAAATCCTTTCATCTCAAAAGCACCTTCAAGCAGTCCCAGTCATTTTTATAATCGGCAGGCATTTAGACTTCTTCCTTCATTCCCAATTTTGTCAAAGTTTGTGGGAAAAAGATCCATTTCACCAAGAGAAGGTGAGCAGTGAAAATCATTTCTTATCTATATTTAAATTATGTTAAAATATTTTATGACAATCAAGGTCAACATTTTCATGTGCCAGTTGTATAACATTGTGTTCAACAAATCCCATTCCTGAGCTGTATCTCATGTTATTTATTTAGTCTTGATTACTAGGCACACAGATTTTTGGGTTCACATTAATAGACATGGGACATTTTGACACTTAACTACTAAGTTTAAGCAACTAAAGACCAGTGTTGGGTAAAGTTACTTTGAAAAGTAATGCATTACAATATTGTGTTACTCCCTTAAGAAGTAACTAGTTGTTTTACTTAGTTACTTTAAAAAGAAGTAATGCGTTACGTTTATTTTTCCTCTTATTTAGACAGGGCTTATTTTGTAATAACAAAAATAAGTTGTGTTTTCAGGCAAATGTAAAGGCCCTTTCACAACATTTCATCATTTACTTTATTTAACATTTTATTATTGGTGGTTTGGAGTGTATTTTGATTCTGCATTTCACAGATTTTATTAATTTTATGGAATCCTGCATATGTTTTTGTGCGATTGAGATTATACTGACATTTAATCTAGGTCTACAATAACCCTCATGTTCACACACAAACACCATGTTAAATAATAAATGGAGAACAAAGCAACTTGCGTTAGTTTTTAAAAATTTCATAAATTTTAAATTAATTAATTACTAGTTACTTGAAAAAAGTAATTTGATAAGGTAACTTGCATTATTTGCAGTGTTACGAATGCCTAAACTCATAGGTTGTGTAGCGTTATAACTATTGAGAAGCTCAATATGAGCACAGGGAGCCACTGATTTACGTGCTTGTTAACCAGATGTGGTTTAGAGAATAATTCGCTCCATTGATGACAGACAGTTCAAGCACTCTCTGAACATCTGCTCATTCATTTGGCTAAGAAAATGTTTACTGGATGATGACATCTGACATTTCTGAAAAAGTTTTTCTCCATCTCCATCTCCACTGTGTGTGTGTGTGTGTGTGTGTGTGTGTGTGTGTGTGTGCGCGCGCGTGCATGTTTTAAATGACAGTTCTCAGTACATGACTGTCAGGTGTCTTCACACATTTGATTTGCTTTATTGATTTTAGTTTGTAATGGTTTTATTGTATTTATAATTCATTGAGAATATATAATTTCAGTATCAGCCATAGCATTCAAATTATTAGCAGTATCAGCCAGATTTTTTTTTTGTATTGGTGTATCTCTATGGATATTAACGAGTCATTAACTCATATTTTTGTCAAATGGTTTTTTAAATTGAGAAATTGCAAATGTATCCAGTGATTTTAAAATGCCCCTGTCATGCTATTTTAAAGGTTCATAATTTTTTTATTATGTAAGTTATGTAACAGAAAGTGAGACTGGATTTCAGAATCAATTCTTTCTTTTAGGAGACAGTGACTTTATTTGTCATGCACTTACAAACTTTGCAAACCCTTTACATTCACAAACAGCTGAATCATCATATGTTTATAGTTTCATCTCTTTAAATTATTCTGTTTGATAATGACTTAAAATAATGATGGTTTGCAAAAAAAAATTCTGGCTTTAGAGGATCATTTAAACTGTCTTGAAGAGGCCAGAGACAATATAGTCTGAGTGAACTCCATCAAGCAGTCCAGTGCCATTATTGTGAATGAACCAACAGGGCACTTGTTCTCCGTTTTTCACATCTTGTCTGAAATCTTTCTGCAAACCCCTGTTGACACAGAATAATGCATTGTTATGGTAACATCGACCCCTCCATGACCTTTTGCAAGCGCAAGCTGTATAGTGTCTTAAATTCACCTGGTAACTACAAGCTC
This sequence comes from Rhodeus uyekii, assembly GCA_037043235.1. Classification (NCBI taxonomy): domain Eukaryota; kingdom Metazoa; phylum Chordata; class Actinopteri; order Cypriniformes; family Acheilognathidae; genus Rhodeus; species Rhodeus uyekii. Next base: position 1,687,193 of record JAWRVZ010000061.1, read on the forward strand.
GTGTCCTTTCACAAACATGATGGCGTCTGATTTCTTTGGATCCTTTCCTGGAAACGGTTCACTCACTTCAAACTCCAGTCCATGGTAGAACTGCCCTAAAGAGCCATGAACACAGTTCAGAGAGCAACCGTCACAGACTGTGTTGCTTGATAATGTACTATAAAAGGAATGATTCACACTCAGTAGAAGTTAAGTTGACAGCATTTTGACAGAATGTTAATGTTAAAATTGAATCACTGTTTTAACAGAATAGCCATATAATGTAGATTTTTTTCTTTCTTTCTTGTAATCAACATTATTCCACAAATCGTTTGAGCTTCAATTGTACTGTACATGGACATAACATGACATATATATTGTATTAGATGCTTTACCAAGCAGGCCGTGGACATTGATTGAAAAGAGGTGGCTGTCCAGAGTGTAGAACCCGAGGTAGTCTTGATGATACGGGTGCTTCTTCCACACTTCGTGCAGGATAATAAGAAACTTGACTGAGTTCCTCAAAGTCACTGTTAAACTACGATCTTTGATCACTTGTAGGTCCATGCTGGAGAAGGAGGGAAAAGTTCTGTGAGGTGGATTCGTTTTTCTTTTGAAGAGAACACATTTTAGTTAGATCAAGTGAAAAGATGATGTGTGCTTCTCAAACAGAAGGCTGCATGTGTCCTTCCTAGTCCAGTTCTTCGGAGGCTTGTATAGGCTAGAAACCGGTGGATATGTGGATATGTTTTAGTCAGATTTCATCAAAGTCTTCCTTTGTGTTCTGAAGATTCGCAAAAGTCTTATGGGTTAGGAACAACATGAGGTAAGTAAATATTCACAGACAAAATTTTCCTTTTCGGGTGAACTGTCCTTTTAATTTTTTACTTAAAAATCTTTATATTAACGGTCTTGCTATTAATGCAATACAGTGAATGACAACTGTATGTGGTCTCCGAGAGAGACATTTCATACATTTCATAATGAACTTAGACAAGCTCAGTGCTGGCTCATTTAACATCAGTTCTTTATCGTGTGTGTGAGTTGGAATGTGTTAAAAGGGTGATTTAAGGAGGTGAAGGATACACTTGATACATCCTTCAAAAAATGAGATGAATGAAGGACTTGAAACAAAGGCTGCCTTTTAAGGATATTTTAAATTGAGACCGCCTTTGACAGAGCTTGATGACGTGGCAGCTGAGATATGCAGCCTTACTAAAACGCAGCCTTCTGATTGAGAAGCTTTCGAGATCCTGCATCTTACTTGGGTCCTTTAACTGTGGCAGTATCAGTCCAGAAGAATTTTGCTTGTTTTCCCTCATCTGACACTGAGATCTCTTTTGTGCTCACCATCAATCTGATACTGAATTTCTCATGAACAATTCCAAAGCGCCCAAAATAGGTGTTTACTTTTTCCCCAGGGATGACCTTCTTATCGCCAATGGTTTGGCCATTGACCACAATACCTGTGGAGCACCAAAGAACCAAATATAAAACAGAAAAACATTGAGCTTCTGTGAACAGGTTTTGTCCATTTGTAATTGGTGAATAGCCACTTTGGGAGCTTAAGCACCTGATTTATTGTCCAAAGTTACATATAATGTCAGATAATACAGATTTGAATATCAAATTGGTCCACTTTGTTTTCTCTAGTCTGGTGGTGCTGGAAAAATAGAAAACGTCTCAGGTTACTATTGTAAACATCGTTCCCTGAGATTAGGGAACGAGACGCAGCGTCCCCTAGGGGTCACTCTGGGGAATACCTCAGTATGACAGGTGTTTGAAGCAATGATACAGTCACGACAATGAACTTGACATTGGCCTATGACGTCACCACAGGTGCGACTGCAGGTGTAAAAGAGGCACCTGAACAGAACTTCATCCACTTCAAATCTGAAGGAGATGCCTGCAGGAGGCCTGAAAAGCGGAGACCTAGAGGCGCAACTGCCAGGCCTACATGCTTAGGCGCTACTGAGCTCTAACGGCTGGGCTCACAGCCAGCACTTTGCAGCTGTTCCTTCACAGCATAAAAGGGAACAGCACTCAACACTTATGGCACAGCAAGGGGGTTCAGAGCAACCACTTTCTTACAAGCAGAGCTCACCGCAGAGGAGGCCAAATTGTCAGCCTGATGACGCTCGTACAGCCAAGTCCAGTTCGGGAGTCAAGGGTGACTACACTGCCCTCGCGCCAACCCACGTCATTTGGGTTCAAGCAAGAACTGAGGTGCAGTACCGCTTCGCTCAGAGATGGGATACGCCTCCCGATGGGAACGCCGAGTAGAGCTCTGTGGAGCGGAGGCCTCAGTAAAGAAGACTCTTGTATTGAGAGGAGGTCTACTACGTCCTCTAGCAGGCTGAGCTCAGGAGTGACGGCCTCAGCCCAAAGACACTCCTCTTTACACCACAGGCTTAGGCAATGGGCCCAATTGGGGGCACCAACTCTAGAGGGCAGACTCTACTATTAAGAGGAGGCCTGACAATGTTCCCTGCGCTTGCAAAGCTCTGGGTGTGAAGGCCAAGCGCAACTGCCTTACCCGACACCCTTACGCATCAGTCCCTTGTGTGGCCTGAGACCTGGGCCAAGGGTGCCGCGGTAAGAAGGACTTGAAAGCCGCTGAGCAACCGGCGCATCGAGAAGGATCTCTCTCGCTTCCTTCACGATGTCAGCAAGGTTCACCCAGAGGTGCCTCTCCGTAACCACCATGGCCGCCACTTGGTGGCACAAAGGGCCAGGTCTGAAGTGCTGCGCAGCTCAGCCCCCGCGTCAGGAGAGAGCCCCTGGCCCTGGTCCAGGTCTTTCAGCAGGTCTTTTCGCGTATGCCCTGCCGTTCAGGCGTGACGTCTCACACAACGCCATAGATGGCAGGGGAGGCACCTTTAACGTAGATGCTACGCCCACCAAGAGATAGCTCGCAATCGACTCATTGACTGGGGGCATCCTCATGTAACCATAACTCTGCGCATCCTCCACATCAGCATAATTAGGCTGAGAGGAGAAGATATGCATAGTACGGTCTTCCCCATGATCTCCGCACCTCAGTGTGAAGATCAGGAAAAAACGGAAGAGACACCCGAGGCTGACGTGAGCGTAACACGACTCAAAGGGAAGCGCTCGCAATGCACGCAAACAGCTCCCTCGAGAATTGAGCGCGCATGATCCTCACCAAGGCAAAAAACACACGTACCGTGTGTGTTATTAGATGTCAAGAAACGCTGACACAGATGATCACAGCAACAATAGTTGTTCTGATTAGACCACACTGGGACCACACTCACAAAGCTGTCTCCCTGAAGATTTTGAAAGGGAATGACGTTCTGTTCAGATGCCTCTTTTATACCTGCAGTCGCACCTATGGTGACATTATAGGCGGCTGTTGGCCAATGTCAAGTTCATTGTCGTGATTGTATCATTGCTTCAAACACCTGTCATACCGGAGGTATTCCCCAAAGTGACCCTTAGGGGACGCAGCGTAGAGTTCCCTTTCGAAAGAGACATTTATTTATTAAACAGCATCTGCTTTTCAGCTTCTCTGGAAATTTTCTGGAAATGGCTAACACGTTCTAGGTATCTACTTGCTATAAAATGTACAAGCTAATGAACCTACTAATGTCTTTTTAATTAAAAACAAAGTGTTTGTCATCAAGAGTTTGCCACCAACTTTTAGTTTTACAAATGGGGACAATCTTTGAAGGATGAACAAATAATGTTTTTGGTATTCACATTAAAAACATCAATTAAAGTGGGTATTATTTAGAGCTTTGAAGTCCCTATAAAGAGCATGAATTTTACTCTCTGATGTCTGACTAAACATAGCAACTTCGTTGACTCTCATTGACTTCAGGGCGATAGAACCAGAGGTGCTAAAATGCTAACTCATTTCTGGATAATGGGCCACAAAAATGTCATCCCTCCAGCAATTTATTCAGTAAATTTATTAGCACCTCTTCTGAACTATTAAGCCCCCCCCTGTCCCAGAAAAAAATCCCAGAGCCCCCACTGCTGGTGACTGTTGTTTTGGAGGACTCTTAAAGCTGCAGTCTCTTAAAGCTCTTAAAGGTCTGACTGGTGAAGTTTCCACAACCAAGAGTATTTTCGATTTAAACAGGAAGAGGGGGCAAGACACCCCCAAAAAACAACAACAAAAAATTACATGAACCAGCATGACTTGCATAAGACTACAGTAAAATAAGACTCGAAATGTTGACTAATTTGAGTAAAGAGAAAGACTTGTTTGAGTATAATGTACAGTTATGTTGGAGATTTAGAAGACTTCCTGTTATGTTTTTGTTGGTACCATTTTGCTTACACGTGGATCTTGACCATATGTTCACGATAGCAAAACTGTGTTCTTGTGAAGCTGTGCCTTGCAGAATGTTAATGCTGTATAAAATAGAAAGCTATTCTTACCTGTAAGTGGGTCGTTAACCAGGTTGAAGATGGTTCCAGGTTTGTCATCAATGTTGAAGCACAGAGCATCATTCTTTTCTGGCAGCTCAATTATGAAGTGTGGGTCTCCATCAACTGTTACATTGACAAGTTGTAAGAATAACACTGTTGATTTGACAAATGAATATTTTCGTACATTTCACAAGGTCAGTGCATGGGCTTTAAAATTTACCATGGGTGTAGCTGACCGGCGTGGCTGTGTAACCTGCAAATAAGATAGAATAAATGCACCAAAATACAGTAATTCCTTGAGATACGAGCATCATGACATACGAGTATTCCGAGATACGAGCAAGCCTTCTAGCAAAAGATTGCTTTGAGATACAAGTAAATATTTGAGATACGAGCACACTATTTGAGATACGAGATGGCGACACTTGGTAGTCGAGCACTCGGAACTGCTCAAGCTCCTAATTTATGGGGTAATTGCATATGATCTCCACTAGAGGACCACCTTGGTTTTACAGCGAGAGGTTACTGGGAGCGACGAGTGATTCAAAAGTATTAAGCTGGGAGCAGCACGAGTTATGTGTGTTCAATAATAATAAATATGAGGTTCTGAGGCGATCCAATACACTACACGGAAAGAAACACTACACTTCCGTATTGTGTTTGCATTATCTACATCAGTGGTCCCCAACCCCTGGTCCACGGATAAAATGGTTCAGGGCCGCAGATCGAATTCGCGGACTGGTCCGTGGATCAAATGGTACTGGGCCGCAGATCGGACCCCCCCATCAACAATTGAGCACCATGCAACCCCCCCTCTCCCGGTCCACGGTAAAATTATCAAGCGTTTTCCGGTCCGCGGCGCAAAAAAGGTGGGGGACCACTGATCTACATAATCCCTCCCTCCTCCCTCGATCCTCCTCTGCACTAGCCACTACTGTATTGTTTAAAACTAGGTTAAAACTAATAATATACTTAAATATCTATAATTAAAAAAATATAAAAATCTATAAATTTCTACAATCCATATATACTATAATTTTGTGTGTGTCTGTGTGTGTCTCTAAAGCAATTAAAAAAACATGTTTTTTTCCATTGTTATTAGTACAAATAAGGGAGTTTTTTAGAGGAAAAAATTATTTGAGATACATTAAGTATCTTTATATAATGTTGAATAGTTGAACAACTGTACAAAAGAAAGCTTTGAAACTTTTATTTGGACATTAATACTCCATGCTCACGACCTCCAGGACACCAATATTTTATTGGTTTTATTAAGATTTTACTTAATTTAGTTAGATTCATAAAAAAGAGATTCTGGCCAACTGCATTTAACCATGGAGATAAAGGATAAGATCATTATGATTGTCCGAGAATACAGCATACTAGGATTGTTTTTTAGTTTTTTGTTTGCTTTTGGAATATGAAGGAAAGTAAACTGTGATAGTGAGGTCAGACATACGTTAGCAGATTAATAAGTGCTTACCACTGTATTGTTGAGATTTTCCTCGTTCCACTGTGGATCGATGTTGAGAAAAGAGGAAGTGTCATATAACAGAATAAACATTAATAAAAATCATAAAGAACTTTGGAGCAAGTTTGTTTTTAATTGTATGGGTGTCTCCTCTGAGATGTGTGCTATTTCCATACGTTTTTGCAAACGCCTCTTTGGTATTTAACAGTTTAGTCATACCTTCAGTCAGCTTGTCGGCAATGAATGTGTCGTTTTTTTCCTCATTTTCAGGTTTAGTGACGACCATAGAGGTGAGTGGTGTAACAAAGTTATATTTTAATGAAAGGCTCAAAGCATCAGCAGTGGCATTTGCATTCTCCTCTGGTGTACCTTTGTCTCTGTCAGAAAATATTTTTTGAATTAGAATTGGATTTGATTAAAGGCTTCTCGTTAAAAGATTATGAATAAAGTCAGACCCAATTCAATTAATTTTGACAAATTACATCATACTAGTAATTTTTACAATAGATTATGTAAGAGGATTTGTTAATCTGTGAGTTTTAGGTTAGTGTGCCAAAGATCTTGCGTTCTCAAACTGACTTCTTATTCAGGAGCTCCTGGATGGTCAGGTATGCCCAGAGACGCTCAGTGAAGTCCCCAAAGATATATTCTTCTTCAGGAAATATGGTTTCCCACTTTTGAGCATTTACCTGACCTTTGACTTCAAAATTATTTTCAAACTGTTACAAAACAAACAAAACAGGATTAGATCCCCAAACAAGCTTACCACTGAGAATGTGATAATAGATATTAATGAGGCTACTGTCTTTGGATTTGTTGGTAATCTTTCTCATATACATCTTAATATGCAGCAAAAACTTAATAAACCTAACATAGCAACAACGGGTCAACCAATGTTGTAATGGGGGAACGCTATCTATCTCCAACCAATGGCGGACAGGGGGAGTTTTCTGAAAACCCCTTTGAGTTGGTTTTGCTAGAGTCACAAAACTTACACACTCCCCCATAATTATCTGCACCAGAAAGTTTTTTTTTATACTTACAAGGAGATATTATGCTTTTATTCTCACATGCATGCCCATATTTATAACAGATTTGTATACAGTTTTAAGAAAGTACTGCAGCTATGGACTATATGAGTGACTATATGAGTGTGTATGAGTGATTGGAACTATAGAATATTTACTTACCCCTTGCGCGGACACTTCAAATGCAAAGTTGTCTATGTCATTTAAGTCATTAAGTTGACCAGCAACCATGATCTCCGAGCCATTGTATAGCTGTTTAAAGTGGCTTCTTGTCAATGAGTTAACAGTGTTATCTGGGTAGTGAAAATTCACCTCTGAAAGTAGAGGACTTGACACTTCTTCATAAAATCCCTAGGTAGAAAATAATAATAATGTCAATATTGATGTGTTGTAGTCAGACTACAGCAAATTTGTTGTTGCGGTATTTGAAAACGTTTTTGTCTATCGGCACAAAATCCATTATATTTTGTCGGCAGAGGTCAGAAGATGATATGAGTCGAATTTGGTAAAAATTGGACAAACTGTCTTGAAGGAGTTTAAAAAAAGAAATACAAAAGGGCAGACAGGAAGTTTTGGTCGACTATGGGACAATTACGACTTGGCATGATGCACTGAATCTAAAGAGACTAATTTTATGAATTTTGGCCAAAGTGTTCAGAAGCTATTAGCAAATACAGTAATACCTCGGTTTACGAGTGACTTTGTATACAAGCAAATCAGTGTACGAGCATGGAAAGTCAAATCGGTGTATGAGCATTGTATCGGAGTGCGAGAAATTTTTCCCCTCACCCACGCGCATTTTTGTGTGGAAAAGCCCTAACACTCATTTCACGCATTTTTACTGGAAATATCCTAACGACAGCCTCTCATAAAACAGTCACACGGTTCCAACCCCTTTATCAACCCTTAACTCATTCATTCTCTCAACGTCGCTCGGTTTGGCTGCATCATTCACCACAGTGATACTTTTATAAGTGATTTACAGTGGTTTTACCTCAAGTTGTTAACATTAATTAATTGTGATCGCTATTGTTCACGTAGTGAAATATTCACATACAGTACAGCATATAGAAATAATCCTCACTCTAAGTAGTAACTGTCACGGTTCATGAATCCATTGCCTCCTAGTGTGTGTGTGTGTGTGTGTGTGTGTGTGTATATGTGTGTGTGTGAGTGGGGGCGTGGTCACTGAGCACTGTCACACCTGATTCTCATATCATCTGTCTATGTAGTTCCCTTCTCTCCACTCCTATGTGAGTCGTTGTCTCTGTTATGTCTCTTTTATGTCTTTGGCTCTCCCACGTTCGTTCGCGGCTCCAGCGTTCATTCGCGGCTCCTCGTCTCCGGTGTTCCATGTTCCTCGACCTTCACTCTGGATTATCACTTTGATTGTTTTCTGCACTATTATAATAAATTCACTCATTTGCACTTGAATCCGGGTTTTGTGTTTTCCCTTGCTTTCCCTGCTCCCCCCTCCTCCCTCCTCTCGTCTCCTTCACGCCAGCACCGACACTGCTCAAAGCTGAAATGCGTTACAGTAAATTGTCAAGTATTTTTTTTGTTTAATTGTCAATTATTAATTAGTATTTATATGAGATCTAAATTGTTATCATTTTAAATGTAATTAATTGGGTAAAACAAAAAAAAAATAAACGGCATTAAAAACGGCATTTATGGTCGTGTGGAACGAATCAATTGATTTTTAGTGCATTCTTATGGGGAAAATTGTTTTGGTGTACAAGCATTTTGGATTACGAGCTCGCTCTTGGAATGAATTAAACTCGTAAACTCGTAATACAGAGGTATTACTGTATATACATTTTCATATCTCCTGACCACTAGGTGGTACTGCACCAAAACTACACATGAAGCATGGCAACATAACACACCGAGTTTCGTCAAAATAGCTAAAGCATTGTCGAGATGTTACCTCACTTTCATTTTTACTAGGCACTTCCTTGAAGTTATTCAAAAATGGTTTGACAAATCATCTGAATTTCCATAACTTTTGGTTAGCATGATGATGTGGTTAAATTTTTGAGAAAATTGAAGCAACGGCCATAGGAGGAGTTCGAAAAAGTATGTTTTTTAGAAAATTCAAAATAGCAGAAAAAGTTTCATAACCAAAAATGTCATAGGATGACGTCAAGGGATCAAACGACATAAGAATTTTGTTTCTAGGCCTTACAGTTTTTAGTATAAATATGAGTGCTACTTTGGACAGATGATGCCGCTAGAATAATTGAGTTAGACTCCAAATTTGCTATGGTGAAGGATTGGACTGTCCTTTACCTGTGTGCCAAATTTCATACATTTCCCGTAAGCCATTCTATGGGCTTCCCTTCCATAGAAGAAGAAGAAATGGAAGAATAATAGGAACGGGAACTGTTTCAGTAATTGCCTCTGCATCTTTGGTGCTTAGCCCCTAAATATTCCATAACTGAAAGTATTGCCAACGTGTGAAAGATTGTTTTTAGGACTTAATGTCATTCTTGAAGTGATTTATGAGATTGATTGAATGAAGATAGCTATGCATTGAAAAAAATTGTATTATCATTTAAAATGAATGAATGAATACTTTGCAACGACCCCAGTTTTGCTACCTTTAGCTGAAGTGGAGCATCTGAGTCCTCATAAATCTTGCGAACCAGGCCATTGTTCTGCTTGCTCAATGTATCCAAAAATGTATAGTCTGCATCGTTACCAAAAGCCAAACTGAACAGAGTGATATTCCCATTGATTGCATTACGAATGCTCTCTTGTATCTCAGGAAGAGATTTTGGCCCTAAAAAGGAATTCCATTTAAGATTAAAATTGACCATCACAGATGAAAACAACAACAACAGCTACAAATAACTTATTGGTTAATCTACTCGGCTCTAGAGTTCTCGTTTGTGTTCTCGGAGTAGATTATGGAAATGATACTAGGGCTGTTTTCTTTATGTTTCTTAAAGGGATAGTTCACCCAAAAATCATATTGTTCCAAGCCTGAATGAGATTTGAGAGATTATGAGATTGTTGGTAACCAGACAACTGATGGCAACTGTGAAATACTTCCACAGTATTTGTTTTTCTACTGTGGAAGTCAGTGGGTGCTGTCAACTGTCTGGATACCAACATTCTTTAATAAATCTTCTATTGTGTTCAGCAGAAGAAAGAAACCCAGGATTGATAAACATTAGGGTAAGTAAATGATGACACAATTTTCATTTTTGAGTGAACTATCCCTTTAAGGGGTTCTCTTAGTCAATGGTATTCCTCAAGGAAACAATAAATAGTTGTTGGTATGTGGATACGTACACTGATCTGGTACCCCATCAGTTAGCAACATGATCATCAATACCATGTTGTCTGGGGCTGTACCATTGCGCTGTTCTTCATAAAGCATCTCCACACCATGAATGACAGCATTATGCAATTCTGTACCTGAGACAAAAACAAAAGGTTCTCATGTCAAATAATGACTAACTAATTTTAGCTGCTTAAAGTGTAGCTTCACCAATTTTCAAAGTTTACTTGTTCTCTGCATTATCTGGACTATCGCTGGATATTTTTTCTTTCTCTTTAAAACAGCAGTATTCTATCTCAAATAACTCTATCTCAGTATTCTGTCTCAAAAACTTTTAACATTGACAGGAAACCATGTTTAAATATGGTTAAACATTAATACGAGGAAGTACATTTTACACATTTTTTCAATGAAACTTTTAAGGTTTGAAATGAGGAACTGATTAAGCCGATAAAATTAAGGAAAGAAGGCTACCTATTTATAAGAGAATTTGCGGTTTTATTCAGAGACACCAATTGTTAGCTCCCAGCATGCTTTGCATATGGATGGAAATGGAGAGTAAATATTGAAATTAAGTGTTATTTTACGCGTTTCTGAGTGAAGGGAAACATCTGTTCCCTTTCATGGAAACTCGAGCTGCGCCAAGCGGAGCACGCTCGGTCAGAGCTTGAGGGCGCTGGCTGTGAGGACTGTAAGAAGTTTTCGCTTCGTACTCTCCGCTCCCGCCTGGCAGTGTTTGCGGACACTTACCAAGCTCGTGTTTCCCAGGGCTCTGGACCTGCTGCAGCTGAGGCTCAGCGGCGTTCACAATCCTGGGGATCACAGATGGATCTCACGGAAGGTCGCGAGACGGGCGCTCCCGCATCTCAGCCTTTTCGCGATGATTCTGGTTCCAGTCGGGATCCGGGAGCACACGCTCCAGGCGCGTTTCCTCCCGATCTCGCTGGGACTTCGGCGCTAACGCTATCCAGGTCTGAGAAGGTGGATGTGATTAGCGACGATCCGGTCGAGGAGGATTCGCCACCCTCTTCACCAATGTATGAGGAGTTAATCGAGGTTATGATCAAGTTGGATGAGCGTTACCTGCCAGCTCGCGTCGTTCCCCAGCGCCGGGCACTGCCTTTCTTTCAGGATCTCCACACCAAGGTGTCGAGATCATGGAAAAGGCCAGCCTCCGATAGGGTACATACACCGCGCAGTGCTGTGTATGCTACCCTTGCCGGGTTTCAGCCCCATGGTTATGGAAGGATGCCGAAGGTGGACGAGGCTCTTGCGGGACACCTCGTGCCCCAGTCGGCATCTTCTCTTAAAGCCCCGGCGCTCCCCACAAAGCCGATGTGGGTCACATCATCTTTGGTGGGGAAAGCATATTCCGCCTCTAGTCAGGCTGCAGCGTGTCTGCATACCAAGGCACTGCTGCAGGCTTATCAAGCGGAATTGCTGGGCGACCTCGACCAGGGCGGCGGCATTGGCCGCTAGGGCCACGAGGGAGACGGTCCACTCTGTCGGCCGCTCCATGGCAGCTCTGGTGGCTACGGAGAAACACCTATGGCTCAACCTTTCGGCCATAAAGGACAAGGATAAGTTTGTCCTGCTGGACGCCACTTTGTCCCCTTCTGGCTTCCACTAGGAAACTTTATTCTTTGAAGTGGAGACTCTTCACCTCCTGGTGTAGCAAAAGACAGGTGAACCTGAGTTCCTGCAGGAAAAATTTGCGGCAGGGTTGTCCCCCTTTACCTGAAAGGTTTATGTGGCTGCCATAGCGGCTTGCCACGTACCTCTGGGTGGGGCGTCCTTGGGCAGGGACCCCCTAGTCTCTCGTTTCCTTCGTGGCACTCTAAGGCTGAGACCTGTGGCACAGACCAGGGTTCCTGCCTGGGACTTGTCTTTGGTCCTCCAAGGCTTGTCCCAGGCACCCTTTGAACCAATAGAGGAGCTTCCTATTAAGCTCCTCTCTCTAAAGACCCTTCTTTTGCTGGCTATCACCTCGCTTAAGAGGGTCGGGGATCTTCAAGCCCTCTCGGTGGCTCCTACCTGCCTCGAGTTCACGCCCGGTATGGTGAAAGCTTTTCTCCACCCAAGGCCAGGTTATGTCCCCAAGGTTCCCACTAATGTGGCTCGGCCTATCATGCTGCAGGCCTTCTGTCCTCTCCCCTTCGATGATCATGAGCAGGAGCGCAAGAACAAGGTCTGTCCAGTGCGAGCACTGGACGCTTACGTCTTCAGGACTGTCACCTGGCGTAAGTCGAACCAACTGTTCGTTTGCTTTGGGGCCCCTAAGGGGATGGATAGTTGAGGCTATCTGTCTGGCTTATGAGTCGGCCGGACAGGCTTCTCCCTTGAGGGTCCGGGCCCACTCTGCTAGGAGCGGGGCGGCCTCCAAGGTGTTTCTCTCAGGAGTTTCCTTGGCTGATGTCTGTGTTGCAGCTGGCTGGTCCTCACTGCACACATTCATGAGGTTTTATCAATTAGATCTCGATTCCGCTCCGGGAATGAGGGTGCTCTCTCAGTTAGCTGGGACACACCCGCAGGCCGGCGTTGCTTTGACGCAACTCGAGTTCCCATGAAAAGGGAACGTCTCGGGTTACGTATGTAACCCTGGTTCCCTGAAGGGGAACGAGACGCTGCGTCTCTGCCTCGGCACTTTGCGCCTCCATGTATTTGTTATGATGATGAGCTCCAAGCTTCCCCCCTCTGGCCACCGGAGGGAGCTATCACACTTATACTGACACACACACTACATTTCCCACAAGCCCATACATTGGACTGATTATCGCACCAGCTGACATTCATAATCCCGGACTTTAAAATATTCCGTCTCACACTCACACTGCAAAGTCTTGTTTTGCTCCTGCTACAATTCTGAGCGTTATTATCCTGTCCTGTTTTCCTTTTACCAATTCTGTTATTACCCGTTACCGATTCTGTCTGCCTGCCCCAACCTTTGCCTGGATTATCGCTTGTGTATGTTCTCTGCCTGTCCTGACCCATCCGCCTGTACGACCTTCCTTTATGTTTATTAAAAGACAGTTACAGTATTGTATTGTTGTGCTTTATTTAATGTTTTCATATAGATTGCAACAATTTAATCCTGTTTATAATTTGTTCAGTTTCATGCATATTTCAGATGCATACTTACTTCCAATAACTTCAATTGTTTTGACATATTCCTGGGCTGCATGCACATTTTCCTTTGTTGCTTTACTTAAACGGGGCTGCCATACAACAAAGCTGCTTGAAAAAACGATGATCGCAAAGTAGTCATCCTCTGGGAGTTCCCCCAGAATGGTCACCAGGGCCTCTTTGGTCTCATTCCGACAACAAACACAGACAAATTAAAATGTCAAGTACTGACAATCTATTGGGCCTTTTCTAATTTTATAGACATCACAACTCACCTGTCTCATTTTATTTCCCACCATAGAGTAGCTGTTGTCTATAACAAAAACAACCATCTTCGGTACTCGTGGAAGACTGGTCGGTGCAAAGAAATGCACAAAGTATCCATTCACAATCTGTCAATGATGCATTTATTATTCATAGTCCTTTTTTATTTATAGGAAAACTAGAAAGAGTAAAAGAAAAATGGACTAATGACATGATTTAGACTGTTGAAAGTGGATCGGACCAAGTGTTAGTGAAGAGGGGTTCTGTAATCAGAAGTAGATGCTGCTCCATCTCTGAAAGCACTATGAGATTCAGTCAATTATGTGTGATGCAAAGTGTTCATTAACCTGTTGTCCAACCAAAGACAACTGGTAAAAAACGTTTTTACTTCCTTCATATCGTCAATTGAAAGTTTGAAATTATCTTCATTTTAGTCAATTACAGTGCTAGATTTACATTTGGGAGTTCCTGGAACTGTCAGGTTTCCAGAAGCAAGGACTTAATATGCTGGGTGGAAGGGTCTTAATTATAATGAAAATAAAACAAAAACACAAAATAAAACTGACCTGTGGGGGAAAAACAGAACTGACCGGACTAGACAAGACTTACGGAACTAGGCTTGACACGACTGGAGCAATGCATAGAATGACGCAGAGAAAAGACAACAATGCGACACCGGACAGCAAACACAGGGATTAAATAGGCACAGGAGGAAGGATAATTGAGTGGGAACAGCTGGGACAAATCAAAGTATAACAGGGGAACAAGACAGGTAGGGTTACACAATTACAAGACACGAACACGCAGCCAATGCAGATGCTCATCGCCGCGTGGTCACAAGAAACAGGAAGAGACAGCGCACAACTGGTTAAAACACAACTGCGCACAACACTAAACAACATGAAAGCACGCTGCTGATGTAAATGCGATTCGAGCAGAACCCGAAACAGGGGTCACTCACATAACGTAGAATGCATGCAAATGAGCAAACACTCATTTTGTGCGCCAACGTGTGTTGTGCTCAGTAATACTCACTTCATCCTTTTTTGGGGTAAAAATAACACTTCTCTCTAAAGAAATTTATATGAATCAATATGTCTTTCTTAACTTAGTTTACAGGAGTGTTTCCCCCACAGTGAAATTAAGTTTGTGCAACCTCTAAAACACTGGATGGATCATGAATGGATGATCAATGAATGGATCATTGAATCTCAATGAATGAATTTTTTTTTATACATTTGTATTACAAAATTTGGTGGCTCAATACATACACTGTTATTTATTAAGAATAAAATTATGAGACATCAGTCAATGGAAACCAAAATCATCAACACGATGAGGGCTGGATTCAGAGACGGCCTCTGCAACATTATTGGGTTGCAGGAAATGCCTTATGCTACTGACAGTGACAAGAACCCTAACAAAACAAAAAACCAAAGACAAATCTGTCAGGAAGAGTAAGGAGAGAACAATTGTCAAAGTTATTCTCTTTTGGGGGTTGTCTTTCTATTTCCTCTCACATTAATTTGCACTTAACCAGGTGAAACTGTTTCCCAATCACTTATTTTTCCTAATTGGACAGATTGATGTCCCTGAAGTGTAATTGAGTTGGTGTTTGTCACGGATACACCAGGCTCCTTCACCCCGACACATTCACCTTCCCCAGAGTACTGATCACGCACAACTGTTCATCATGACCACACCCATTCACCTCCTTACATAAACCCTCTCTTCACTACAGAACATGTCTGACCTATTATGTTGATGGGACTCATTGCCTTGCCTTCCTTGTACCCTGCGACCCTTTGTCAAGTAATTTCCCGGTTCTCATCCTACAAGACCCATGACTATCATCGCTACCCCTCACGTGGATGTGCTTCGCTGGACTTCCACTTCCTCATCACTAATCACCTGTACCCGTAGTCCTGTAAGCCTGTTTTTTTCCCGGAACTCTTGTTTCCGTGATTCCCTCATGTCATGCTACTAAGTAAAAAAGTTTATTCTGAGCCCTGTCTCTCAGAAATTGTTTACTTCACCTTTAACATGTCAACAACAAGTATGTGCATTAACCATCTGACCACTACTGTGTTATTTTCAGTTGTCATTTTTACCCATGTACATTTTTATGATCATAATGAAATCTGACCTGAATGTCTCCAATGTCATGAGCACGGTTGACATCATACTTAATGAAGAAATCTCCATCAATGAGTGTACCTTCACACTCAGAACATTTCCTCTGTTGATCCAGTGTTGGGGAGAAGGACACATGGGCCTGAATTGTTTTGAGAAGTGAGAAATTATAATTACTACCATGATTACTCTCTAACAGATATTCTTGTCAGTTATTAGTTAGTATACTAGTAATGCATTGCTTCTTAAGTGGCATCTATTGATCCAAAAATGGAAGTCACCTTCTTTTCAGTGACTGTTTTCTCCACTAGAGGAAGCAGCTCATTGGTGATGAATGTACCATAGGCGTCCACAAATGCAATTCCCTGAGGCTCATAGATATCTGCCACAATCTGTGGATGAGAGACAGGACTGATCATGCATTTAATTTTTGCATTTAATTAGTTATATAATATTAATTCAGCCAATAAGTCATACATTGTTTAAATGTGAGGTGTTCATATATATATATATATATATATATATATATATATATATATATATATATATATATATATATATATATATATATATCTATCGACATAACCGGATTCTACTGTATATATATATATATATATATATATGCAGTGGAATCCGGTTATGTCGATAATCCGGTTATGTCGACGGCCTCGGGGGTTGCAAAAAGGCGTTGAGATAACGGAGGATCTAAATAACCAAAAGCCAATGTGGCGATTTGTTTGATGAAGTGATCGGCATGCTATAAAAATGTACATACACTTTATATGTTTGCTAACAACAAAAGGCATATGTGCACCAACTAACAACAGAGATTTACCAGTATACAATAAAAAACACCTTCGACTCTCGATACAAACCATTAACCATATTCTCCAATATTGCAAACACAATTTCGCTCACAGTGTAAACACAGTCACAACACACATAAACACATTCGATCATAACACAGTCATTTTGCTCTGACACAGTTCTGAAAAGTATTGCACACGCGGTTACAATGGTTTCTTTAAAGTCTAAAATGCTTTGTTGCGTTTCGAGGTCCTGGAAAAGGCCAGCCTCCGACAGAGTGCATACACCGCAATCTGTGATGTATGCTACTCTTGTTGGGGCTCAGCCCTATGGCTACGGGGGGATGCCTAAAGTGGACGAGGCTTTAGCGGGATATCTCACGCATCAGTCGGCATCCTCCCTTAAGCCCACGGTGTGCCTCACCAAGCCAATGCGGGTCACATCATCGCTGGTGGGGAAAGCATACTTACACACTTCCATACGGCTGCAGGCCTACCAGGCGGAGTTGCTTAGGGACCTCGATCAGGGCAAACTGGCGAGACCGATCCTCCTCTGGGCCCACAGGAGGCTGATCTCTCTCAAGGCAGTCCACATCCCTGGGACCCAGAATGTGGGAGCAGATATCCTGTTGAATCAGGGGCTGAGGCCCGAGGAATGGCAGCTCCACCCCGAGGTGGTGGAGCAGATTTGGGGGAAATATGGCAAGGCACAGTTGGACCTGTTTGCCTCCGTAGAGAACTCCCATTGCCCTCTCTGGTTTTCCCTAACGTATCCTAACAACTCCTCTGGGTCAGGATGCCATGGTACACTCGTGGCCGAAGCTACGGCTGTACGCCTTTCCCCCAATCGCTCAGCTCCCAGGAGTTCTGGCAAGAGTTTCCGGGACAGGGTTTGTCTCACACTAGTGGCCCCGTATTGGCCGAGCAGAGTGTGGTTTTCTGACCTTATGTCCCTCCTCGACGGAGTCCCCTGGGAGATTCCGGTCAGGAGGGACCTTCTGTCCCAGGCAGAGGGTTACATTCTTCACCCCTGCCCAGAGCTGTGGAGACTTTGGGCCTGGTCCCTAAGGGGGCTCAGCTCTTTGACTCGGGTCTCTCAACCGAGGTTGTAGAGACCATTCTTCACTCCAGAACTCCCTCCACGAGGAAACTATACCAGTTACCTGTCAGGTTGGAAACGTGATGGAGTTCCTGCAAGAGAGATTCGCTGCAGGGCTGTCCCCTTCCACTCTGAAGGTTTATGTGGCTACCTTAGCTACTTACCACATACCTCTTGGTGGGGTGTCTTTGGGCAGGGACCCCCTTGTCACTCGTTTCCTCCGTGGTACATTAAGGCTGAGACCTGCGGCACAGACCAGGGTTCCAGCCTGGGACTTGTCTTTGGTGCTCCAATGCCTGTCCCAGGCCCCCTTCGAACCCATTGAGGAGATTTATATTAAATTCCTCTCTCTCAAGACCCTCCTTTTGCTGGCTATCACCTCACTTAAGAGGGTCGGGGACCTACAGGCTCTGCCTGTGGCCCCCACTTGCCTTGAGTTTGTGCCTGGGATGGCTAAAAGCTTTTCTCCACCCGAGGCCAGGCTATGTCCCCAAGGTTCCCACTAATGTGGCTCGGTCTATTCTGCTGCAGGCCTTCTGTCCTCCCCCCTTTGACGATCATATCCAGGAGTGCAGGAACAAGGTCTGACGTAAGTTGGACCATCTGTTTCTTTGCTTTGGGGCTCCAGCGTCTAAGAAAACCTTAAGCCTATGGATAGTCGAGTCTATCGGTCTGGCTTACGAGTCGGCAGGACATTCCTCTCCTTTGAGAATCCGGGCCCACTCCACTCGGGGCGTGGCTGCTTCCAAGGCCTTCCTCTCTGGGGCTTCCTTGGCTGATGTTTGTGCTGCGGCCGGCTGATCTTCGCCGCACACATTCATGAGGTTCTATTAACTTGACCTCGATTCCGCTCCGGGAACAAGGGTGCTCTCTCAGTCAGCTGGGACACACCTGTCGGTCGGCGTCACTGAGGGGGCGTTGGTATAGTGTTCCCCTAGCGCTTTGACGCAGCTTGAGTTCCCATGAAAGGGAACGTCTCGGTTATGTATGTAACGCTGCGTCTCAGCCTCAGCTCCTTGCGCCTCTGGGCCCACTTCAGACACTATTCTAAGCTGTCCCTTCCAGATTCCGGTGCACCTTTTATGCTCTGTTCATGACATCACTGACTCGCGATGTGCATTTACACGCATCTTTCTCTCATTGATTTCACAGTTCTTCACGTGACTGACGTCAAGGCATTTCCCCTAGCGCTTTGACGCAGCGTCTCGTCCCCTTCAGTGAACCATATGTAACCGAGACGTTCTATATCATTTATTAATCATAATGCAAATCTCAGCATTTACTAATACATTTTTAAGTTTTATTTGTTAGCATTAGTTCATGCACTGTGAACTAACATTAACAAAAGTTAATGATGAAAATTTTTTTGTTCAATTAATAGATTTTTTTTTTGGATTGCAAGAAGTTTTAACAACGGCATTTATTATATATCTATGCAATTGTATTTATATGTCCATGAACATTCAATTTTGAACCATTATTTAAAAAAAAAAATTCAATGTGGTTTCTGAATTATGTTTTAAAATCTGCTGTGGTTTAACAACGAACCTCAAAGTGCTGGACAGGCTGTTTGGGTTTGACTCTGATCATGAGCTCATATTTGCCAAACTGTCGCTGAAGAAGTTCCTCATGAGTGAGAATAAAAGTGACACTGCTGTCTGCTGCGATGTTCACAGAAACGGAAAACTTCTCCATTTTTCTACCTGAAGCCCTGGAATACCAGAACACCAGATAGTTAATAGCATATGAGAAACAAGCAAGTTCCAGTTGACCATGTTGACCAAAATCAAGTTTTCTTCTCACTTGACCAAACCAGCAGTCTGGCCAGATGATACAGCCTTCTGATACTCCTGCTTGGCCTTCTCTTTTTCCTTCACCACACCTACATATGTCTTGCCATCAATCTCCCTGAAATTTCCCCAAAATTGTCAACATTATTAGCAATAATTTTTCAAAATGCAAACATGTATAATAACCGAAAGGCAGTAGATTCTTTTGACTCATGCTGAGTTTCTCAGATTGGAAACTAAATCCAATGGGAAAGGACTGACATGCTGAAGTTGGTGATGAAGGATGCCTTGGGTAACTCCACCTCAAAGAACGCTTCCTGTGAGATGTTGGCCTTATTGAGAGCTTTCATGGTCATGACAGTGTGGGCAAAACGTGATGTGACCTTACAGTCCACCTTCACGCTCTGCACCTCAATCTGGAAAGAATATAAACAAAGAATAAAAACACATGCAAAGACAATGATGTACTTTGTCATTTAAAAAATGCTACGTTTCCTCGCTGTACATTCCATGCTAACTGATATATAAACTACCTGCATTAAAAACATTTTATTTCTGAATAGTTTAAGCAGTCCCTTTCAAAGAACCTTTCTAAAACTTAGCTGAACTCCACAAATTACACATCTTCTAGTGAAATATGATACAAACACATGCTGAGCGCAACCGTAGACAACCGTGTGCCCCCTCAAGATTGAGGATTTTACGTTATGTATATCTGACAGATTCAAGATTGCAAACTAACATGGTCATTCCCATCACGCATTATAGATCATCTAGCTTAGTGGTCCGCGGTTGAAATGCTACCGGGCCGCGGATCGAATTCGCGGACCAGTCTGTGAGCGGCTGCAAGCGGCTTTGGCGCTGTAGCTTTGACGATGAGGAGGTGTGTTTGCTTTCCTGTCAGAAGTTCAGCGGAGTATCGCCCAATCCCCCCCCCCCCAACAATTGCTCATGCATACTTGCTCGACGTGCGAGAACCAATGGGTTTCATTCTTGTGTTATGCATCACGTTTAAGCTTCAGCAAGAACCAATGAGGTTCATTCCAGTGTTACATATCACGTTTCAGCTTCAGCAAGAACCAATGAGGCTCATTCTGTCATTGTGTTTAGTCAGAAATTTGGATTAAATTGCTCAATTCATATGGAATTTTCAGTTTTAAAATCTCTTCATGAACTTTAGTGTCAAAGTGGTAGTTGTCAATGGAGGGAAAAAAAGCTATCGGATTTCATTTGAAATATTTGTGTTTCGATGGCGAATGAACGTCTTACAAGACATGAGTATGTATCTAAATGTTTAACTACTAGATTATTTGAATAAAATGTAATAAAGTACAATTCATTACAAATACATGAATCAACTGTATAATTTGCCAGCAAATTTTTTTTACGGTGAGATCAGTTAAAGCTAGCTCATTAACTGAATACATTCATTTCAAATTGACTTTCAAATCACAGTCTTGACAAACTTGAGTCAGATATAGAGTGTCAGAAGAGTTCCCACCTCAGCACTGCTCACACTTCGCTTCTGTTAGGAGGCAATTGGAAAAATCATTTTGTATGACAGCAAAATGTGTAATTATAAAAAGTCAATGTAGTCAAGCTAAACACAAAAATAGCCTAATTCATTTATTTTGAATTGTTTGACTAATTCAGATTCTAGAAATATAACATTAGTACTTTACATCAGTGGTTCCCAACCTTTTTATCTCAGAGACTTTTCAGTTTTGGATTTTTTCCTCTGCCATTTCTGCTTTAATTATGACAGTGTTGCTTGTTTTTTAAGCTGGATGTGCCTAAACTTCCTTCAGTTAAACAAAGACAAAACTGAAGTCATTGCATTTGGAAACAAAGATGAAGTTCTCAAAGTCAAGTCAAGTCAAGTCACCTTTATTTATATAGCGCTTTTTACAATGTAGATTGTTTCAAAGCAGCTTTACAGGAAAAGGAAAAGTGAACGCATACCTTCACTCTAGGGGTCAAACAACTAAAAATCAGGTCAGGAATCTTGGTGTGATTTTGGAGTCAAACCTGAGTTTCAGTAGCCATGTAAAACTAAATCAGCATATTATCATCTCAAAAATATTGCAAGAATTAGAAGCTTTGTCTCCAATCAAGACTTAGAGAAACTTGTTCATGCTTTCATCACCAGCAAGGTGGATTATTGTAATGGGCTCCTCACTGGCCTTCCCAAAAAGACCATAAGACAGCTGCAGCTCGTACAGAATGCTGCTGCCAGGATTCTGAGCAGAACCAGAAAATATAAACACATCACACCAGTCCTCAGGTCCCTGCACTGGCTTCCAGTTAAATTTAGAATTGATTTTAAAGTACTGTTACTTGTTTATAAATCACTCAATGGCCTAGGACCTCAATACATTGCAGATATGCTCATATAATATAAACCTAACAGATCACTAAGATCATCAGGATCAAGTCACTTAGTAATACCCAGGGTTCACTCAAAGCAAGGAGAGTCTGCTTTTAGCTGTTACGCCAGCCGCAGCTGGAACCAGCTTCCAGAAGAGATCAGGTGTGCTCCAACAGTAGCCACATTCAAATCAAGACTCAAAACACATCTTTTTACCTATGCATTTGCAGATTGAGCACTGTGCTATGTCCGAACTGTTTGCATTTTATTTTATACGTATTATCTTTTTATTCTTTTAATCATTTTTAATGTTTTATTTTTATCATTCTTCTTTATGTAAAGCACTTTGAATTACCATTGTGTATGAAATGTGCTATACAAATAAACTTGCCTTGCCTTGCCTTGCCTTTACTGAACCACTCAGGCGGAAGCAAGGCTTCACACGTCATCTCTGACGTCATCGGTCTAAACCGATACATGCCTCGATACGCGCTTCACTAAAAGCTTACAGGATTTCTCGGCACACGCTCCGAAGCCTCGATACAGAGCGTAACATCACTAGTGAGCGGTTCGCGATTATTGACGGGGAGGGGGGGTGTTGAGGGGTTTGTGACACACGCCTACTCTCCACCACAGCTTCAGTGCCACTGCCGCTTGCAGCCGCGACAGAGTGACATTATAGGGAAATGTAAAATGAAGGAGGTTTGATAAAAGTTTGGCGAGTTCGGCGGGCCGGATTAAAAAGCCCAACGGGCCGAATATGGCCCGCAGGCCGTAGTTTGCCCACCCCTGTTCTACATGGCTTATAGCCGATATGACCAAAATCATATTTCATATAAATGAAATAGACCCAACTGAAAAACGTCATGCACTAGAAATTAGGAATACAACATAAATCAAATGTATAAAAAAACTGCATAGTCTTCACTGTGTAAATAAAATTGATTCATTCAAGAGCATTGAGAGAACGTCTAGTTTACTAGTGTAACCCCCGTTCCCTGAAGGAGGGAACGGAGACGTTATGTCAGACTGACGTCATGGGGTCTCAGGATGTCATGGTTCAGGACTGTGGGAGGAGCACACCCACGAGGACCACAGAGAGGTCCAGGAGGGAAAGAGGCGCGGCCTGGGTGGGTTTAACTCCTTGGCACAACTCAGGAACCCGATGACCAGGTTGTGCTATGCGTGTTGATCATTGACTCCAGATCAGCTGAACTGCCTGAGGGTGGAGTCTCCATTCTCCTAGGATAGTCGTGAGAGCGTGTTGGCTGCATGATTGAGCTCGCCCGGAATATAAATGGAGCGCATTGACCTGAACTGATGCTGACTTCGGAAGGGGAGGTGGCGGGCAAGTTGCGACATGCGACGGGAGCGTAGACAACCCGATACTGTCGATATGTTGTCTGTGCGGACCAGTACATGTTTTCCATGCAGCAACGGTCCGAAACCAGCGTAGGGCAAGATGTACTGCTAGCAACTCGAGGCAATTGATATGTCACTGCTGCCGGGGTCCTGTACAGGATGGGGTCCTGAAGCAGCATGTTTGGTGCATACGACACCCTAGCCAGTGGTGGAGGCATCTGTTGTGACAACAACATGCCTAGACACTTTTCCTAGGGGAACTCCGGCCTGTTTGAAAGCAAGGTCTAACCAAGGGCTGAATGTCTGGCGACAAGTCGATGTGATTGCCACAAGGAATGTGCCATGGTGCCAAGCCCACCTCAGGACTCAGTCCCGTAGCCAGTGTTGAAGTGGTTTCATATGCATCAACCAGAGCGGCATTATAGCGGCTGCTGATGCCATATGCCCCAGGAGCCTCTGGAACTGTTTCAGTGGGACCACTGTTTTCTGCCTGACCACTTTCAGGCAGTTCAACACTGACTGTGCACGTTCGTTGGTGAGACATACTGTCATGGAGACCAACTCCAGGCCGAGAAAAGAGATGCTCTGCTCAGGGCATTTGCAAGCCTCAAATGATTGAGGTGTCTTGGCACCAAGTCCCTATGCTCGCACACCTGATTCCGAGACTGGGCCAAAATGAGCCAGTCGTCGAGGTAGTTCAGGATGCGGATGTCCACCTCCCTGAGCCTCCGTTACCTTGGTGAAGACGCGGGGAGAAGACGCACAAATCAAAGCGAAGGGCTTTGTACTGGTTACTCGAACACAAAGTGAAGAAACTGTCTGTGTCGAGAGAGTATTGAGACATGAAAGTACACATCTTTCAGGTCGATTGCTGCACAACAGTCCTCTCTTTGTGAGCATCTCATGTCACTCCACTCTTCATCTCACTACACTGGCTCCCTCTCGCAGCACGCATCAAATTCAAAGCACTGACTCTTGCATACAAAACTTACACAAACTCAGCACCTTCATACTTCCACTCATTGGTACAACTCTACACACCTACCAGAAACCTTCGATCGATCAACGAGCGGCGACTCGTGGTTCCATCACAGAGAGGAAAAAGAACGATCACAAGAACATTTTCATTCACCACCCCTGGCTGGTGGAACACACTCCCTGCCCTCATCCGGAATGCAGATTCCCTGTCGAGGTTTAAAAAACTACTAAAAACGCATCTCTTCCATGAGCACCTAACATGACACACACATGCACTCACAAAAAAAAAAAAAAAAAAAAATTTTTTTCCCCTTTTCTCTACTCCCCATGCTTGTGCTACTTGTATTCAGAATGTTTGAAACTTTGTTTTGTAAGCGCTCTTATGTGTTTTTCTATCCTTTGGACAAATTGCTTCTATATTCCTCAAATTGTAAGTCGCTTTGGATAAAAGCGTCTGCTAAATGAGTAAATGTAAATGTAATCTTGAATGGCAGACTGTGCAGGGTCAAGCTTCCACACAGATCTAGGATTGGTCGTAACCCACGGGGTACAATGAAGTAGGAGTTCTAAAACCCTGACTCCATCATGGCCGGAGGGAGAGGCTTGATTGCATCCTTCGCCAGGAAGACAGCAACCTCCGTCCGCAGTACAGGGTTGTCCTTGCCTGCCACCAAGGTAGACAGAATGCCACTTAGTAACAGCAGGGAGCTCTGAGCCCCAACCCGGGAAGCATGGCATCCTGGGGTAGGGGCGGTTATTGTGGAGCACTTAACTGGATCCGAAGCCCCCCCTAAGGGACCTGGAAGAGAGGGGCAGGGAGGCCGAGTTCACTGTCTGTGCCAGTGGTGTCCAGTAGAGGGAGTGATGTGCTCACCAGTTCCAGACATAGAGCAGCTCCCTCTATCTCCAGGCCGCCCATCTCAGGGCCGCTTAGATGTCTTCTTGGAGGGCTTACCAGCATTGGAGGGCTGCGTCGCCTTCCTGCGGGGGGCTCGGGCTGGATGGGAGACTTCCGGTCTGGCCGGAACCTTTATGGCCTCAGGGGAATGCCCTCAGTGATGAGCAGGCTGAGGGACCACCTGCGGCGGCTTTGTAGCAGAGTCACGCTGGGGCAAGATGTGATTGAGTGCCTCAGTCTGTACAATTTGGGAAATGGGGGCATCGAGAAAACTAACTTTGTTGGCATCCTCTCAGCCAGGTCTAGCCAAAGATAGCATTCCTGGACATCATCTGGCTGATGGACCGTGTTGTGACCTTAGTTGCCCGGAGTGTGATGTCAGTCGCCGTGTGCAGCTCCTGCATCAACCCTGGCTCAGATCTACCCTCGTGCAGCTCTTTGAGAGCTTTTGCCTGATGGACCTGCAGGATGGCCATGGCATGCAGGACAGAGGCTGCCTGTCCAGCGGTGCTGTCATCTCACTCGCCCTAGAGAGGAGGCCCAGGGGCAACTGCACGCTCCACCTGCTGAATGTCCGCGTAACCCTTAGCAGCCCTCCCATCGAGGGTAAAGAGAGCGGAGGAGGCAAAGAGTGGCTTCGGTTAGTAAAAGGTAACTTCCACGACTTTTTAGTCTCCTCATACACCTCCGCGAAGAAAGGCGCAAGGTTGTTAACCATGTGCCGCCCCCAGAAACCAATCATGAAGCCGCGTGCGCTCGGGCGACAGTGGAGGATTCCACTCAAGGCCGATACCCACGGCAGCCGAGGAAAGCATGGCAATCAACTCCCAATCTGATTCTGCACAAGCAGCTACTCTGGAAGATACCTTTCCGGAGGATGAAAGCCCACTATCCGATGCAACGATCGACATCTGATCCTCATCCGGAGCGCCGAACACGAGGTACCTCACATGAAGGACCTGGCTGATCATCCGGCAACTCGATGGCACATGGTGTGCAAGAGGAGTGGGAGGTTCGAGGGGTCTGGCCCGATGAAGAAGCTGCCACCGTAACCCTCAGATATCCCAGAGTGCTAACCAATTTCTCAGCTCTACCATGAGAGGGGAGGATGGGTAGCAATAGAGGGGACTCGTGCCTCCGTGTTAAAGAAGGAGAGTTGCTATCTCAGCGCCGACATGGACATGCTCTCACAATGAGAGCATGTACCATCCACGAGCACCCTCTCTGGGTGCTGTTTGCCCAGGCACGTGAGACAGCGATTGTGGCCGTCAGATGAATTCAATAAACGACCACATCCAGAAACACACAGACAAAAAGGCGCTTGAAAAAGGCGCTGATCAACCACGTTTGCTCTTTCAGGGAACTACTCTTTGATTGAACGGCAGAGGTAATGTTGTACGTAATGTTGTACGTAACCGACGTAATGTTGAACATGACTGACTGATAGACAACCTCACTATTTTGTTGTTTGATTAACATTAATATTTAGGCTGTCTTTAATGGACAGCTCTGTCGCTTAGTTACGTTCATCCTGTCTTCCTTTAAACGGCCCTGTCAATCATCTTCTCACCTTTCTGTTTCAGAGAGAAATGTAGCAGCTTGTTTACCTCCCATGCCATGGGTCTTTTATGTGTAGACTTGTACGTTAATGATGCATTTAAAAGTTAAGTTGACCAAACAAATCTTTTCAAAAGTTCACAATGCTGTTGCAGATTAAATATTATCTGGATAGAATTGAATAATTATCTTTTTGATAATTAATCACTCAAAAATCTTCATGTAAACCTCTATACTTAACCACTATTTTTTTAAACTATTTTATTCATATTTGTAGTTCTAATTAAACCCTAGTTTGGATTCTAACGGGAAAAAGAAGACCATCCAAGTATCTTTGAAATAATCATTTCAACATACTAAGATTTGGGACATGCTAATATTGATTTTGAGTACTATTTAGGATGGATAGTATGCTAACTGGAACGCAGCACATCTCTCTGACAGCATATGCTTATAGTGAAATGAGTTCGCTTTCGCTGCTTACTACTCTTCAAGAGTTTAAAATAATTTGTTTTTAAACCTCCATGCATAAAAATGTATGCAAATGATAAGCTTTCTTAATGGCACAGCACAACAACATCACGTGAGCATAACTGCAATAGAGGCGATAGTCCAAAATCTATACCAATGAATCTTATCTATTGGTATTTTGCCCCCCTCTAGAACTTATTCATTAGCCTATTCATGCAGCAGCAGCACATCTTACATATGTTTGTACAGCTGTGTGTCTGTGTATCTACTGGCAATAGCAAGTCTGTATTTTTGTAGTGGCAGCAGTATGTAGCAAATCTAGCCCACCACCCAAAACCAAGATTGTCATCCAATAACATACTAAAACCATTCAGAGAGTTGTCATGATTAGAATACATATTTGAAATTAATCAAAATGAAGTTTGCTGAAGACCCCGTTTGGCCACAGGCATCTGGTTGAGAACCACTGCTGTATGTAATCTACAGCTGACTTTTAACAACATTTTTGTGGTACCTTTAAGAGTCTGGTAGGGCTGGTTTCAATGTCCTGGAGGGGAATAAGGACGCATTACTGTACAGATAAACTATGATGGTTGAACTGTTTTTCCATATTGACTCTGTATTGACATTAAAGACATACTGATCATTGCAAATATGTTGATTATGATTGAGGTATTTAATTAGCGCAGCCAAAAAAGAATAACAAAAGCAGACTTACCCATTGCTCATTGCCCTTTGTGAGGACCAGGGTCTCAAAAGACCCTGAAGTAAAACATACACACACAAACACACATAATATCCACCAGTCAGACATAATGCACCATCTACACAATCGCATTCAGGACCTTTGAGTATTAAACCCCTGTGTGTACACTTTGTACCGGAACAAATACCCGTTTGAGTGGGAGTTGAGTATTTGTGATCTTTGTTCCTAAATTCTTGAATTGAGAGCAGTATTGATAATTTGCCCCATGGAATTTTTGCGTTGGACTTAGATTAGATTAGATACTATTAGATCATTTGTATTACATTTTGAATCCCTCCCGCTCCACTAGCAAGTAGCCTACGCATGATGTGGAGTTTTACTTAACTATAACAATATAACAAATATAAATATTACTTGTAAAAAAAAATCCATCAATTGCGTCACCCTGCATGATCTTATTCCTCAAGCAACCTTTCTCCCTCAATGAGTTATTGAGCCATTTCATGTTGGTCTTTGTTCAATCCCTGATTTTGAGCCAAAAGATGGAAACACAAGGCATATTTAGATGGGTAGTTTATTTTATAGCCATTGAATGCCACTACAGGATATACTGCTATCATAAACAGCTTTGTAATGCAACTTGGCATAGTATCCAAATAAAAACCATTATGTACTTTGGACTACACAAAAGCTAACATCTACTTTGTTTGTAGTGCAAAGGTGACAGATGTTGTCTAGGTTGCCTTGAAGAGACCAGACATGATGTAATCCGTGTGAACTCCATCAAGGAGTCCAGTGCCATTATTGTGAATGAACCAGCAGGGCACATTGTCTCCGTTCTTCACATCCTTTCTGAAATCTCTCTGCCAGCCTCTGGAGTCATGTGAGATTCAATGAAAATCTGCATTAAAAGTTCTGTCTGTCTTCAGGTGAGAATTCAACAATTCATAAAACGTTCATTTTCATTTACCTGGTAACTGTGAGCTTGTTTCCTTTAACAAACATGATGGCATCTTGTTTATCAGGGTCTTTTCCTGGGAATAAGTCACTGACATCAAAGTTGATGCCCTGGTAGAACTGACCTGCAGTAAAATTGACCAAATAAGCTGTAAAGCTATCACCAAACACTAAACTTTCATCACTAATCAATGTTCCTATGTTAGCCATGAACCATATATGTTCCCTTATTTGAGAGTAAGCCAATTCAAAAGTTTTTCTGCTAATATTTATGTGCACATCATTTTACCAAGCAGGCCGTGGACATTGCGTGAAAGATGGTGGCTGTCCAGCGTGTAGAACCCGAGGTAGTCTTGATGATACGGGTGCTTCTTCCACACTTTGTGCAGGATAATAAGAAACTTGACTGAGTTCCTCAAAGTCATTGTTAAACTACGATCTTTAATCACTTGCAGCTCCATGCTGGAGAAAGCAAAAGATAGAATATTGAGTAAAAAATTATATTCTATCATTATTCTGTTCCAAAACGATATGCTGTTTTTTCATTTTTTGGGGAATTGTCATGTTTTAGAACTGTCTAATGTAAATATATTACTTACCTCTGTCCTTTTATAGTCCTGTTGTTAGTCCAGGACAATTTTGCCTGTTTTCCCTCTTCAGACAGGGAGATCTCCTTTGTGCTCACCAACAATCTGATACCAAACTTCTCATGAACAATCCCAAACTGCCCAAAATAAGTGTGCCTCTTGTTCCCTGGCATGACCTTCTTATCTCCAATGATCTGGCCGTTCACTATAATTCCTGAATATCCATTTTTTTACACAGACATGAGTAGAAGGAGAAGATGGAAAATAAAACTATTTACTGTTTTCTGACAGAATGAATCACCTGTAAGTGGGTCGTTAACCAGGTTGAAGATGGTTCCAGGTTTGTCATCAACGTTGAAGCAAAGAGCATCATTCTTTTCTGGCAACTCAATGATGAAGTGTGGATCTCCATCAACTGCAAAACCCAAAACTAGGGTTAGAAAGGCATTTTTCTTTTCTAAACATATTCTCTTGTATTCAAATGTATTCAAATTCACACCACAAAAATGGCATCACTTTACCAAGATATGAAGGATTACGATGAAGGAAGCTTACAACTCTGCTGGTCAACTGTGGTGGTGCGTGGAGGGCACCTATATCTTCAAGAGAATAGTTGTGAGATGGAAACAGAGAAAGAGAGAGAGAGAGAGAGAGAGAGAGAGTGTTTTTTCAAACATTTTAGCTAAATCCATTGTATAATAAGACAACATAAGACACCTATTAATATTCATAAAGATGGTTAAATCTCAGGTTAATTCCTCTTACCAGCTTCTGCTATGTCTTTTCGCTGCTCTGTGAATCAACAGAAAACAGTGCTTCACATAAGAACCTCTGCAGGAAATTGTTACTTCATATGGACAGATTTTTGTGCCATCAGTGATCATTTTTGTATTGCTTCTTCCTATTGATATGCAAAACCACTGTATTGTGTAATAATCTGATTGGCTTCTAACTTCCAGGAGTTGGAGATGTACAGGAAGAAAGATAGGTTTACAAGGTGCTTGGCTGGTACAACAACTGGTTCCTTGGAAGCTAGTTTATGGATTTGTTGAAGTTAGTGAGGTTTGTGGAGATTATAAAGAAATTATTATGGCAACAATTTTAAATGTACCCACTTGTAAACTACGCTACTAGTCACTTGACACATAAACCGCATCAAACTACTCAAACAACCGCATAAACTACTATATTTGTGTGGAAAAACAAAAGATGTGTTCACCCGAATATGTAAATTCTGTTCTCATTTACTCACCCTTATGTCGTTTCAAACCCATAAGATTCGGAACAGAGTAGAAGATAATTGGAATAAAATCTGAGTGAATTCTGTTCCTCCATGGACAGCTAAGCAATTTCCAATATTACACAGTTAATAAAGAGATTATAAAAATAATCTAAATGAATTGAGCAGTTTAATCCAAATTTTCTGAAGAGACACGATTGATTTATATGACATTCAGGTTGAATTTAGGCTTTTATTCACATATGAATATTCCTCACCTCACACATCAGTTGTGGAAAACAGAAGATCAAACATGTTTACATGAAGTGGTTTATTGTCTTGTTATGCAGTTCGTTTGAGCTTCAGCAAGAACAAATGAGGTTGTTCTCATGCGTCAAGAAGGTTTAATTGAGCTTCTGTTTATGGATTACATCAAGATGGTGCCGCGGATGGCCGCCTCGGTTTTGAGCTCTTCAGTGATCGTCTTATGTTGTGTTGTAAATGTGCACTGGAAGCTTCAGCACCAAGACAAATTCCTTGTGTGTGCAAGCACACTTGGCAATAAAGCTCCTTCTGATTCTGATTCTGATGATCACTGATATTCATAATAAATGCGAATAAAAGTTTAAATTTTTTCTGTTCATCATATAAAGCAATTGTGTCTCTTCAGAAATCATTTGAACTGAACTTTTCTATTCAGGGTTTGTGTTAGTTGCATAGCTGTCCATGGAGAGTACAGAAATGGCTCAGATTTCATTACATTTTACATTTATACATTTGGCAGACGCTTTTATCCAAAGAGACTTACATTGCATTCAAGGAACACATAGAATCATTTCTTGTTTTTCCTGGGATTGAACCTATGAACTTGGTGTTGTAAACACCAATGCTCTACTGGTTGAGCAACAGGAAAGCTATTAAAAAATCTTTATTTGTGTTCGAAGATGAAGTAAATGATATAATAAGTAAATGATGACAATCTTAATTTCTGGGTGGACTATAGCTTCAAAGTTAAAACAATTACATGTACCTTCAGTCAGCTTGTCAGCAACAAGCATATCTTCATCTTCGCTCTGTGGTTTGGTGACCACCATGGATGTAAGTGGTGTGACAAAGTTATACCTTAGAGAAAGGTCTAGAGCTTCAGCCATGGCATTCTCCTTGTCTTCTGGTGAGCATTTATCTCTGCCAACAAATGTTTTGAGACACTGTATTATATTTGTCACTTTCAAGTAATAGTTGAATTATGTATGTTATATATTGCAAATGTCTCAGCTGACATTTTATCCAAGAGCTGCTGGATGGTCAGATATGCCCAGAGTCGCTCTGTGAAATCACCAAAGATGTACTCCTGCTCAGGGAACACACTGTCCCACTCTTCAGCAATTGCTAGACTCTGGACCACAAACTGGTCTTCCAACTGAAATTGGATGTATGGCTCTTACAAAACAGTAAAATCAAACAAATTTTTATTCAACAGCTAATAGTACCTCCCTTACCCCATGTGCAGATACTTCAGTCTGAAAGATATCAGTCTCAAGTAGGCGTCCGGCTACCACTATCTCAGAGCCTTTGAAGAATTGCCTAAAGTGACTTTGTGTCAAGTCTGTTACTGCATTGCCAGGATAGTTGAGAATTACTTCAAAGAGAAGCGGGCTAGCCACCTCTTCATAAAAACCCTATTGAGAAGGAAATGGCTTTTATCTAGATCAGGCTTCATATATTAAATATAAGACATTATATTTACAGTGGGGAAAATAAGTATTGAACACCTCAACATTTTTCTCAGTAAATATATTTTTAAAGGTGGTGTTGACATAAAATTTTCACCAGATGATGGTAACAACCCATTCAATCCACACATGCAAAGAAATCAAACTATAGATGTCTATAAATGAAGTTATGTTTAATAATGTTAAATGACACAGGTAAAAATTATTTTGACACATGAAGAAAAGGAGGAGGAAAAAGGCATGGAAAGCCAAGACAATCTGTAATTAGAAAGCAATTCTGCCCCCTATCAATATCAGCTGGTTCTGTCCAAACTGATGGCCTATAAAAAGGTCTCGTTACTATGGTATCACTCAAGAAACATCTCATGATGGGTAAAAAGCAAAGAACTCTCTCAAGATCTTTGCAACCTTATTGCTGCAAAACATTCTGGTAGCATTAGTTCCATAATGTTCCAGTGAGCACTGTTGGGGCCATAATCCGAAAGTGGAAAGAACATCATTTCACCATAAACAGGCCACGACCAGGTGCTCCTGGATGATGATGATGAAACGAGGTTGGACATTTCAACAAGACAATGATCAAAAAACACAAAGCCAAGGAAACTCTCAATTGGTTTCAGAGAAAGAAAATAAAGCTGCTAAAATGGCCGAGCCAATTACCTGATTTGAATCCAATTAAAAATCTATGGAAAGAGTTAAAGATCAGAGTTCATAGAAAAGGCCCACGTAACCTTCAAGATTTGAAGACTGTTTGTGTGGAAGAATGGGCCAAAATCAGACCTCAGCAATGCATACAACTCGTTTCTCCATACAGGAGTCGTCTTGAAGCTGTCATTACCAACAAAGGATTTTGTACAAAGCATTAAATATGCTTCAGTAAGTGTGTTCAATACTTTTTCCCTGTGTCATTTAACATTATTAAACATAACTTAATTTATGTACATCTATGGTTAGATTTCTTTGCATGTGTGGATTGTTGGTTATTACCAACATGTGGTGAAAATTTCATATCAACTGCACCTTTAGAAATATATTTACTGAGAAAAATGGTGACGTGCTCAATGCTTATTTGCCCAGCTGTATTTATGAGAGTATACGGTTCTACCTGTAGTTGAAGGGCAGCATCCGAGTCTTCATAGACTCTTCGTGCGAGTCCATCATTCTGCTTGGCCAACTTATCAAGGAGACCGTAGTCCACATCAAAGCCAAAGCCCAAACAGAAGAGACTTATGCTTCCATTAATAGCATTACGGACATTTTCTTGGATTATGGATAGATGTCGCTCCCCTTGAACGCACATTATTCAATGGAGATTTTTAAATGCATATAACTGAAGGGCTTTTCTAAGGCAGGGGTTTTCAAACTTTTTGTGACCATGGACCTACAATATAATAATCCAGTTTTAAGGGACAGACTTCCTAATGTATGACTTCCTATAATGTATGTATTTTCATTAAAAAAAATTATACTGTTGAAGAAAATAAACATAATATATTGTTACCTAAATTAAATAAGTGGCATTTTTATCAGGGCTGGGAATTACCATAGAACACCCAATTCAGTATTAGAAAAAATATTCAGCTGCCGATTCTGTGTATATATATATATATAAGAATATATATATATTCTTGCTTTATATTTAGCCTTTTATACATTTTGGCCTTTTTTGTCAAACTTTTTGTTGAAATACTTCATATAAAAGGTTAAAAAGATTATTTATTTAGGTAAAAAATACTTGTACTAATAAAAGTAGTGAAGAACAAAAACACATGAGCAATAAAACAAAACGCTGCCAAAGTTTTCTGGAAGGTTTATGTAACATTTGCTCTGTAAGACTTTAATTTGGGGTTATTAGATGTTTTTTTCATTCTGATTACAATTCCTTATTTTGCATCACACAGGCATAATATAATTTTCTTTTGCAGAGTTGAAAACCATCTACCTTCTTTTGAAGGTTGAACTAAGAAATGTGTGTAAAAGTGGTACCCAGTTTGAAAACCCCTGTTCTAATGCATATTGTCTGTCCAATAAAGACCTTCTGAGTCAAGATCACCTGATTATTACAGTCATTTATTAATTTAAAAGAATTATTACCAAAGAAAAACAGTTTAAAACAGTATTGTATTCTCATGCAGTGCCAATACACACCAGAGCTGGGTCTGCCATCAGTCAGCAGGATGATCATAGACATGTCAGGAAAGGTGTCACTTCCTTCTGAGGTAAGCATGTCCACAGCAGACAAAATGCCCTTGTTTATATCAGTCACTAATGGAAATAATATAAGAGAATGTTTTAGTACAGCAGCAGTAATGTTGGCATTTAATGTCTATGCAGTGAAGACTGTCGAGAGTACTAAGAGCTGAGCCACAATTTCAATGTGCGGGGTTTACAGTTTTGCTTCATGCTTACTGGATCTTGCTTCAATATTCTGGACAAATTTCTTTGCTGCGGTCACATTTTCGGAAGTAGCTTTGCTAAGAGATGGTCTCCACAACTCTATAACGTCGTCAAACGTGACCAGCCCAAAGTAATCATCTTCATGCAGTTCACTTAATATGGTATTCAGAGCTTCTCGAGTCTGCCAACAGAAAATTGGCAGATGACTTAAAATGAAGTCTAAGAAAGTCGAGGAAAGGTATGGAAAGTATTTGTTGGGCTTGCCTGTCTCATCTTCTCTCCCATCATGGAACCGCTTCGGTCTATCACAAATACCACATTTTTAGGCATTTGTGGCAAATTATCTGGAGCAAAAAAGTGTACAAAGTAGCCATTTACTATCTGAAACAGAGAAAAGACAAGAACACTACCATCTGAATAATGTATGATTGGTGAGATTTTAAAAAACAGCTTTGCTGACTGATGTTGTACCTGAATTTCACTTCTATCCTGTGGGCGGTTCACATCATACTTGATGAATAAATCTCCATCAATCAATGTCCCTTTACAGTCTGAGCATTTTTTCTGCTGATCCAATGTAGGAGAGAAGTACACATGTGCCTGAGGAAGATCATAGAGGATCAGTGTTTTGAGCATAGCGCTTCGTGTTTAGCTGGTAAAAATGTGTGTTTTGAAACTGCTGTGTTTTTAGACCTCTTATCAGTGAAATGAGATGCTGAGTGCTCTGTTAATAAGATCGTAGCTTTAATCACACACTTCAATCAAGGTGGAGCTAGTCAATAAAAAAAAAGGGATGTAAGCTCTATGCTGGGCTTAGCTTCTATTTACACCTGTTGTACCAAATAAAACTATGACCAGGCTCACACTGACACATTCTACTGCAGTTAAATTTAAGACTTCATTCACAACATTTCCAAACTTTGCTAATAAATTATATTGCTTGCTTTGTATGAATTTACAGATGTGAAATATTATTTCCAAGCATAGGCCTAATGTCCCTCCAATCAAGATGATGCAGGATATAACGTTTCTGCTATTAATCATAGATATATGATCATTTGTATAT
Organism: Rhodeus uyekii; assembly: GCA_037043235.1. Classification (NCBI taxonomy): domain Eukaryota; kingdom Metazoa; phylum Chordata; class Actinopteri; order Cypriniformes; family Acheilognathidae; genus Rhodeus; species Rhodeus uyekii. The sequence goes on from JAWRVZ010000061.1 coordinate 1,722,875, forward strand.
TTCCTGCATAATTACACAAAGACATTCACTGTCAGCAGTGTGAGTGTTATGTCCAGCCTAGTCTTACAACCAGGAGTGCATCTAACTGGCCCCAGGTAATACTTTTTTTCTGGAAACATTAAGTTTAAATTTCAAGATAAAATGCAATTATAAGAAATTAAGTCACAGTTATGAGATATACTCTGAGATCTGTAAAGGTGCAACTAAAAACTAAATTGTGAGATATAGTCACAAATAATCAGTAGCCCCTTAAGAGATCATGTGTGAACAGGACAGTAAAAAAAAAAAACAGCAGTAAATTGTTCTAGCAATTTACCATAAGGGAAGGAAATTACAGTTCAATTCTGTGTGCGATCATGAGCACGTACAAAGTCAGAGAACACATGTCGGTGACACAAGAATTCTGCTTTGGGACAATCATAGTTCATATGGAGATGATGTGATTGCTCTGCTCTGTTTACAGTAAGCTTTTTAATAGTTTTTCTATGTAGATTTACACCAGATGGACGTCTTGCAGCTTTTTTTTTAACATGTCGCGCTCGAGACTCAGCCTTCTTTTCCTTTCATCAGCATTGTAGTTGTGTATTATTGAGTGCTATTTTACGTGTCTAATGTTTTTGAAGCTGAAATTGTCGAGAATGGCACATGGGTTTGATTCCCAGAGAAAGCAAGAAATGATTGGAATGTTAATGTGTTTCTTGAATGCAATGCAAGTCGCTTTGGATAAAAACATCTGCCAAATGCAGAAATGTAAAATGTCATCCACTCATGTCAAAAAAATTAAAATAGAAAAGACAGTGAAACTAAAGTGCTTCTTGTCATGCGGGTGAATGAAGACAATGGCGCAGTGTTTAAAGATAATTACCGATGACTGACATCACAAAATTTACTGGCATTTTGATGTTTGTTTGAATGGTCTCTGACCGCGACTGCTGTGTGAAAGGGGCAATTGTCTATCTCAGAGATTATATATATATATATATATATATATATATATATATATATATATATATATATATATATGTATATATATATATATATATATATATATGGTTGCAACTATAAGAAATAGTTACAATTAAATTACAAAAAGTTGCAACCGCTGTTTAAAAAAAAGATATAAACAAGATTCCATATCAATCTACCATTGTTGGAGGATTATTGGAGTGTGTTCATGCTAACCTTTTTATCAGCAACCGTTTTCTTCACTAGAGGCAGCAGCTCATTGGTGATGAATGTACCATTCACGTTCACAAATGCAATCCCATTAGGTTCGTAGATATCTACCACAATCTGTGGACGAGAGACAAGACTGATAAAACATAGTTTAGATTTTTTTAATATTTCCACTGAATATGTGTAGTAAAAGAGCTTGAGAGTGAAACTAATGACGAACCTCAAAATTCTGAACCAGCTGTTTAGGTCGGACACCTATCATGATCTCATAGCTGCCAAGATGCCGCTGTAGCAGCTCTTCATAAGTAAGGGTGAATGTGACATGGCTTTGAGGTGGGATATTCACGGACACTGAGAACTTCTCCATGTGCCTACCCGAAGCCCTGAAAAAGCAAAATTTCACAACTCTTATTTCTGATTATTGAGATTAAGAAATACCGAAAAGCAAATATGTGTACTCTGTCAGCATTCCAGAGCTTTGATGTTGACCTGTACTCACTTAACCAGACCAGCAGTCTGGCCAGTTGACACAGCACTCTCATACTTCTGCCTGGCCTGCTCCTTTTCCTTCACTTCGCTGACATATATCCTGCCCTCAATCTCTCTGAAAAACAAAGTATTTCATGAGGCATTAGTGAGTTTTGGGCATGCTAAAATGTTGCAAGTGTAATATATTTATATCTTGTTTAAACAAGAGAGAACTAACATGCTAAAGTTGGTAATGAAGGCTGTTTTGGGTAAGTCCACCTCAAAGAACACTTCCTGTGATGCATTGGCTGTATTCAGGGTTTTGGTGGTCATGACTGTGTGAGCAAAACGAGATGCAACCTTGCAGTCCACTCGCATACTTTGCACTTCTATCTGAGAGAGAGAGAGAATGTTAGAGAATCTATTGCAACTTATATAAAAAATATGGATCATCTATGAATATATATATATTGGCTATATATATATACATATATATATATATATATATATGGGCGATTCTTCAATTGGGGGCTATTTTGCCATCTTACCTTTTGATTAATTAAATTTGGTTGAATTTTGTTAGAATTATGTCAAGACAATGTTTACATGCTTTGATATAAAGATATAATAATGGCCACGACTGATCTTAAATATAGTTTGAGAATTGTACATCTATTTGCCAACTGGCACTGCAAAACATCATTGCCATCACTGTCAGGGATTTGAAGGACGAGGACACAATTGCAGTGGAGGACTGGTCTTTATTAGAAAAATAAAACAAAAATGCAAACAAAACAACCCTGAGGGGACTGGACTAGACTAGATCACACTGGACTAGGACAGAACAAGGCTTGACACAAAAGAAAGACAACGAAGCGACACAGGATGGCAAACACGAGGAGACTAAATACACATGAGGAAGGCAATTAAGAAGAAACACAGCTGGAAGAAAATGAAACTAATGACAATGAAATGAGACGGGCGGGGTAACAGAAAAGACATGAACATGCAGCCAATTAACCCTTTCACACGTAAGTTCTAAATATTCTCTCTGACACCACAGCGTGAGTTTTTTTAGGCAACCATTATTTTAGAATGTTTACCTTATTGTTCCCATGGCGACGCGTTATGCTTGTCATGTTGACACACCGCAGCCTCAGAAGCGCTCTATGACATGTGCATTGCATTTATTTAGTGTATGTCTTATTCAAAATATTCACAGACTTGTTGGCTATGTTATCAACTACCTGATATTTCGATTCTCAAATATGTGGAAATTAATGTGTTTTGTCGTTTAATATTTTTTGTAATGATCATGTTAACTGATCTATGATGCGCGAAGGGCGCCGCCATGTTTGTTTGCGCCGCAGTTCGGAGAATCTGATCGGTCTGATTTATAACGCAAATTCAGTCGCTTCTCCCGAAAAACATGACAGTAAGTGACCAGTGAAGTGAGAGAAGAATACAGTGACCTTTATAGTTACCTATGCAATGTGTATCTGATTTATCTGATCAATTTATAAATTAATGATTGCTAGTTCTGCTTTTATGGACGTCAGTGTGTATTTTTCAAACTAGAGATGTAGATACCAGAGATGTATTGTTTTGCGAGTACTTATTAGTATTTAAATGTCTGAAACCGAAAATAAACTTTATGTGGTTGAAAACACTGAGTAGTTGTGATATATGACAAGCTCTAAGCGCGTCCGTCTCTGAATCGGCGCCAGATGATGCGCGCAAACACGTTTGAATTTAGCAGTTGATGACGTGAAGCACGAACATTCTAATCGGTGTGATCGTACGTGCGAAAGGGTTAAACAAAGACGACGCGGAGCTGGTGACAACCAAACTGCGCGTGACACAAAACACAACAAGAAAGCACGCGGCCGATGGAAACACGAACCGCGTGCCAAACATAACACACAGATGAGAGGAAGCGCGGCTCGCGCAAAGCTTGAAACCGCGCCGACTCACATGACATAGAGCGCGCGCAAGAACGAGTGTAAACACCTGTTCTCACATGCTCACGACAAGGACTAACACACGAGTCATGCATGTCCGAATCCCGACACAAACCGAAACTAGACAAGACCAGTCTCGGGATCAGACATCATAACCCGCACACAAAACCAAAAAACGACTTGACCGAATGTGGCAGAACCCAGACAATCACAACATCAAAAAGTCTCATAATGCAAATAATGTATCAAGGAGATCATTTAAACTAATTTATCTTAGAAAAATTGTTATCCTTTAGCAATACGTATAAAAAACAAAATGTTTCCATTCAATAAATTATGTATATATTTTCTTGCTCTTACCATCAAAATGGGTTTTCTGTGTTCATCAAAGCACACTTTTGTTTAATTTCTGGAAAATTAATTTGAGATGTTTTTTCATTGAATAGGTGGATGAGCATTGCATTAGGCTTTTCATGTATCACCTCAAGATTGATCATAAAACAGTTTTAAAGGTATTTTGCTGTAAATTCAGCAACGTGGCGGTAATGACATAGTGTTTGGGTAATGACATCAATGAAAGTTCACTGATACATAAAGCAAATTTAAATGCTTGAATAATGACTTCTAGTGAGTGTTGTTGAAAGAAATGGACAGATGTGAGGAAATATATATAAATATGACACAACCATCAACTTTAGCATGTTCATTTCAATCATGAAGAAACCATACAATATTTCCTAGAGAATCAATTGTCACAATGGGATAAAACAGCTTAAAATCATCCTTCATAAACATTTCATAACTATGACTATTACCATTAGGTGAACTATTATATGTTCGTGTTAAAAACTAATAAGAGTTGCATTGGGTTAAAAATAACAATGTATAATGAAATGTGTTTGCTTTCAAACACATTTTGGATGGGTTGGATGGGATGTGGAGAGAAAGAGATACTGGGCCCTAGTTTAAATGACAGGCATAGTGTAGTCACTCAATGAGCAAAGATTAACTCCAGCCATGCCATTGTGTCGTTTGGGAGTATTGTGGTGACCCAATGTTTTTGCTTAGGATCTTGCTCATGGTATTAAAATAAGATAATTTAATTTCATAAAGAATTGTCCTTGTTATACTTTACGGGTGGGACTGCCTCCTCTGCTAAGAAGGCTATGAGCAGAGGTCCTGACACCAAGGTGTTCGACCTCACATTGGTGATCTTCCTCTACTGCCGCCCCCGAGTCGGGTTGCTTTGGGGAGTCACCCCCTCCTAGAGTTTCTAGCAGGTTCTAGTCTCTAGAACCCGTAACTGATGCTCTTTGTCAACGCGTGTGCTATTGACGGATGCACCCTTACGGTTTGGGAGGGGTCCTGAGGATTTGTTTCCTCATACACAGCCTTGAGAGGCTGTTTCCCTTTGGAGAGTCTCTGGTCGCGTACCTACACCTACCAGAGGTCTCCCAATGGGTTCTGCAAGGCAGACGTAGGGGCCATCATCATAGCACATAGTTTCCAGTCTCTCAAACAAGGTTGCTGAGACCACTCTCCTCTCCAGAGCCCCCACCACAAGGAAATGTCGTGCTATTTCCTGCGGGACAGCTTCACTACAGGGTTCCCTCCTCCCACCTGATGTAATATTGAACGTGACTGACAGGGACATTTATTATATATATATATATATATACATATATATAATTAAATTGTATACATGCATTTTTTTTATTTACGTCATGATTTTTGTGTTTTTCAGTTTAAAGACTATTTGTATCAATATTTAGAAAATGGTGCAGTTAGCTATTATTTTTCTGGTTTACTTTTTTTAGGTTACCAAAGAATGGTTGGTAATAGGCTAGTTGATTTTAAAATGGAGCAAGAACTTCACATATACTCCTTCACATTTTAAGTATTCACGAACACTTTACGTTTCTTAATGTTTTTGTGTACAGAATGCAATTACATTTTTTCATCTTTGGAAACAATATGAAAAATGATGCATTAACGGGAGCAACACCATGAACATGGATGCTGCGTATAGGCTAATGCTGTCAACACATTAGTTGGATTAAAGTTTTCTTGAATGAAAAGTGTTTCCAAACTAGTTTTTAATTAAGTGAATTGGCATTTCCATCAGCTATATCTGTACATTTTGTTGCAATAAACCTTTTTTTTCCACACAAAAATAAATAAACCAGATACCTGAAAATCAGAAACAGAAACCTGGCTACTGACATCCACCAGATGCATTTATGTAGATTTGAGAAAACACAGTGAAGTACAGAATTTAAAATCTTACCTGTCTTGCTGAATTATTGTTTTGATCTCTGTTGGTATTAGTGCCTTGAGCTTTAGCAGTAATAATCACACAAATACACAAACACATCCACAGCATTTTAACTGCAGACATGGTGAAGCCTGGTCTGAATTGACTTCACCTCTGTCTGTTAATGTTCTTAAACGTGGGTGCGAAAGAGAGAGACCGATGAATGAGTGCCTGTGTGTGTTGTTTGGGTGCTGTAAGAGTTGCCAAAGGGGTGTGTGAATATGCCCAATAATCTGGTACATTCTCCACTGCCTGCTCACTCCCTCCACCCAAAACAGCAGAGTTCACTAATGACAAATGATACCCAACTAAATTAATTTTAACCTAATCTAAAATAATTGTATAGGTTTTTTTTTTCAAACAGTCTAGGACAAATGTTACTATCGCTCTTCTTGCTGTTACAGTAGGCAACAAAAAAACGTCTCGGGTTACGAATGTAACCCTGGTTCCCTGAGGGGAACTCGAGCTGCGTCAAAGCGCTAGGGGAACGCTATACCAACGCTACCTCAGCGACGCCGGCATCCGGGTGTGTCCCAGCTCACTGAGAGAGCACCCTGGTTCCTGGGACGGCATCGAGGTCCAATTGGTAAAACCTCATGAAAGAGTCCGGCGAAGACCAGCCAGCCGCAGCACAAACATCAGACAAGGAAACTCCGGAGAGGAGAGCCTTGGATACCGCCATGCTCCGAGTGGAGTGGGCCCGGACCCTCAACGGAGAAGCATGTCTGGCCGACTCATAAGCTAGACAGATAGCCTCGACTATCCACCTGTTTAGGGTTTGCTTGGAAGCTGGAGCCCCCTCAGGAGCCCCAAAGCAAACGAACAGTTGGTCCGACTTACACCAAGTGGCAGTCTTGGGACGTAAGCGTCCAGTGCTCGCACTGGACAGACCTTGTTCTTGTGCTCCTGCTCATGATCGTCAAATGGGGGAGGGCAGAAGGCCTGCAGCGTGATAGACCAAGCCACATTTGTGGGAACCTTGGGGACATAGCCTGGCCTCGGGTGGAGAAAGGCTTTCGCCATCCCGGGCGCGAACTCGAGGCATGAGGGAGCCACCGAGAGGGCCTGAAGATCCCCGATCCTCTTAAGCGAGGTGATGGCAAGCAAAAGAAGGGTCTTAAGAGAGAGGAGCTTGATAGGGAGCTCCTCTAAAGGTTCAAAGGGTGCCTGGGACAGGCCTTGGAGTACCACAGACAAGTCCCAGGCAGGCACCCTGGTCTCAGCCTTAGTGTGCCACAGAGGAAACGAGTGACTAGGGGGTCCCTGCCCAAGGATACCCCACACGGAGGTACATGGCAAGCCGCTATGGCAGCCACATAAACCTTCAAGGTGGAGGGGGACAACCCTGCCGCAAATCTTTCTTGCAGGAACTTCAGCACTTTGCCGACTTGACAGGTTGATGGGTTCACCTGCCTTTCACTACACCAGGACGTGAAGAGTTTCCACTTCAAGGCGTAGAGTTTCCTCGTGGAGGGAGCTCTGGACTGAAGGATGGTCTCCACAACCTCGGCTGAGAGACCGGATTCTATGAGCTGGACCCCTTCAGGGGCCAGACCCACAGCTTCATTAGCTCTGGTCGCGGGTAAAGAATGCAACCCTCCGCCTGGGACAGAAGGTCCCTCCTGACCGGAATCTCCCAAGGGACTCCGTCGAGGAGGGCCACGAGGTCCGCGAACCATATTCTGGAAGGCCAGTGGGGGGCCACTAGCGTGAGATGGACCTTGTCCCGGCGAATTTTGGCTAGAACTCCTGGGAGCAGAGCAATCGGGGGAAAGGCGTACAGGCGTAACCTCGGCCACGCATGTACCATGGCATCCCGCCCCAGAGGCGCTGGATGTGCTTGCGAAAACCAGAGGGCAGTGGGTGTTCTCTACCGAGGCAAACAGGTCGACCTGTGCCTTGCCGTATCTTTCCCAAATCTTCTCCACCACTTCGGGGTGGAGCTGCCATTCCCCTGGTCTTGGCCCCTGTCTCGATAGGGCGTCTGCTCCCACATTCTGGACCCCCGGGATGTAGGCCGCCCTGAGAGAGAGCAGCCTCCCCTGGGCCCAGAGGAGGATCTGCCGCGCCATCTTGTACAGTGGTTGCGAACGTAGACCCCCCTGATGGTTGATATATGCAACCACAGTCATACTGTCGGTGAAAACAGTGACATGGTGGTCGCGAAGGTCCGGGAGGAACGCACAGAGTGCTCTGCGGAACGCCAGTAACTCTAGCATGTTTATGTGCCAGGTCTGGTGCTGACTGCTCCACAGACCTTGTGAGGAGCGATCCTTCAGGACCGCCCCCCAGCCCGAGAGGGAGGCATCTGTCGAGAGAGAGACTCTCCGACCCAGAGCCCCCAACACAGGGCCTTGAGACAGAAACCAAGAGTTCTTCCAAATACTTAGGCATCGCCCCGTGGCCTTGATAGTGCGGAGCGGGTGTCCCCTCGGGGAAAACCCCTTGGTTTTTAGCCACCACTGCAGGGGTCTCATGTACAGCAGGCCCAGTGGGATAATGCTGGATGCCGCTGCCATGAGCCCTAACACTCTCTGAAAGTGTTTCATCGTGAGTGGCTGGCCCAGCTTGATGCTCTTGACGGCTGAACGAATGACCTGGATGCGCTCGGGGGAGAGCCGAGCAGACATGGCCACTGAGTCCCAAATGACTCCCAAGAAAGTGGTTCTCTGTGCAGGAGAAAGTACACTCTTCTTGGTGTTCAGCCTCAACCCCAGCTCCTTCATGTGTGCGAGCACAGCATCTCGATGTTGTGCTGCTAACTGCGGCGACTGGGCCAGAATAAGCCAGTCGTCGATATAATTTAAGACACGAATTCCCCGTAACCGCAGCAGAGATAGAGCAGCGTCCACAACTTTTGTGAACGTGCGGGGCGAGAGCGCCAGGCCGAAAGGAAGCACCCGATACTGGTACGCCTTTCCCCCGAAGGCGAACCTCAGGAACTTCCTGTGCAACACACTCCTGTGCAACACACTGTGCAGGAAGGATGGAGACGTGGAAATATGCGTCCTTGAGGTCGACTGTGACAAACCAATCTTCGGACCCTCCTTAGAGGGGGTGGTTCTCCCATGGCCGGCTGACTCTGGAGCTGCACACGGGAGACACCACCTTGTTGCGGCTTGGCGTCAGGGCCGCTTAGTCTTGGCCTTCTTGGTGTTCAGGACAACCCTCAAATCACCCTTTCTACCAGAGGACTGGACTTGAACTTGTCGGCCCGACTTTCCGGGGTTTACGGGTAGCGACACTTTGTTTCTGAGCGGCCCTGTACGAGGAGCTTTGAGACCGCGCTTGACTGGCGGTCTCACGTGGAGGGCGGCGGGGAAGAACTTTACTGAACGCCGCCTGCTGTCGTGCAGCCTCCTGGAACTTGTCGACGACGCTTTTTACGGCATCGCCGAACAAGCCCAAAGGGGACAGAGGGGCATCCAGCAAAACAAATTTGTCTTTATCCTTCATAGCTGACAAATTAAGCCATAAGTGTCTCTCCGTGGCCACCAGCGCTGCCATGGAGCGACCAACAGAGTAGGCCGTCTCCCTAGTGGCCCGAAGAGACAAATCCACGGTCCGGCGCAGCTCTGCCACTGCCTCCGGACCGATACCGCCGCCCTCGTTGAGGTCCCCTAGCAACTCAGCTTGATAGGCATGCACCAGTGCCGTAGTGTGTAGGCACGCTGCAGCCTGACTTGAAGCGGAGTATGCTTTCCCCACCAAAGACGACGTGACGCGCATCGGCTTGGAGGGGAGCGCCGGAGCTTTAATGGAGGACGCAGACTGGGGAACGAGGTAACTCGCAAGAGCCTCGTCCACTTTCTGCATCCCCCCATAACCATGATGTTGAGCCCCGACAAAGGTTTGTATACATCGCACTATGTGGTGTATGGACCTTCTCGGAGGCTGGCCTTTTCCACGATCTAGATACCTCGGCATGTAAATCGTAAAGAAACGGCGTAGCTCGGCGCGGGGGAGTGACACGAGCAGGCAGGTAGCGCTCGTCCAAAATACTCTTTCTAGGACGAGCGCTCCTGGTCTCCGCTGGCCAATCAATATCCAGACGTGAGACTGCTCGCACCACAACCTCAACTAACTCCTCAAAAGCCGGCGAGGAGGGTGGTGAATCCTCCCCGACCGGGTCAACACTAGCTAGATCCATGTCACTTCCTGAACTAGATAGAGCTAGTGTTGGAGTCCCAGCACGATCGTCTCTCGGGGAGCGCTCGTGACTGATACCCGCCTGATCCCGTGAGGGCTGAGATAAGGGAGGACCCATCCCAGCTACCTCAGCGAGATCCATTTGTGATCCCTAAGACTGAGAGCGCCGCAAAGCCTCGGCTGCTGCAGGTCCCGAGCCGCAGGGAACACTAGCCTGAGCGGCTTCGTTACATACCGCCAGGCGGGAGCGGAGAGCATGCAATGAGAAACTCTCGCAGTCCTTATAGCCGGCGTTCTCAAGCGCCGACCGCCCATGCTCTACTCCCAAACAGACAACACACATAACATGTGTATCCTTGTCCATTATAAAACACGGACAAGGATAAACACATGGTCTGAAAGCCTGTTCCGCCATTCTTTCACACTCAATATTCCTGATTTTTAAACTATCTTAGTTTCAAATCACTCTCACACAGACACAGCACGCTGAAGACATTCAGAGCTGGCGCTTCCGGGTTTCGGACGCGCTGTATGCTCTTCCTCGTGACGTCACCGGCACGTGCCGGCGGTGACGCATTCGCACGCGTTCGTCTCTCATTGGTTGCACAGATCTTCACGTGACTGACGCAAGGCTATTTCCCCTAGCGCTTTGACGCAGCTCGAGTTCCCTGAAAGGGAACCCCTCTGTATTCTACACCATCCCATTTAACAACTCTCAGTCCAAATGTTTACAATGTTCGGTATTTTGTTGTTGTTCCATTTTCTTTATGTCCATTGGTGGTCATTGGTTAATGAAAGCTGCAATAGAGTCTAGATCTTCTTCTGTCAATCTGAAGGTCTGGATACGAAAGACTAGTTTTCCTCTACAAAAGGAGGGACGTTTGAGAACCACTACATTGTTTCAGAGGCCAGCTCTGAAGTTCACGTGACCATTGTTAGTGTTTTTTGTAGTGGACACTTTTCTGCTGCTACATATAGACGCACTATGCACTGTGTTTTCTCACTAGTTGCACTGTGTGTTTTGACACCATTCTATTATGGGCCAAATTAGGCTTATCGGCAATTTGAGGTACCTTTTCTCTGTGATTGGACCAGATGGGCTAGCCTTTGCTCCCACAAGCATCAGTGAGCCTTGGGCGCTTACAACTCTGACCCTGTTTCATCGTTTTGCTAAGACAAACACCAACAAAAAAGTTAAAAGTTAGAATTGTTTTAGTTTTCCAACAATTTAGATGCTGCTAAATGCTGTTAATGTATAAAAATAAATTATAATTATAAAAAAATTATAATATAATATTATAATATATAATTAATATTATATAATTAAATAATAATATTATAATAAAAAAATTATAATATAATATTTTAAATAAATTATCCTTGAAACACAGAAGCTTTTGAGTAAATTCAGTACAGATGCTTTTTGTGGACCTTTTAGACCCTCAGTTTTGTTTGACTAACTCACACAGGACCTCTCATTTATCAGAAACGCCTCTTACAAACTGCTTCTGTACAGTATGCTCTCAAAGAGAGAGTTAATGTCCCGTAAGTTGTGTTGAACAGCGGCCAGATGACAAGTAATCAAACTGCTGAGAGAAATAGAGAGAGTGTTAAAGTGTTAATTAGTCTGTTCATGATTTTCGGGAATTCAGTGTCATGGCTGGTCAACATTTCTAGGGTGTGAGTGTTTGTGTGTGTTTTGCTTTACTCACCACTCCCTTCTTAACAAGGCTGAAGTCAGATATGATATCATTCTTCAAAAGGTAAACATTCAGTAAGCGCTTAAGCAAAAAAACATGGGTTGCTACAAACGTGCCCTCACTGTGCACCAAAAATATTTACATGGGATCTACCTTTAGCGCTCCTTTTTTCTATTTAATTTTATTGCTGTATATTGCCACCATCGTACTGAACAAAATATACTATGATAATTTAGTGCTGTTGCAATATTTATTACTGATATTATACTTTTTTTTTACCATTTAACAAAAACTCAATTTCCTTCGGTTTTCTAAATAATAAATCATGAATTTCTTAGACTCATTGTGATTGTTCTACTGATTACACTAGAATGAGAACTCAGTAGGAACGTGATTGTGTCATTAAGCTTGTGTAAAATTAAGCCAATGCTGTGACGGGACATCAGAGGCGGGTGACATGAACCATGAAACTATAAAGACATGCCAAACAAAACAGCAGCTGGTTCTGTCTCCAGTAAGCGCTATATGTTATTTTGTGTTGTTTGTCAACCCTCAAGAAAAGTATATATTGTGAACAAGCAGTATTTTAGATTGTGTGTCTCTCACTACATCATGGGTGAGGATACACATGATCTTTGTGATGTTTGTTTGGGAGCAGAGCACACACAGTCAGCACTCGAGGGCACCAGCTGTATACGCTCCGGTCCTGCCTGGTGATCTTTGAGGAGAACACACAGGCTTGCAATCCTCAGGGCTCGGGTCAGAGCCAAGTTGGCGATCTGGGTCTTGGGGATCACAGTTGGATGTGTCAGAGGGGTTTGAGATGGGCTCTACCTTATCTTAGCCCTCACTTGTCAGATTCAGTGCCTTTTTTCCTGACCTATTTCCCTGTTTTTCCAGAACCAAAAGCATGCTCTGTGGTTATTTCCACCCAGGGGGAGGTGGTGGTGCTGCAATTATCTGCAATCCAGCTCCGAAGGAGTTGGATGTTGCTGCCACCGAGGCTGAGGATGAAGATTTGCCACTACTCTCTCCAGCTTATGAGGAGCTGATGGAAGTTGTGACTTGCGCTTGCCAGTTCAAACATACGACTGACCAGCACAGAATTAGGATGCTTGTCCCAAAAGTAAAATTAGATAACAATCAGTTTTTTTTTCTGAGCTCCACACAAAGGTATATAGAATTGAAGAATTGAATAAAATAGCCTCCTATTGAGTCTGCAGTGCTCAATCACACTATTCCTCAGTAGTAGACCATAAAGATCATGATTAGAAGATCTGGATGAGGTTAGGGGTGGAATGTTGTTTCAGGAAGCCACCAAACAGACAACAATGTTCCAAGAACTCCTCCCCTGCTGGAAGCATGAGCACCCCCGAAACATTTAAAACCAGCTCTTCAAAAACAAAAGATCAACACCTCATTATACCGTGGCCATCTCCCCTCGGGTTCCTTAGGGGCCCATTCTGCTACTTCAGTGTCCACCCAGAAATGTAGTGGCACTGGGATGCTCGTGCCCGCTGAGGAGGGTCTCAGAGCAGTCGGGTGTCCCTGCCAGTCATTCATTCAGTGCACCGGATTGGCCACGTTATATGATAACAGACAAAACAGACTATTCCAGGGCTTCAACCGCCCAGAATATGGGAGATCTACCCACAGTGGTGGCTCCCAAACAGGCTCTGGTTATGGAACAAGAGGCAAAAGTTTTGGTGGGGAAAGGCATTAAATATGTACCTCTCCAAGACAGAGAAACCGGTCTGTTCAGCTGGTGTTGGAGCTGAAGAAGGATGGAGGATTACAGCCCAATTTGGATCTCTGGCATCTGAGTATCTTGGTCATGCAGCTCAGATTTAAAACTTTAACCTTGTGACAAATTGCATCACAGATCAGGTGTGAGGACTGCTATGTTACAGTAGATCTCAAGGATGCATACTTCCATATATCCACCCTTCCACAACAGGTATATCTTTTGGACTGCTGTACATGAGGAACCGCTGAACGATTTCGCCGGTCCGTGGGCGGCTGCAAGCTGCTTTGACGCTGCTGCTTTGGCGCTGAGGAGGTGTGTTTCTCTCTCATGCAGCCAATTCCTCTCAGACTGGATTCTATGGTTTTGAATGATTTTCCCTTACGCTGTCCTCCCAGGAGTTCTTTAAAAAGTATACTGGGACAGGGCTTGTCTCACCTTGATCCCCCCCCGCGTTGGGAGGGCAGAGTGTGGGCTACAGTCCTTGTGTCCCTCCCAAACAGCTCTCCCTAGGAGATTCTGATCAGAGGGACGTGTTGTCCCAAGCAGGGGTCTCGATACTTGCCCAGCACTATATCAACTGTGGGTTTGTCCTCTGAGGCAGCCCAGCTCATAGACTCTAGTCTCTCAAATGAGGTTGTTGAGATCATTCTCTACTCCAGAGCTCCCTCCACAAGGAAACTGTACGCCCTGAAGTGGAAGCTTGTAAGCACCAATGATTGAGCTACACCAAAGCTGTAGCTCAATCAGTCTGTTGCTCTGTAGCCCTGTAGATTCACTGCAGAGCTATCCCTGTCCACACAGCATTTGTTGTATAGCACATTCCTTTGGGTGGAATGTTTTTCCTCCGTGGTACTTTGAAACTGAGGTCTGCAGTACGTACAAGGTTAAGGCCTGGGATTTGGCTTTGGTGCACCAAGGGCTATCCCTGGCTGCCTGTGAGCCCATATAAGAGGCTCCAGTCAAGTTCTCACTCTCAAGCATTGTTCCCTTGAAAGTCAAAATTTATAGTGAAAATTTAAAATGTGGGATTACATTTTTTTGGATAACGAAATCATCAATTTGGTTAAGATCTAATTATGGAAGTTTGTGTTTGCCATTGAGTAAAACTATTTAAAAGATAATTGTGACTTTTTATCTCACAATTCTGACTTGCAATTGTGGAAAACTTGCAAAATTCTGGGATATAAACTGTAATTATGGGTTTATATTTAGCAATTTTGACTTTCTTCCTCGCAATTCTTTGTATAAGTTTAAATAAAAATGTCAGACTTCATGTAAATGTCAGAATTCATGTAAAAAAACATTTAAATACAATTTTTAAATACAATTGCTATGATGAGAGTACTGTATTATGAAACGAGAATTATGAATTATTATGAAATTAAATTGAAACGAAATTATGTATTATGAAACGAAAATGCAAAAAGGGGGGCTGACGACCATATGGACCCTGCTGTCATTTTTTCATCAATGCTCTAAATAGCCTTATCTCATGTGTCTTGTTCAACATTTTATTTGTCTTCATGGCTGTTGACTTTTTAAACCCCCATTTTTAATCGGTGTTTAGTCAGTAATGCATGTTAAGTCGATCGGCTGTAATGAAGACTTTAGTTCTGTCCTGTGGACTCACACTGGCACATACTGGGGAGGGGTGAGGGTGTGTTGGCAGAATCTCCATTTAGGAGGTGACATCATCAGAGTAACATCATTGCAATGGAAACAATGCGCAAGGACTTTGACCCTAATGAATTTACGACTAAAACACCCTTTCTCACAAGAGGTTTGTAAAAAAAAAGGTAGACTGAGCAAGTTTTTAAAGTTAATGTGGCAAGTCATGCTTAAAAAACAGTGACTGCCGAATATGTTTGCAAGCACAAACAGAATGTGTCATGTGTGTAGAGCCTGTTGCTTTCCGCCGCAAATTTTTTTTTTTGTGTGTGTTGAACCCTCTAAATGTGGGTTTCCCCGCTTTAGCCTTGATTAGATGGCTGAAGTATATTTCCTTGAGGGTGAGGGCAGAAGAATTGACCCAGATCATGTCGGAAGTTCAGGAGTTGAGCTGTATTTGAAGGAGTCTGAGAGGCCAGAGGGAGATTGGGCCGGCTGAGGCCTGTTAACTCAGAGCAGATGTGCTCTTTATCGTAGTGAAGAAGAGGCATGGATATAGATGGCGTCAATAGAGGGATACTCAATGCAGTACATTTTACCTGTTTTACAGAGCTGTTTTACATTGTGTGGAGTGCTAAGAAACCGGTATCAAGTGTCATTTATCTAGATAAACCCCACAGTAAAGACTTCCTTCATGTCATGGATGCCTCATGACTGTTCAGTGAAGGTTCAAACATTAAACACAGGATGGCAGTAGATCCACAATATTGATATAGATGTGTTATCCACTAGATGGCAGCACAAGCTGATAGTTCAGCATTTGACATTTGAAAAGTTTGATCTTGGTTTTCTTTGGTTATGTGAGTTTTTGTGAGATTTCATATTTATTTTGACTGATTTACTTCTGATATGGTGATATGTTTATTTTAACTATTTATTTCTGTATATCATTAATAACAATGATGTAATTAACAAAATGTAATCTATAAATATATAATATAAATATACATTTAAGTATGAATATAAACTACACACACACACACACACACACACATATGTATATGTATATGTATATGTATATATATATGTGTGTGTGTGTGTGTGTGTGTGTGTGTAGTTGATGATTTAGTTGTAATTGTGGGAAGTTTATATATATATATATATATATAAAACATTGTTTTATGTTGTGAAATCTAGAAATATAAATATAAATTTAAATAAACTACACACACACACACACACACACACACGTATATATATATATATATATATATATATATATATATACATGTGTGTGTGTGTGTGTGTGTGTGTGTGTGTAGTTGATGATTTAGTTGTAGTTGTTTGTAGTTGAGATATATATATATATATATATATATATATATATATATATATATATAAAGTGTTTTATATTGTGTGACAGGCAATACTTTTTAATTGTATTGGCTTGAAAATATGAAACGCGTCTAGCTGAGATGAATATGAAGTGTTTCAGGATTCTCTGCATTCATTGCTATTTTTATTTCTTAGGCATGATGGTTTTATTTATTGTGTATCTGTTGTGATTCTTTTATGATTGTTTTAATTCCTTTTCTATGTAAAGCATTTTGAATTACCAGTGTGTATTAAATCTGCTGTATAAATAAACTTGCCTTGCCAGTGTAATTATGTAGATTAGGCTTAGTCACAAAAACATAAATCAAGGTCATTAACCACAAGTCGAGGCACATATTGCCTATCTCTGTTATCACAATTCATATTCTATTTTTAATTTAGAGTAAAAACAAAACAAAACAATCTCTACATTTTGTTTCAGTCATAATCATGGTATCAGTAATAGCCTTTAGTGTTCAGATGATTTTCTCTAAACCTCGACCTCTTTTCATTTTTATTTTTTATCATATTTATTTTCATACTCTACTCTTTCATATTTATTTTCATACTTTCATTGTAATTGTGTGGTTGAACTAATATATACAGTAATAAAAATTGAATGTTAAAGTTGAACCTTTTGAATGTCATGTGCGCATCACTATATAATCTAAGATGTCTTTCTTTGGCAAAGGACGTCCGATAAATTTGCCAGATTTATCTTATTTCTTTATTCTTATATAGTGTCCTGGTGTCAAACTATTTAACACTTAAATAGAGTAATCAGTATAATAACAGTGATTGATATTTTTCCTAATACAAAGTACATTTAAAACCATGTCGTGGCAATTGGTCTCCCATTCAATGTTTTGCATTCTTCATTCATACTGCTAAGCTGTAAAATAAATGTGATTAAAAAAAAATCAACAGAAAAAAAGAAAAGCATGTATAAAATCAAAACAAAAAAACATTGAATCCTAAAATTCTAAAAATCCTAAAAGAATGAACTTTTCCTTCATTATATAGCTGACCATTGTCTGGACGTATGCCTGTGTGGAACGATTGTGTTCACCCACTACTGTGTTCACTTTTTATCACTTTTTAAAAGTTCTTATAATTTAATAATGTTTGTCAAAATGTACGTTTTAATTTAATTTAATTTAATAAACTTTTTTTTTATGCTGCTATATCTTAGTATTTTAAATGAATAGTTCACCCAAACATGTCATCATTTACTCACACTCAAGTTGTCTTTGCAATATTGTTTTTTTATAATTTTGCTCTGCTAATATTTTGATATTAATCAAATCTAATGTTGCTCTAATCTGAAAGACTCTTAATGTCATTCTGGTCTAATATTTGAATATTTGATTTCAGTCTCTTAGGGCTCCACGATATTGAGGGCAAATGTGATCTTTCGTTAAATAATGAGTTGTTCAATGTAATGCATTATTGTAAAAGAAATTGAAGTAACATTTAAAAATATTTAAATAACTGAAAATGGTATAACCAACATACATTTTTCATATTCTTTGTGTGAGAAGAAAACATCTGTACAACTTCTGAAAGTGAACAATTTCACTTTCAGAAGTGTTTTACTGTAGAAATGTAAGTGTCACTTTTAATGTCAGTGTAAACCATGGAGGTTTAGGGTTTCAGAGATGCCTGCATTTGATTTTTTTAACAGCAAAAAAAGAGATAATAATCAAATATAAAAATAAAGCATACTGTATATATATTGATTCTTATAAAAGCTACAAAAGTTATTCAGTAAAGAGCAATTAGTGAATTTCTCTCTTATCTTTTTTTTGTTTTGTTAATTGACATAAAGCACTCAGATGGAAGCAGGTTTATTAGGCTGCTGTCACTTTAAGAGCTGCATGGCTCCAGTATATTGTTATATACATATTTTCTTTTCGAAAAGAACAGGCAACAGGCAATTTGCCTGACAATTTTAGAATGATGTATTTGGCCATATAGAACTGAATTCAGGATCACGTGCTGTACGTGATGCAGCTTTCTGTACGCTTGGAGTTCCTTGCTAATTGCATTAAATAAGATTAAGCGAGTGGCACGTTTGTAACTGTTATGCGTCCAGTCTGTTCTATGCCGTCTGCGTTGACCTAAAACTTGATCATTCGGATATAACGTGCAGCCCTGCAGTCTAATATCTCAGTATTTTAATGTCGCTCTAGTCTGATTATATATTAATATTGCTCTTCTAACATTTTGTCCTCGTTAGTGCTTAAATGCAGGTTTTGTCACAATGTTCACAAAAGTCTGTCAGTTCTGTCAGTAATACCTTAATGTCACAAGCCTGGCAGTATATTAATATTTCACTTCTAAAAATGTCGCTCTTGCCAATTTTTCAATGTCTTCAAGTCTGTCGGTGCTTTGTCTCAATATAGTCCGAGAATATTAGCGTAGCTCTAGTCTGTCAGTACTTTGTGTCATGCTTGCCTGCACATGTCATATGTAACAGGATCTGTTTCATTATCATTCACCCGGCTGAAGTACTGAATGTAATGAAAAATCCAAACACGGCGTGTCACTGAGCATGACCTATGACCTAATTTCTCTTGAGCTGTATCTAATGGTCTTGACCCGAACCCTTAATGGTCCCGACTCCATCAAAGTTCTGTAAAGTTGCTCCACTCTGATCTCCAGGTCCAGATCTCGTTCTCCAGCCGTCACCCCTTCCTCACCCCTAGGCGGGCCGCCACGATCCCCTCACACCCCTCCTGTGCTGTACCTTTGTCCCTGTTTGAATATTTCACATTGCTGTTGCCGCTGGTGCGTGATGCAGGACTGAGCTCTCATTGTGTACATGCGTGTGGGAGCGCTGGTATGCGGGCCCTTGGCGTGTGGTGCGACAGGGCATGCGTGTGGCCGCTGACGCCAGTCTGCCCGCCTGTCTGTCTCAGCACGCCGCTGTTTGGACACACCTGACCGAGGCTGGAATCACCCACATGGCCGCCCGGTTTTATCTCTTCCTCGTCTCCTTCGTTCTCCGGTCGTACGCTGACTCTGTCGATCTCTGTCCTTGTTTCTCCCCCTGCTCCTTAGTGTGCTCTTTGTATTTTACTGTCTCCCTCTTTCACTAATTTTTCTTTCATGTCTGGAGTGGTAAAGAAAGAGTTCATTTATTTCTTCTGTCTCTTTCTGAGCCTTGTGAATCGTATCATGTGATATTTTGGGTTTCATTCAATCAGATTTGCTTCAATTGCTAATGCTAGTACCTTACTTGAAGTTTATTTTCAGACATGCCCATGGAAAATCTTAAAACTTGAGCATTTCAGAGCTTTACTGTAGGTTTAGATTTGTCCGAGATTGTAATATTTTCATTTGTATCTTGGACATTCATAGATGAATTCTCTTTACCAATATCGAAATTAGTAGTAAATTGCATAAACAATAATCAACTAAATGGAATCATGTATTTATGCATAGCTAAATACAAGCAGCCAAAGCACTATTACACAGATTGCATTTAAAAACACAAGAGATGCAGTGGAATGGAGTGAAAACCCTACAAAGTCTCAAGACATATTTTCTACAAGTAGAACCTCTTTTAACTTTCCATGGCTTTCTAAACTTACAGTGCAACACACGAGTGCAACGGTCAGAGTTTTACATCTGGAAAATGCACAAAATATGTGTTCTTTGTGAACGGCTTGGTTTTGATGCTACCAAGATCTTCTCTTCATTCTCTATCACTCAAAACTTTTGAGCGAACAGTCCAGCAGCGGCGCATCTTGCTGGTTTAACTGGACCGGCTAACAAACATTTAAATGCAACAATGACACTTACATTGGCGCTGTTTTAAATGGTACAGGTGATATGCACTTTCGGCTTGTGGACTTGCAATGGCTGACGCATGCCCATTGAGTCCATTTTAGGTTTTTCAGACGGGTTTTTCTGAGCACCCCCTTTGGGGTTGACATACACCCTTGATGCGCACTTTTCCCCCGAGACTCCACGGATGCAGAATCCTCCCGACAGTCAAAGCGGCATTACGTCACGAAAGTGTGGACTCACAGGAAGATTGTAAGTCGGGACGGGCCATCATCATCATCATCATCGCATCTTGTGCACCCTAAGGCTCCCTGACGCACACTCAAAATTTCGAAAACACTGTTTTTACATCTCTAAAATCAACGGATAATCGACAATCTGCAGGCAGACAGGCACTCATTTCAGCTTGTGTCTGAATGATGTCACTTGGCGCAACCAAACCTCACATCAATGCAACTTATTGTCTGTTTGCTTGTCACTTGTATGTGAAATGAGGGTGAAACTATCGAGCGTTATACCGAACATTTCTTGTACTGCCGATAAATACCAATACCATTTTATCGCCCAGGCTGTGTTGTTCCATTTGTGTGTTTCATCCATGGTTGGTTTCTTACGTGGAGATTCATACATCGTTCAGTTTGGAAGAAGTAAAACTTACTTATGTGGTCTGAACAACGAGACACATGTACATTCGTACATTTTGTATGCGTGATCGAACTGCTACCCATCTCAAACTACTCTAAAATAGAGTGCATTTACACACAATCTTTTCAAGATTGCGATCTGATCAGTAAAAATGCACGATGTGACCAAATTTACTTAGATTTATAAATCCCCTGTGAGGATTTCAGGTCTCCATTTACTTTAATTGCAGACATTTTTTAGTATTTGGTGATCTCATGTCTCATGTTTTCCTCTTTCTTTCTGGACTTGATAATATAATATAAATAAGAGAAGTACTTGTTATTGAATGAAACGCACCTCTCAGATGACCCTGGCGAGAGAGGTCAGAGAATAAAGCCACAATCTGTTCATTGTTCCTTGATATGTCTCTCTCCGCTCACACCTCACTACACCAGGGCAGCTCTGCCAGTTTTACACATTTTTTTGTTTCCTGTGATGATAAGATTCTGTACATATTTCAGACTTATCTTATTGATTTGTTTGTTTGTTTTCACATCCTGGGAGTCTTGTCCTCGTACTGTCATGCCTGTCAAATCACAATTCCATCTGAGAAAGTGAGAGAGAAGGAAAGAGAGAAAGAGAGACAAAGTGGTGCCCCATGTTTATCAGAAGCATGGAGCTGAATTCCAGATGGCATGATAAGGAAAGAAACAAGCAAACAAAAACTCAAAAATAGAAAGTATGAAAGTAAAAGAGAGGGCAGACAGGCTGACGACGGGAGCCCTGGTGCACTCTGGGAAAATTGTTGCTCCTTTGATTTGCCCAGCCAGAGCGGATTAAAGTTTGTCTTCCACAGACACAACTACATCAACAAGATGATTTTAGCAATATATGGCAATTAAATCAGAAGGCGCATTTATTACTTCTGCATTGCTTCTGAATAAAATGTAGTAAATTTAGCTTTTTCACTGCAGGAATATTTTATATAACAATGTTAATGTATCTTTGAAATGCAGCCTGAGAATAAGAGACTTTAAATTAACTTTAAATTCTTAAACAAAATTAATCAAAACTGTGGATCAGAATAAAGACAGACTGCTCAATTGTATAAGTAGTGGAGTATTTAGTTCTTTTTAATAAATATTAATATTTGAAAAATCTCTCCTGCTAAATCAAAGCAGTTTACTGCTGATTGTATTAATGTCAACTTATTTATTTGTTTATTTGACAGTTTATTCAGTGACAATATTAGTTAGTTCAGGTTGTCAAGTGTCAAATATCATTAGCCAAAGAAAAATGGGTTACACTTTACAATAAAGTATCATTTGCTCGTTGTATTAATTAACGAAATGAGCTAACAATGCACAATACATGTTTCACTGTTTGTTAATGTCAGTACATTGTTTGTTTGTGTTCGTGCAAATACAACTTTTAATTTTAATAATCTATCAGTAAATGTTGAAATTAACAATAAGAAAGATTAACGAATGCTGTAAAAGTGCAGTTCATTACTAGTTTGTGTTAACTAATGAAACCTTGTTCTAAAGTGTTATCGAAAAATGCACAATATTCATTATTTTAAAGTGCATGCATTCATAAATAAAATAATTTAATAAAATGTTGCATTGGAAAATATGTTATTTCAAAACACAAAGAGTATATTTCTGGCACATACATTCTTTACTGGAGTTTTTTTTTTCATAATCTTAGACATCCTTTGTTGTCATTGACCCATAAGCTATCGATTTTGCAGAGGTCTGAAGTGGGATTTGCCTGAGTATTTAAAGGTTAGGCTGTTTCCACAGGGGTGGCGTCCACTAAATAGCCCTGTCTCATGCTGTGCTAGTATGACCAGCTCGCTTCCACAAAGAAAACAGGACATACACTTGAGCTAAAACCAGCATAATCCCCACTCCGAAGGAGAGAAAATAAGGTAAAGATTTTGAATGACGCGCTACTCTCCCATCTGTTTCGCTTTTTGATGGGTTATGATGACCTGCCCGTGACCTTTTGGTTCACCCTCTGTGTCCCTCCCTCTCGTCGGTCGCCTGACCACACGGGGTGATTGCATGAAACAAACTGAATACAAGAACCAATTATTTGTGAATTCGGCAGGGCCTTTGGCAAATTTAGATTATGGAAGATATTTATGGAGGGGGCAAATCCTTGAGGATCCAAAATCAACACTGACCCAATACTCCAGTGTTCCCTGAACTTGTCAGAAATGCCCCCCAACCTTTTCCTGTCAAACATTAAATGAACATGTGGGAGCAAGCAATGCTAAAAGGTTAGTCATCTTCACGAAGAGAAGTTTTTCACTGACCTGTACATTCCCAGGTCGTATCGATCCCGGTCGAATAGTACCATTTTAAGTATCACTTCCAGTTTTAGGTGGCGTGTAGGAAGAGAGGCATGTCTGGCCAAGAGGATCAGCCCATGTTTGTTTGCTTTTGCTTGTTAAGAAAGGGTAGGGGAGCGCTGCCCTCAATGTTTTAGAAATGCTTCCCTCTGCCACACACACACACATACACACACCATCCCCAAAACTATTACACAAACAAACAAAAAAATCTAATAAATGCTGTTATTTTGAAAGTATGTTGAATATTAAAAAGAAAATCAGTGTGTTCGAATAATTTCTGAAAGATCATGTGACACTAGCTGTTTCCATTTTTGGACATTATATAAAAAAAACATGATGTATGCACAAATGGAAAGATGTGCATAAACACTAAGGATTAAAAATCTGTTAAGAAGATGTGCATAAACTACAATGGAAACACATTTGCCAAATAAATCCCTCGATGCGTGACAAAAAAAGTCACATGACTGCTTGAGCAGAGGATGCGATTGGATAACTGCACTAACCAGAGGACCAATCACATCACAGCATCTCAAATGTTGGTTTGATCATTCTGAAACGCCCGAGCCTGATCATCAAATCATACCTGATTGAATCCCCAAACACCAAGCATCTGAACGCGAAATAACACAGCAGCGTTTACTGCATTTTCGTTTGTGCACTTTGAGACAAAAGTAATTTACGATGTAGGAAAAACGAACAACATTGACTTCCCCGATTGCAGCAATTAGCATTTTTATTACAGATATTTTGCAACTATTTTTCAGGAAGCGTTCTTTATTCACGTTATTGAGCTTTATTTACGAGTGTTTTATGCACGATTCCAATTCTGTGCATAATTGAAGATAATTGAAGTTATCGAAGACTGGAGTAACGGCTGCTGAAAATTCGACTTTGCCATGAATAAACATATAAAAATTGAAAACGGCTGTTTTAAGCTGTAATAATATTTCATAATATAACTGTTTTTAATGTTTCTTTTTTAATCAAATTAATGCAGTCTTTGTGAAAGCAAAATCTAAACAGACTATCACAACATACTATTTGTTTGCTTTCGCTTGTTAAGAAAGGGTAGGGGAGCATGGCCCTCGCTGTTTTAGAAATACTTTCCTCTGCCATACACACACAGTCCCCAAAACATACCGACTGGAGCCTTCCTGACCTCCATCTCACCCGGGATCCCTGGGAAAAAACAGACAGCCAAAGTGAACATTCAGACACAAAATCACAACCAGACCCGTCATTGAGCACAAGAGCCTTCATCCAGGCCAAGCCACCCAGGGAGCCGGCCCCCTCATGCCCAGAGAGAGAGCCCTGCCCCGGGGCAACACACTCAGCAGTAGCCCTTGTGTCCACATGGCGGAGGGAGATTATTGCTGGAGACATCTATGAAAAGTGACACTTACATGATTATGAAAACATGTTTTGAAGAGCATTGCTGTTTGTCAGTAGCAGCTGTCAATAATAGCATTGTGGATCCAGATAGGATGACATGCAGTTACAGAGAATTATGGGAATGCAGCTCCACATAGGTCAGATTGTGCTGACATTTTCTGCCTTTTCCTCTTTGTCTGTCTAGCGATTTTTTTCGGTGACTGTGGCTGGTTTGAGATCCCATGATCGAGGTCAGGTAAAGGGAACAAGACAAACGGACATGCTCCCACACATTCAACACACGCCTTTTCCCGACCCCTGGCTCATCTCCCACAAGCCCCTGGGTCCAGAAGCCTGGCACCAGACAGTTATTCAAGCCCTCAGGCGGCAGAACAACTACAGGTCACACATTCAGAGAGAAACAGAGATGCAGATGAAGAAATAGGTTAAGGGTTGTGTATGCGATGAATCCAGGGGAAATGTAGAATTTTCTCCTGAAACCAGCATTGCAACCTCATCTTTTTCTGTTGTATATACGGATATGTTATGCAGTTTCACTAGCTCGACACTTGGATTTTGTTTTGCCAACACAAAAAATGTCTTTATTCACTGACAGGAGATTTTCTGCCCCTTTAAACATTTAATATTGTTTTGAGTGTAGATTTTTTTTCTCCTGAAATATGCTAATTAAACATATACATAGCAAGGCGAATAACTCTCATTGCTTTTCGTCTGTCTGTTTTCCCTTTATATCTTTGTGCTTGCAGTTCTGTTCTTTAGAATACAAAGTAGACATTTTTTCTCATGATCAGTAAATTAATTAGTTTTGCTGTTTTCGTTTTTAATTTGTGTCCTAAGCTCATGAAAAGAGCAGAAGGAAGCGGAGAGAAGACTCTGTGATTGGATTAAATTTTCCTCTCTTTGTAAACATTGTGACCTGAGTTTTTGACGCACAATTTTTTGTGCTTTTAATGACTGTTTTCGTACCCTTTCAACATGCTCGTTTTCATAACAAGGGGAGCGGAGATGAAGGCCTTTTTTAAAGTTGCCTTTGAGTCTTTGTGTGCTGCATGGGGTGTGTTTTGCTCTGTTTTGTTCTGGTAAATCCTCTCTCTGTTTGCTCCAAGAAGAGCCTTGAGCGATTAGTAATATTTTGACTGAAGGAGAACATTTTACCTTCATCCAGGTTGGTTGATTCTGTTAAATGTGTGAAAGTGTGTGTGTTTATTTTTGTTCACTGCCTTAGTGTTTTCAGTATTTTTTTCACAGCTTTAGTGACTCAGAATGATTTGCCACGGTGCACGTTGGAAGTAGGCTAAATCACTGAACTGCACTTTACTCAACTAACAAATTGCACATACCAGGCTTATAAATAGTTGCACACTAAAAGAAGAAGATTTCGTCAAAAGAAGTTTTGTGTTTTGTTAGGGTCATTGTAACTGTCTGTATCATGAGACAGTACCTGAAACCCAATCAGGTTGCACAAGCAGTCCTGCTCCTCCAGGATGGCACATCCATACGTTTCATTGCAAGGAGGTTTGATGTTGTCACAGTCATGTCACGCTCCTCCTGTGTTGCCGTAGTTGTCATGTAACCACTCCCCCGTGTTTTTTGCCAGGTGTTGCTTGTTTTCCCCAAGCTATTTATACCGTCATGTTCTCCATTGTCCTTGTCTATCTTTGATGTTACATGTTCCGTGTGTGGATGTTTCCCTGCTCCGAGTTTTGCACTGTTAAGTGGCGTTTTGGTTTTCGTTTCTCATTAAAGTGTTTTCTGTTCAACTCTCCATGGTCTCCCTCCGTGTTTCCACATATTCCACACATCTCTTTGTGACAGAACGATAGACCGTGGTTGGTCTCCTGCAATGGACAATTTTTCGCCACGCTCCCGAGCTTCGCGACTGAGGTCGCGGATCTGGATCTCCCAGCCCCGTGGATCATGTTGGCCCTCCTAGACCCATGGGACCTATCGGACCTGCCGGATCTCCCAGACCTGGTCGATCTGCCAGATCTCCTAGACCCATGGGACCTTTTGAACCTACCAGCCTTCCCAGACCTGTGGGACCTGCTGGCCCTCCCAGACCTCCCAGCGCCTCCTCCTGTGCTCCTCGCCCTCTGTGAACTGATTCCCCAGGCCTCCGTTGAACTGATTCCCCAGGCCTCCACTGAACTGTGTCCCCAGGCCTCCTCCCCCAACCTGAACCTCCCCTGGCCAGAGCCACCAGAGCTCCCCCCAGCCTCCCTCTCCCACCATCTCTACCCAGCCTGTACCCTGCCCCGTCTCCATCTATGTCCCCCGCCCC
The DNA here is from genome assembly GCA_037043235.1 of Rhodeus uyekii. Classification (NCBI taxonomy): domain Eukaryota; kingdom Metazoa; phylum Chordata; class Actinopteri; order Cypriniformes; family Acheilognathidae; genus Rhodeus; species Rhodeus uyekii. The sequence goes on from JAWRVZ010000061.1 coordinate 1,749,826, forward strand.
TACTCTGGCTCCTGTCCCTCAGCCATGCTGGACTGTTTCTGTTGAATGGCCCCTTGTCCCGCCTGCTCCACCCTGGACTGTCTCCCCTTCCTGGCCCCTTGTCCCACCTGCTTCACCCTGGACATGTTAAAATTCATGTGAAACTGTAGTCTTGTTCCATGTTCTGTCCTGTCCTCCCCCTGGTCCCCCTCCCTTCCTCCGCTTTTGGTCAGTTTAGGCGTGAGGTCATGCCTTTCAGGAGGGGGAGCTACTGTCACGCTGCTCCTGTGTGTCCCTCCTGTGTTGCCGTAGTTGTCATGTAACCACTCCCCCGTGTTTGTTGCTAGGTGTTCCTTGTTTTCCCAAAGCTATTTATACCGTCATGTTCTCCATTGTCCATGTCTATCATTGACATTACATGTTCCGTGTGTGGATGTTTCCCTCCTCTAAGTTTTGCACTGTTAAGTGCCGTTTTGGTTTTCGTTTCTCATTAAAGTATTTTCTGTTCAACTCTCCGTGGTCTCCTTCCGTGTTTCTGCATCACACACACATCTCTGTGTGACAGATGTGTTTCCCAGCACACTTTCAAGAGCATGGAGGAGATTCCAGGAGACAAGCCGGACAGAGCTGGACATGGGAGTCGGAGGTCAACAACCATTATCTGAGACCTACAAAATGACCTCCAGCAGGCTTGTGATAAAGTCACATTAGCTACCCCGCTGGGGAAGCAGCACAAACACAGACACGCACGCGCACGCGCGCACGCGCACGCACGCACACACACACACACACACTCACTAACCTTGTTCATCCCGATCTCGTTGCCGCTATCATAGGAGCGGGTGCACACGCAACTCTGATAGCACATGGACGTTCACCCATTTCCTACTTCCCCTTTCCATATCCATTTCCCGGTCATTTCATACATTTACACTACACTGTTTATTAGTTTGTAGTCCGTGTTGTTTGTCTGTGTGGGCGTAGTCAGTCTTCCTGGGAAAAGTTACAGTGACAAACCGAGCGATCAGTCGGAGGGCGCTTATGACGTCACGGCCAATGTAGTGCCGGTGAGAAACAACCGGAAGCTGACGAAACCATTGTCTAGTGTGAATGGGGGTTAATTATGTGTTTAAGTGTGGAGATGATGATTATGATTATTATTATTAGTTGATTTATAAAATGTTAAATGTGGTACTTTCATTGATGTTTAATTTAAATGCTTACCTATGAATGGTATGGCCCAAAGGGGTGGAGTTTGGCCTATAAAAGCCAAGGCCAAACCAAAAACCAGCGCTTGTAAAGTTGTTAACCAAGTCAAAGGGTGCAAGTGTGGTGCCTCAGCAAAACCTCTCAACCGGTATATAGTGGATATTCTGTTTAAGTATTTTCTGGTTTTGTTTTCCCTTTTTGTTGTTTCTTTGATACTTTTAGAATTTGTTTTCTTTAGTTATTTTGTGGCACTTATAACATTTTTTTCACTGTGGATTATTCTTTTTGGACACTGTCAATAAATTACATCTTAAGTTAACAGCTTCGACGAGTGCGCCATCCTTTTTACATCCCTAACGAACTTACCCTTATCCCCGAAGGCGAGCTGGTTTGCTCGTCTTCATCACAAGGCTACTAGTGTGCATGTTTCTGACCAAACTGTCAAAAACAGACTTAGACGCCTGACGTTCACTAGCAGGACCTGTACTCATAGGTTCGATTGGCTTTCGATTGGCTTTTGCAGAAGAACACCAGAAATGACAATTCTGCCGTTGGTGCCACATTCTCATGGATGAGAGCAGGTTCACACTGAGCATATGTGCCAGACATGAAAGAGTCTGGAGATGCCACGGGGAACGTTATGCTGTGCACAAGGTCATCCAGAAAGACCAGTTTGGTGGTGGGTCAGTAATGATCTGAAGAATAATATCCTTGGAGGGTAACACAGGCCTCATGCTAAGCAATGGTTCTCTTACTGCTGTTAGGTACAGGGATGGAATTGTCAGACATTGTCAGATCTTATACTGATGCTGTGGCCCTGGGTTCCTCCTGGTGCATGACAATTCCCAGCCTCATGTGACTAGAGTGTGTAGGCAGTTTTTAAATGATTAAGGCATTGATGCCTTTGACTGGCCCTCACATTCCACAGTCCTTCAATTTAGAATTTGGTTTCCATTGACTGTTGTTATAGAATATTTAGATTATACATACTAACACATTATAGAATGTATATTAAAAAAATTCAAATAGAAGCCTTCCAGGGTGGCGCCAGTGGATAAGGGAGCCAGGGTTCCCCAAGGGGCTCCACCTCCTTTGTCCCACCCGTCGCGGGCTCAGGCGCTGACTAACAAGTCATGGTCTCAGGATGGATGGTGGCTGGCTGGGCTGGCTGTCTGGATCAGGGATATAGCTCTCCAGACACCTCACAACGGCTTCCCGCCAGCGAAGTCCTGTGGTGTCTGGGAGTTTCATCGGGTGGTGGTAGTTAGACCCGATACAGAACAGTGAATTCAGGTGATGAATTCTAGAAAACCACTGTAAATCACTTATAAAAGTATCTCTGTGGTGAATGATGCAGCCAAACCAAGCGACGAACCGCGGGAAGTTCCCTAATTTTCCCGGGCCTCTGCCCCTGCCTCAACAGGATGCCTACTCCCATATGACAGGTGACCACCACTGTGTTAACGAATTATGGACAACAAGTTGATGACCCCTAGATCTGCCTTGCAGAACCCTTTGGGAGACCTCTGGTAGGCATAGATACGCGACCAGAGACTCTCCAAAAGGAAACAGCCTTTCAAGGCTGTGATATGAGGGAGTGACCCCTCAGGATCACTCCCAAACCGTAAAGGACGCATCCGTCAATAGCATACACGTTGACAAGGAACATCAGTTACTGGTCCTAGAGACTAGAAACTGCTAGAAACTCTAGAAGGGGGCGACTCCCCAAAGCAACCCGACTTGGAGGCAGCAGTTGAGGAGGATCGCCAATGTGAGTTCAGACACCTTGGTGTCAGGACCTCTACTCATAGCCTTCTTAGCAGAAAAGGCAGTCCTCAGATCCGGCCCCGTGCCAGAGGGCTGAGCCTGAGCAGCCCCCTCTTTGCTTCTGGCCACCACTGCTGTGGTACAGGTAGAGCAAGCCGAGTGACTTACCAAAACTTGGAGTCATTGCCCTGTGACCCAGCTCTCTGAGAGTGCTAGCAGTAGGTGCCTGGCCCATTTTAAGCTCTTGACGACTGAAAGGATGGGGCAAACCGTGCTTACATACTCCTCTAAGTTCAGCCTCACCACCAACATTTCAAAAGAGCAAGAACGAACAATTCAGAAAGAACAATATCAAACCGCTAATCTGGCCTCTGGGGAGATAGCCCATTGTCCTGGGACGAAATTTCATTCGGTAATGTCATGCAGTTTTGATTTATAAACTGTAATGTAGCATGACAAAGGGACGCAGTGTTCCATATTCTCAGGGAACCATGGTTACATGTGTAACCTGAGACATTCCCTTTTGAAAGGGAACTCTACACTGCGTCCCCAAGGAGACGCTATGGGGAGCAGAATACCCATATCTCCATGCTGAAGGGATGTACTATTGGCTGAGCCCAGCAAAGGAGTTTTCATCAATAAGGTGCATCAGTGATGACCAGGCCAGAACTTCTAGAAAATGGATGCCTAGCTATGCTCAATCTAGAGTCCAAGCAGGTTTACAGAGAACCTCAAACTTGGAACTTACATGGACCTGCACAGTAGAGACCTGGTCGTATCTCACAACAAGAGGAGGCCCAACAATTCTCTGGGCAAAACTGCCGAGCTCTAAGTGCGGAGGCCTCAGCACAACAACTTTCTAGCCGGGAGGCCTAACACCAATATTACTTCTCAGCACTTGATGCACAGCAGTATGAATGATTTTCCAGTATCGATTCCAATCTTCTTGACATATCGACATCAAATCCAAACTCTTACAGGCCTCAGCTACAACTAGCATTTGAGGGCGGGTCAAAATAGACATTATTCTCGGGCACCCATTGAAGACCATAGTCTCAAAATGTGCAAATTTGTTACATTAAGTAGGCATGAATTAGGAAGTGAGACTGGAATTTTCTGTTCAGTCCTGTTTTAGCGGTTCAATTGATTCTTTCTTTTAGGAGACAATACGTGTATTTGTTGTGCACATCGATCTTTGAAACTTTGCAGATCTTTTTTCAGATCTTTGCAGATCTTTTTAATTTACAAACAGCTGTATTAAACACTGCATGCTAATATTTGAAAAGCATGATTGGGGTACTTTAATCAATCAATGACCCTATATGTATGTATTTACATGTCCATGCATTTTTGTCAAGGTAGACATTCTTATATTTGACTACTGTTACTGAATTACTACTGAATTGGCTGAAATTGAGCATATGGTATGATGTGAATGATTTGTGCTTGGAGCATGTTTTGGAACGTGTGTTTCAGTAGATGGATACTCAGGAGTAAAGTATTGTGGTCTGAAAGGAGACCGCAGACCTGAGGAGAACAGGGTCTATCAGGAGAGAGGGTCTATCAGTACAGGCATCAATGGAAATCTGAGTGGGGGCCATTAAGCAGAAGGAACAGTAGCAGAGTGGGGGGATGAGACAGGGAAAGAGGGAGAGAGAGAAAGAGGGAGAGAGACAGGGAAAGGATTGTTCGGAACAGACTGACTGTCCTTTTAGTCTTATCTCTCACAGCTTCTTTTACAGAAAACTAAGGAGCGAGAGAGCGAGAATGAGAGAAGGAAAAAAAGAACACTTTCTCTCACTGCTATTTTGCCTTTCTCTGATTTCTCCTCTCTCCGTCTCACTCCATTTCATTCCTCTTTATTTCTTTTGTCCATTTCTCTCAGTCTTTTCCTCCACACCTCTTTTTGCCTCTCTGGGATGTGTTGTATCTTCTAAGACCTGAATCACGCCTCCGTTAAAGAAATATTCCAGCATCTGTGTCCAGTGTGTCTACTGCCATCAAAAATGATATTAAAATAAGTAAAAATAACTTGTCCGTCTGTTTGCAAAAAATGGAAAACAGTAGTGTAACTACTGTTGAAGTCTGTACGGCATTAGGGAAAGTTTAAAACAGAAATGCGATGCTCAATTGTTTGCTACGTTATTTCCTATGTGCAAAAGTTTATTTTCAGCTGCAACATTTTCTAAATTCTCACAGTGTAGTTGTGGACTTCTGGTTATCTATTATCTGTGATCTAAATAGAAGTTTGTAAATAGTGCTTTGTAGTATCCTTATGCATATTAACCTGAAATTACAGTTTCATGGCCATGACTGGAGTCGAAAAATAAAGATGGAACTTTGTTTTGTTATAATTTTAACTTTAAAAGGATAGCTAACATACTAAAAGTGCATGTAAAGTACTTGAATATTATGTTAACTGTAGTGTGTTATGTGATTTTACATTCAAAGTTGATATATTTTGAAATGTACTAAGTTGCAACACATTTAATTTAAAGATGTGCTACTTAAGGGGGTCAGTTCATTGAAGTGTAAAAGACACTCTTTAGTATATTCTTTTAACGTATTTAATTTCCATAAATGTTATACTTTGTAAGTGTATGCTAAAGTGCTTTTATAATCCTTTAAAAGTAGAAATGCAAAGCTTATTTTTTTATTAAACATTGTCATTTGAGCTGTAAAGTTGTCTAAATTCCACTTTTGTGGTGGAACAATTTTTTTCAGTGGATGAACCGTCACAGATGTGGAGCTTATTGTGTTTATCCTGAAATATTCCTGTAACATCTGATCTGTTGCCTTTGTTTGTTCAGCATGGACTCGTTCGATACCTGCACAACCCCACAGCAAGTGGAATGACGAAATGAATGAAGAACAGAATGGAGAAAAAACCTTGGGAGAAACCAGGCTCAGTCGGGGGACCAGTTCTCCTCTGGCCAACAGCCATACAGTGCATGATCATTACATTGACAACATTTCAAGTCCAATATGAAGTCCAATTTTGTCCGGTTGGGGATGGGTTCATGTAACACATTGCTTTCCATAAATAGTAACAAAGTAACTTAATTAATTCCTTTTTAGGGAGTACTGCAATATTGTAACATATAACTGTTAACTTTCCCTAACACTGAATAATAGTGATTTGATTTTTTTAAATGTGACATTTGTAGATACACTAAATTACATATATGAATAATACAAATTAATACAAAATAATTAGCATAAAGAAAAAAGTTAGACTCTTTGAGTAAGATGACAAACATGCTGCTGTTTAAAAAAATATATTTAGCTTTTAATATTAAGATGTATTTATAGTAATATATAATATTTTTTACATTTAGCAGATGCTTTAATCCAAAACGACTTGCATTCCATTCAAGGTACACAATGACATCCTGAACATTTCTTGGTTAGCCTGGGAATCGAACCCATAACCTTGGTGTTGCAAGCAAAACACTCTACTGTTTAAGCTACAGGAAAGATATTATTTTGACCTTGCCAATAGAAAAACAGGGATAGGCTACCTGAAAATTATTTAACACTTATTGGTAAGACCCTAGCTACACCCGAGCAACCACCCACAACAATTTAGCAATACCATGGAAACCCCCGGCAACACTTTAGCACGGCAGTGACAAGTGGCTGGATCTTATTTTTCTCCAGCATATGAAAAAAATATATTGTCGTCTTGCAGTGTGCTATTTAACCAGTGATATCCTCATGTTCACACACTGTGTATGTACATCGGCGTAGCATGTTCAATGTCTGATAGAGAGGAGATGGGAGGGGTACGTGTGTGAGGGTGAGGATAATTAGATATCAAAGGCAGGGGTGGGGAGGGAGGCAGAGGTCTTCTCTGATGCTAAAGCACTTATTAATGAGATAGGCCTTATCTGTCCTCCTCGGAGGAATTCTGCCTTTGATCGGCTCCACTTTGGACTTAATACATTTTTGATTGATAGGCGGAGATGACAGAAAAAGAGGTGAGGAGGAGCAGGAGAAGAGAGAGAGAGGGGGGGGGGCAGTAGGCCAGTAGAGATGGAGATGCAGTTGTTTCAATGCCCTTCATTTGACAGAATAACCAGTGAAACAGGATAACGGGAAGGCATTAATTCTACATTGGACACACGTACTGAAAGGGAGAGAGAATGTTGAGCGAGCTGCTGTCGATGACTCACGGACCACACAAGGGACCGATGCTGTTGATGGCTAGCAGGAGGAATTCTGGGAAGCTATCGAAGGTGGGCACGGCAATAGATAACACACGGCTCTCAATAATACACAAACACCACATACAGACACACAGGGGATGTGTCACCTTCACTTCCTGCAACTCCTGGCTATTAAAGCCGTGTGTCTCCATGTCGTGTGTCTCTGTCAGAAAGAGTGGTGCGAAAGGAGAAAGAAGGACGAGAGGTGAGGGAGGGATAAAATGAGAGGAGCCATAACTGCAACGATGTCACTATTACTTACTTTAAACACAAACTTACATTTAATGCATTATAGTTATATACAGGTTATAATCAAACAAGTCACCCCCAACACACACATGCTTAGATCCACACATGCCATTCTTCATAAAGACAGGATATTGATCACCTTGACAAGACATTTCAGCATGCCAAATAAATTGTAGGAAGTGGAAGGCAGTTTCAAACTTCCTTTTTGGAAGGACGAAAAGAAGCCCAGTTGATATGCAGTAGAAACACACAAACTCTTTACCAACTAATATAAAAACAAATTTTGAAGATAGTTTTAGTTTAGTTTCAAATATGTCTTTGTGTGGAAAACATGTTTTTTTGAGCTAGTTTTAAAGCCTTACAATGTATGTTTTCTTTTGATAAGACAAAACACACATTTGTGGGCCATTGTGTGTATATTTCTTTAAATTAAAGAGGTCATATTTTCATCGCTTTTATGACATCTTCATTTTTGGGGTGTACCAGAATATGCATGCTTGAAAACACATTATTTTCCACATATTTTACATTATTATAGCATCTCTCCACTCTGGCTTTAAAGCACCGTTTATTACCTGTTTCAGTGAATATAAATATAAAATGTGGTGTGATTGGTTAGCCGGTGTGTTGTGATTTTCACCATGTAATGTGTTCAGAAATGAAGCGCAAGCTCTAGTAAATATTAAGGATGGTGATGTTTTTTCAAACCAATTCAAGCCTGAGAACAGTAAACTCTACATAATCAACACTAAATCAAGCAGAGGCAAACAGCTTTGCCATTGTTTACATCAGCAACATCATAAAACTTCTAACTGGAACAGTTAATAGAAAATGCAACTACAAATAGTAAGACATACTTACTAGTTGTGATCCACATTCAAAGTGGGAACTGTTCTATTTCAAGAGAAGTTTTGTACGTAGGCTTCATTATACTCTCTTAGGTTCTGGAAACTGTTCTCTGTAAAATGTGCTGCATGCAGATACACTTTGGGTTGTAATGTTCATGAACAGTGTTTAAAATTAATTTAAACCACAAATTTAAACCATAAATTTAAACCACTCCAAGTTTGTCAGCCTGATGAATGTTAATTAAATCTGTTTTGGAATCTGATCATTGGACCAAATCTGAAATCTGTCATTGGACCAGGACTCTTATTTTGTCTTCATTCCGTCACGTGTTCATTTGTTTTAGTTTCTCCTGCCGCTCATCTGTAATGATCATCACTGCATGTGTATTTATTTATCCCTGTTCTCTCCTCAGTTTGTCGGTTGTTGTTTGTGTTAACACTGCTGTTACGGCTACCCTCGTCTTTGTAAGATTGCCTTTTGTTCTCATTAAAGTATCTTTGGATCTTTATCTTCTTCTTCGTCTCTGGAACTGTGACAACAGGGAGCTCAACCAGGTCTCCTTTCTTTTTCATATTCCATCGGCAGGGATTATTTAAATAAGTAGCATTGTGACTCCATAAAGCTCTGAATAAACACGTTGTCGCCCAAACGCGTCATTCTTTGTAGTTCTTGGGGAGTTAATTCTGTTAAATAAAATATTTCCCTTTGCAGTGAACTTTGAGCTTTGTAGCCTTGCAGATTATCTTTATCCTCAAACAGTAACATTACACACTAAATAAAGCATAACAGGACCCCTTTAAATGAGTCAGAACCTTTTTGAATTGGGCTGCAAGTATCCTCATTGTATATGTGCCCTAAAAATACAAAGATGAGCAACACAATGAGTCTGATGGGATGAGAGATACATTTTAATTCACAACAAATGTTATCAATTACTTTTAAAATATGAGACCGTTGTCATAATATTAATCTGGAGATTGCATACAGCACCATGAAAAATTGTGGCGTCATTAAGTTTGACAAACTATTAAATGTATTCAATAAAATACAGTGGAATCCGGATATGTCGACGCCGATTTGTTTGATGAAGCGATCGGCATGCTATAAAAACATTTAATTTCGCTCGGACACAGTTCTGAAAGTATTGCACACGCGGTTACTATGGTTTCTTTACAAACTCTAAAATGCTTTGTTGTTTTTTAACGGTCTGCTTGAAAACAAATGCTTCTAAACTTCTATCAGTAACGACGTCTTTGTCGATATCAATATAATCTGGGAACTCCTGGACAGTGATGCTAACTCCTGCGCCTCCTCTTCCAAGATAGCATCTGTAAATCTTGATTTTTCCGCCACTTCCGCAAGTTCTTTTGTGGCTGCATGGCGCTGTGAGTTAAGCATCACGGACAGAGTGAGCATAGACCGCGATCCACCTGCAACGCAAACTCAGCGCATGCGCAGTGAACTCGGTATGATCATTAGTCACGAGATAATCATGTGAAGTGGCGAATTTGTCCCTCTTTTGTGCTCGAGATATTAGGGTTTGGCAACATAAAAGAATCGACATAACCGATAAGAAAATGCTAAGACACACAGGGAGTTTGGCGGTTCCACTTCAAAAACGTCTACATAATAGGGTTGCCGAGGTAACCCGAGTTCAAGATAAGTGAACTCCACTGTACTTTCAGACTATCAGAAATATAATGTTGTTTTCAACATTGATAATAATCCGAAATGTTGTTTTGCGCAGCAGATTGGCATATTAGACTAATTTCTAAAGGATCATGTGACATTGAAGACTGGAGAAATGATGCTGAAAATACAGCTTTGATTTTACATTTGAATATATATTGACATAGAAAACAGTTGTTTTAAATCATAGTAATATTTCACTGTCAATTTTTACTGGCCCTAAAATTTGATAAAGCATAGTTAATAAAAATACATAAACGATAAAAAGAAATGGCCTTTCCAGTTAGCTTTTAGAGCCAAGACTGTGCATTTTATCGACACATTATCGAGATATTGAGTTTGCTTTGAGGAAATCGAAAATTGCTTTGAGGGGGGTCCTAAGGTCGTCCTATCGTGGCTTGCGGAGCGCTAAGTTGCCAACTGAAACGTTTTTAATTAGCTTTCATTGTTACGCTGATGATACTCAGCTCTATATTTCTTCTCATCCTGATGAAACAAACAAATTCACTAAATTAACAGAATGCATAACTGATATAAAAAATTGGATGACTAACAACTTTCTGCTGCTTAATTCTGAAAAAACAGAGATTCTAATTATTAGACCAAAAAGTTCAGCACATAATAATCTAGACTACTGCCTAACACTCGATGGCTGCTCTGTCAAGTCCTCGTCGTCAGTTAGAAACCTGGGTGTGCTCTTTGATACCTATCTTTCATTTGAAAGCCATGTTTCTAGTATCTGTAAAACGGCATTCTTCCATCTTAAAAATATATCTAAATTGCGACATATGCTCTCTAAGACAAATGCGGAAAAGTTAGTTCATGAGTTCAAGGCTAGATTATTGTAATGCTTTACTAGGTGGTTGCCCTGCACGCTTAATAAACAAATTCCAGCTGGTCCAAAATGCAGCAGCTCGAGTTCTTACTAGAACCAGGAAGTATGAGCATATTAGCCCAGTTCTGTCAAACCTGCACTGGCTTCCTATTAAACACCGAATACATTTTAAAATCTTGCTAATTACTTACAAAGCATTAAATGGTTTAGCTCCCCAGTACTTGAGCGATCTCTTAACACATTATAGTCCTTCACGTCTATTGCGATCCCAAAATACTGACCAGCTTATAATACCTAGAATATCAAAGTCAACTGCTGGCGGTCGATCCTTTTCCTATTTAGCTCCTAAACTCTGGAACAGTCTTCCTATAACAGTTCGGGAAGCAGACACACTCTGTCAGTTTAAATGTAGACTAAAAACACATCTCTTCAACCTGGCATACACATAACACATTATACATACATTTTTAATCCAAATCATGTAAAATGATTGTTAGGCTGCATAATTTAGATAAGCCGGAACCGGGAACATTCCCATAACATCTGATGTACTCGATACATCAGAAGAAGAATGGCATCTACGCTGATATTGGTCTCTGTTTATTCCGAGGTTACCATGGTCAGCCGGATCCGGGCCGTATCCAGATCAGATGAAGGACCTGCACCTGGACACGAGCACAGCACTGCCCTGAAGTGTCTGCGGAGACCGTGACTCTACTAGACCCTCCCTTGTGACGATCATGAACCCATCTCTAACCGGACCAAATTGGACTTCATATTGGACTTGAATTGTTGTATAATAATCATGCACTATTTGGCTGTTGGCCAGAGGAGAACTGGTCCCCCGACTGAGCCTGGTTTCTCCCAAGGTTTTTTCTCCATTCTATTCTTCACTCGTTACGTCACCTGCCGGAGTTTTGGTTCCTTGCCACTATGGCTTGCTCAGTTGGGAAAACTTAACACTTAAAATTCATCAATTGTATTGATTCACCTGCTCTTTTGGGGCTTCTGTTCAGCCAAACAAACTTTGTTTATATTGTTTTTCCTGTAAAGCTGCTTTGAAACAATCTACATTGTGCGTTCGACGTCGACCTTTATCACCATCCTGGAAGCTCGCAAAAATAAAAGTCAAGTCAAGTCAAGTCACCTTTATTTATATAGCGCTTTTTATATGGCGACCACTGCAGTAGAGCATTCGTGTTTGGAACGCCAAGGTCATGGGTTTGAATCCCAGGGAAAGCAAGAACTGATTAAATGTGAATCTTGAATGCAATGTGAGTTGCTTTGGATAAAAGTGTCTGCCAAATGCATGCATTAATGTAAATGTACCAACCAAAATATACCAACACTTGACAAACTCCATATGACCAATTTTCTCAACGCTACAAAGAGTATGCGAGTGGGGGGAAATCAAAAGGAGAGAAGAACAAATATGAGGGCAAAAGAGAACAAATCCCATTTCAGCTGCATGAGTGGTACTCCAGAGATGGAGGACAGACGGGAAAAGAGCTATAAAGTATGGAGCGACAGCACACACATCACACAGACAGGCCTGCCGCCTGCTCAGCCGATAACACGGCCCGTCTCACACCTCTCTCACCCTATCAACATCATCCGTCATCCACCTACAACCCCCGTCCCAAAGCCCACCTCCACCCAGCCCTGCCCAGCCACACCTGCTATGCGGCTCCCATCTCCATCAGATACGACTGTCATCCACCAGAAAGAAAGATCTTCGGACTCAACGTGTATCATCGATAATATAAACCCTCTTAGATTGAACGCATGTGCTCTCAGTCTTGTGAAGCATGCAAATTCATTTCTCTCTGCAGAGAACTTGGAAATCTGAGAATTCTGCAGACAGATCTTTTTCAGGAAGAAGTGCTGTTCTATAGTTCTTTAGTATCATATATAGATCTATAGGTAATATTTATTGTCTGTCATTTTGTCTGTCTGTCTATCAGTCTGTCATTCTATTATTCTGTCTGTCTGTTGTTTCATCTATCTGTCTGTTGTTTTATCTCTCTGTCTGTCATTCTGTCATTCTTTCTGTCTCTTATTCCATCTATACGTCTGTCATTCTATCTTTCAGGTCTTTCAGGTCATCTGCAAGGCCTATATTTTTTATTTTTTCCAACAAACATTCATTTTTTGCCTAAACATTTGTTTTATTAGTTATCATACCCGGAAACTAGTTGCTCTTCAGTGAACTGTCCCATTTTACCGTGGTGAAATTGCAAGCACAATCAAAAGAATCGGAAAGGACAAATTTCCCATACACTGGAATGAGACCATAGACATCCCTGGAACTGACATGATCTTTTTCTCATCATCTTCTTTTCCATGGATTTAGAGAACTTTCCGTGATACTGCAACTCTGAGGTAGACCAAGGTTGCTGCCAATGATGTAATGCTTCTTAACTAACTTAACCTTTGGTAACTAGTACTAAAGTAAAATTAACTTGCCAAATCAATTTACTTTGTCGCTTGGTAAGTCAATTATGTGGGTCTTGATAGATTTTTCCTAACGTCACCTCATCAAACTTTTCCCAACCTGTTTTGTCAGCTTGTTTGCATGTAAGCTAATATAAGAGTATTACAACATCATTTCAGAATCAGTGTGATTTTGCTGAGTATAAAGCTAACTCTCACTGCAGCCATAATTATTTCTGGGTTTAAAGGAGCAAGTGTACTTAATAATCAACAACATCATATATCATATACTATATGACAATATATGTATAGATATCCATATGATAGACATAACAGCACACACACACACACACATAATGCAATGCAGTTATATAGAGGGAAGAAATATTGCATTCTTTTACTCAAAAGTCCAAGCAATGGAAAGTCAATGCATTTTAACATTTGAATGCCTGTGGAATGAAACAATTTTCAGCCTGTTCGTTCTCGATTTTATTGGTGAGAACAGATGATGTCCAGGGTGAGTGGTGTCTTTTAGTCGGCCAGTATAATCGTCAGTGATTCTATGACGTGATGTTCCAATGGCGTACTCCACTGCTCTTACTAGCCTCTCTTCTGTGCAGCTGGAGAACCAGGAGGCTCTCTATGGCTGACCGATAGAAGTAGGTCAGCAGGTTTTGAGGGAGATTGATGTGTTTTAACAGCGCATGTGGAAAAGAGACAGAAGAGTCACAACAGTTTTACTGCGCACGTGTCGAACTCGGCAATCCGCACTCATCTGTTGTTGAGTATGCTTTGAAAGCTGTGCAGACACGAATATGCATGAGGCGCTTCCGGATGTGGAAATTTAAGTAAACCCGGGCCTTAATGTCTGTCAAGATACAAGGGGCATAACAAAGTTGGCAAAAAGTTCAAGTGAAGTGGTGTCAATAAATGTTTTCTCATATTTTCTTCTCCAAGCCATTTCTTTCTCAAAGTGGTTTATCAACCTGGTTAAATGTGAAATCTGGAAAATTTACTTAAAAGTAGATCTTGACGCAAAAGTCAGCACATCTCACACATTGCATATTAATATACAGTGGAGTTCACTTATCTCGAATCACGGTTAACTCGCCAATCCTATTATGTGGACGTTTTTGAAGTGTCTCCCAAACTCCATATTTGTCTTGGCATTTTCGATTCTTTAATATCGATTCGTTAATGTCGCCGAAATCGAATATCTCCAGCACAAAAGGTGGTTCCAGTCGAAGGTGGTTTTTATTGTGGTGGTTTTACAAATGCCTTTTTTGTTAGCAAACATACACAGTACAGTGTATGTACATTTTTTTAGATGAATGCCGATCATTTCATCAAACAAATCGCGGCAACACTGTTGTGTAAAAAGACACCAAAAACTCAACATGTACATTCTCATTTAATAACTCACATCATGTACATCAATACATTTTCATTTTTATTTCTTGCGAGGGTTGTTGTCTTTGCCGCACTGACAGCTGGCGTTTCCGCTATCACTCCCACTATCACAGCTGGCGCTGATAGGCTGTCTGATCTGTCAATCATGCAAGAAGACGTGATTGGCTGTGCTGCGATGAGGGCGGGCTCTTCTCATCCGATGATCAACACAAAACGCTTCTTAAAGGGACGCTGCACAGCGGGAGACACTGCTTTTTTCTTTTTCTTCTAAATCTGACTTGTGTTTGTTTTTTTATTGTGTGAATTTCTCGCACAAACATTGTGTACCGAGCTGAACAGTTATGATAATTGAAGTCATGCGAACAACATTTGATATTTGAATCAATCAAAAGTTCATCAATCTATGGGTGCGGGTTATGTCAACAATTTTTTACTCAAAACCCAAAACCTGCTGGCTATATGAGCGTGCGGACTATCTGCGTCTGCGGGTTATATGTGGTAAAATATATGTAATATATGTTAAATGGGTTATCTCGCGAAACTGTTATCTCAATGCTTTTTTGCAACCCCTGAGGCCGTCGACATAACTGAACTCCACTGTATATCATATTTTACCTCATTTGATAATGCCTCCATGCAAATCTGTTGCACTCTAAGGTCATTTTACTATGTTGAAATCCACAACAGACTTTCCCCTACGATCGGCTTAGAAAATGTCAGAGAAAAAACCCCGTCTAGGCCACATATAACCCACATGTAATGGTTTAACCACAGTCATAACAAACACTGCAGTTAGTGTGTCACATGAGAGTCTTGTTCATAAACTAACTGTGATCATGTTCAAGGTACCTTCCAGTATGTATTTATGAAAGTTTTTTGAAAGTTCAGCATGTGCATCAAACTCCTGGCGTCCCTTTGTCAGAAATTACAATTAGACGAAAATATATTGAAAGAGAAGCAAATGACCCTTCAAGGCCACTATTGTTCTCTCATCACTCTGGGTTTTGTTTGCGTATCTCCCCCGACTCGTGTGTCCTTGTTGCTCTGTGTGTGAGTTTGTGCTCGTGTGTGTGAGGGAAGTAATTATGCAAATGATAGTTGACGTCCCACTGAGGCACAATGTCGATACGAACACCCCGTTAGCCACATACGCCTGTGTATTTACACACGCACACATTTCATCCCTCCGAATGACCTGTGGCCCCGCAGTTGCACAACTCTCTCTGTTTTTGGAAAGACAGGTTCAGAGGAAGGATGACAAAAGGCACAACAATGACTGTCATTGTGGCCGTTTCTGTTTCGTTCTATCTGTCTACGGGGAAGACCCAAAACCCAGAGTATAAAAATACTGGAAGAAAGGAAGAGTGCTGTCAAACTCTTTCTTTAAGCTGTCTGAAGAACTGTCTGATGGACAGCAGTTTTTTTGTCCGTCTCATGGTCTCAGTGTTTTATGAAGCCATTTTTGAGTTATGGATGTTCCACCTCATTATTAGCCATTATTTATTCTGCATGAAAGAAGTGTCACTTTCATTCAGCCTCAGATGACTGACAAGTGAAGCTTGAGAAGTTTCAAATGAGTGTGATGAGTTTCAGTCTGGGGTCATTAACCGAAACCTATGCAAATTGAATGCAATGAAAGCAGAATCTTCTACACACAAAATTCATAATGCAAGGGGAAGTTTCTTCAACTATGGCCACTTCTGGCTCTGCAAACGTTTAGAAAATTAACCCTTTGTGAGAAAAGTTTTCTTTATTTCATTTATTAACAATATCAAACAATGGACATTCAGGCATTACAGATTCCCCCCCCCCCCCCCTGCAAATATTGAAAATGTCCATCACAGTGTTATTTCCATACTGTATTTTGTTTGCTAGTGTTCTGTGAAGATGATAAAATACCATATGTATTTCCTAAATGCACACAATAGAATTCTGTTGTAACATAATTTGACAATTTGCAGTTTACAAGTGATTAGAACTCTGTTACTCTGAGATTTATTACTTATTGTACATATTTATTAGGTACAGCGAGACCGCATGCATTCAATGCATTTACAAGAGTATATTTCTGGCCCAAATTTCATTTCTTAGGGCAACAATTTCAGTTTATTATCTGTCCTATTGATATTGTAACGCTACGTTTAACCAGCTAATGCAGCCAGTTTAAAAGTTTTCATTTGTCTGACATTGTTATTACGTTTTCGTAATAACAACATTAGCCAGTAGCAGCGGTGGGTTGACACACACACATGTAATCTGGCTATAGTTGTGGTTATTACTTTGATCCAGTGGTGCTGGAGTTATTTATGTTATTGTGGTTTTACAACCGAAGGGAATGCAAACGACTGAGCGGACTAAACGGATTACATTACACAGTCATTTCTCCCTTTCTCCTCCCTTTCCTTGCATCTCTCCATCCATACCATACCTGCCCGTCTCTCTCTCTCTCTCTCTCTCTCTCTCTCTCTCTCTCTCTCTGCTTTTTTCTCTATGCCTGGGGAGGGAATCGGGGCTGGTTATGCATGTTCAGTAACAGGAGAGCCTATTGAAGGAGCCATGCTGCTAATTTGCCATGGCCATGTTCCCCCTGAGTGAAGGAGATCTGCCTCACCACACACACACACACACACACACACACACACACACACACACACACACACACACACACACACACACACACACACAATGGATAATATTAAGATATTGAAACCCTCTTTTGGTGTTCAAAGACACACTGTAAAAAAAACTGCATTTTTTCATCTGGCCTTTTTGCATATGTATTTGTAAGAGTTTCCCTTTCAGATGCAAAATAGTTGATTATTTAATTGTATCAAACAAGGAGATTTAGTAAGTTTTGCATTAGTCAATTTACTGATATTTCCACCATTATGAACCGCCCAAAAACGTCTTTAACCACATTCTAATTTGCGCTGCTCTTGGTACATTGCATTGGTCATTATGGATTATTCTTTAATTTGTGTGTTGTCAGTCACTAACTTCCCACTCCCATCAGCACTTTTATGGAACTGCGTTCTCATGCTAATTTAACCTGTTTAGTAAATCTGCCCAAAAATGTCCTGTCCTGTCAATGTCTTTCACTTCACGATAAGCATCATGCATGTTTAGGACACAATGTTGTTATTATATTAGTTCAATACTGTACAGAATAATTCTATTGATAATGAGTAAGAATACTGTTATTAATAAAAAGTAATTATTAGTAACACCATTTTGTTTCGTTAGTCCACTTTTGACATTCTACTAACTGTAAGTAATTTTGCAACCACTTGTCAGCTGCCAGTCATTAGGGTATTAGTAGACTGTCTGTGAACCCCAACAGATTTAACTTGACAAGTATATGTCAACTTATTCTAACCCTCACAGTCTACTAATACTCTAATGAGAGTCAGTTGACATGTACTGTACTTGCAAATTAGAAAGATTTAGTTGAGATGTAGAAAGTCTAAAGTGGAGTATTGAAAGAGTGTAACTAAATCATTTATTTAACCTTAATGTAGTTTTCCATAGTGTTGTTTGTCACATTTTAAACACATTGAGCAAGCCAAGTCCATCTGTCATCCAGATTTTACCACAGTTTTAAGGTGGTAATCTGAGGTCACTGGGACATTTCTCAATTTAGTGACACATTCTCACACTTCACAAAAGAAAGAGGCAGCACAAAGAAATTCCTCCATTTATGCCCCATTCTTCCACTTCCTGTTGAACTCTCTGCAATAAGACTGGAGCAAGAGTGGTGACGGTGGGAATCCCGTGGACCCTAATTTGAGACGTGACCCCTCCGCTTGCTCTAACAGCTCCAGACACAACACACTCTGTGTGTGCCGCTCATGAGCTGGGAAAAGGAAACAGAGGTCACTAATTACTCAGGGAGCAAAAGCTCAGTGATTAACAAGGAGGAAAGTACTAATGTTGGCTGTTTGGGTTAAAAAAAATGAACTTTTGAATATGTGTATTGTAGGTGCTGGACCGTTTGGAATTGCATTAATAGTTGGTCCAAGATGAAGATGTGTGTGTGCAATGCCGCCTGATTAACTTATCAAGAGGTTGAGGGGCAGACACTCTTAACAGGAAAGTATTTGAAGCACTTTTAAGGGATGGTATTATTCACAACATGAAGGGAAGTTCCTAAAACCCTCAAACTAATCTTGGTAAAATCACTGTATAGCACAAGCTTATTGCAAGCACTAAGTCTTAAAATATTATAATTATTTCATAAAACTTAAGTGCCTTATTATAAAAAATGCTTGTGTCAAAACATATATAACAACATGTATAATCATAGTAAAATGTTAAATATTATCAATTATTATTGGTCATCAATTATTCAAAAAATTTCTTATTTTTTTATTAGATTAAAGCCATTTTTGCTTCAAATTTCTGTGGAAACCATGATACGTTTTTGTCTTGATATTTTGATTAATAGAAATTGGTTTCCAAAAAAAAAGTGTCATGAATCAGTTTTGATCACAGAAAAAAATAATATTTTAAATTATATATGTATATATATATATATATAAATTCTAAATATAATTGTTTTTCCTGTATTTTTGAAAGACTTCTTTCTTCTTTCTTTCTTTCAAAACCATTTAAAAATCCCAATGTTTCCAAATATTGACTGGTACTATGCATAATTTACACAAACAATATGTTACATATTAGCACATAAATTTATTTAAAATATTAATATAATTAATAATATTTATATATACTTAATGAAATATTCAATGAATATATGTATGTATATACACAAGGTGTAACAAGAGCGGTGGATGACCAACACGGAAGACACGATGCATGGATCAACTTAAAACCCTTTAATATAACAAAAACTGTTCTCTAATCTCACCTTTTACTGTATAAACAAACTGTCTGTCTCACTTTATATAAATGCTTCAACATCATCAGTGTGTGTTAGTAGTAGTGTGAGAAAGTACAGAAAATGTAAACCAGTAATATGGTAATGTTGCACATTCTCAAATGACACTGTTATCTTAGACGTAACTGATTATCATGTTATCAGATTATCTTATCTTTGACGTAACTGAACTGGGAGCAATTGACGTAGTCACCTGTATGGGGTGTTACCTACGAATCTGTGACTGTACTGGAGAACACACTGACATTTTTTGCACGATCTGTCTGTCACAGTATGCAATGTATTTCCACACTTCTGCGGTTTTGAAATGCCTCTAAAATATTCCAATTATGAACCTTAAACTCCACGGGCCAGTGGAGAGACTGTGTGTGTGTGTGTGTGTGTGTGTGCGCGTGTGTGTGTGTGTGCGTGCGTGCGTGTGTGTGCGTGTGTGTGCATGCATGTGACTCAGCAGAAACTCCTTTAAATCTATAAGAACAGGGGTTTAAAACGGATGAGTCAGTACAATAAAATAAATAAATTAAAATAAACAATGGAAAACACTGTAAAAGATATTTACTACTATTCAGAAGAACCTTGGGATGGGGGATTGGGGGGCTGCGGGGTGGTATGTTAAATCAATCAACAGCGTCTGTAAAAGCCTTGATACATTGCCTCATCAATTTTTATATAAACGATCGATTCATTGAAAAACTCCTGAAAAAAGTCTGGTATCAGAGTATTACAGAGTATTACACTGATTTCTGAAGGATCGTGTGACACTGAAGACTTTAAGGATGTAGAAATGTTGCTTTGATCACATGAATAAATTACATTTAAATATATATTCAAATAGAAAGTTGTTACTTTAAACTGTAACAATAGTTTTGCTGTATTTTTTATCAAAACAATGCAGCTTTGGTGACAAGAAGAGACTTAAGAGACATTCAAAAACTTACTGACCCCAAACCTTTGAATGTGTGTGTGTGTGTGTGTGTGTGTGTGTGCGTGCGTGTGTGTGTGTGTGTGTGTGTGTGTGTAATGAATATATACTGTGCATTAAGTTATACATTTTAAATTTACTGAGTTTGACATTTTTACCATTTCACAATAATTTTTTATTGTCAACCATTTATTTTTAGGTTTACACATCATTAATGGAGAGTAGAAAAAATACTGTTAGCTGAATAGAAACTAAACATTTTCCAGATACTATTTTACACATTTATGACATTTTATACTTTCATATTATATAATGATACATATTTGGTTCCTCAAAAGGGAATCCTCATATTTGAGGGTTTGTGGCATCAAAAAATGTTTCCCCTGTTTAGAGTTAATTTGCTTGATAGCATCTTCAATAGGATGACATTAAGATGATATCAACAGCATTCTTTGTTCTAAGCAAGCATGTGATGATATCTAGTGCCACTTAACCTGGTAGCAAAGAAGTAAACGGTCAAGAACTACAGGCAACATGCCCCACAGCATTCCCCATTTATCAGCATCAACTCTTCGAAATCCCGCGTCATATGTAGAGTTATAGATTTGCATATATCTTGAGTGTACAAACTTCCTTTCTGACGTTCATCGTCAGATCCCTCAAACGTTGGATGTAAAACCGAACTGGCTAAAAACTCCCAATCAAAACCCACATCTCAGTTATTGGCTGTCATCAAACCTCAGTTGTTAGATAAAAATGTTCAGTGGTTTTAAAGCTTACCATGAAAGAATGAGATGTCCGATCTGTGAACTGTTTCCAGTGACTGTGTGTGTATATGTGGGTTAACAGTCGGGTTCAAATTGAATGTTAAACAAACAGCACTTTTGAATGCTGAGCTCTAGAGGTAAGTAAATTAGTGTAAATTTGCACAAGTAACCTAATTTTGAGGGAAAACATATGCAGGAATTTTAATTGGACACAATGGAGCTGGAATCATGCAGCAGCCAGAGACAAATTAGCCGAAACTGATGGGAAGAATAATGGTTTGTGTAGGCTGCTGCTAGAGGATGGTCGAGAGAGAGAGAGAGAGAGAGAGAGAGAGAGAGAGAGATACAGTTACAGTCCAGTCAACCAAGCATGAAGGTATGGGTCAGTGTGCATCAGGAAGTTATTCTGTCACGACAAGAAACAACTCTCATACTTGATATAAATGTGAGATTAAGCAGTTTGATCATGTAAATCCCACAAAAAAAAGTTCATTTCACTATAATTAATCGGCAATTTTTCTTAAAACTTGACATTTCAAAATGTTCAGTAGGTATGTGGGGTATGTTTATGTAGCTTGTGTTGGAGGGAGAGAATGCAAAAGAAAGAGAAAGATTTGTTTATAAACCGGCTGTGACGGGGGGAAGCCATCTGACATGTTTAAACTAACCTGCCATGAACCGGTTGCCAAACTCCTTCACAAGTTCTTCAAGTGTGTGTGTGTGTGTGTGTGTGTATGCATGTATATGTGGATTACAGAGGTTAAACCGTGGTTTTTAATTGACATATGCTACCCCTTAAAACAGCGCTTTATGAAAACAGTGGCCAGTCGCCGATCAGATAAACTCTAAAAATGGGAGTGAGAGACCGAAAAACGGAGAAACAGCAAAGGGGGTGGTGGAAGAGGAAGGGAATAGTGAGCGAAGAAGTGAAAAAGCAAGGAAATGTGAAGATTGTTGCGGTATGTAATGCACATACAAAGATACTTAACTCCGAAATTAACATTCTGTCTTTGTTTCTGGTTTCAAACCTGTGTGACTTTTGGAACACGCCAACATTTATGTCATTATTCACTGTAAAACATCTTCTCCTCCAGTGAGCTGCTAACCACTGTGACCGGATCATTGAGTCAGTGAGAACTGAATCAGTCCAGTTTGTGAGGGAGCTGGTTTTGTGAACTGAACCAATAAGAGTTCACTCAAAAGAACTCACTGATTGACTCATGAACTGAACTCTCACATAGCAGACTGTCAAGATTTAAGGAATAAGGATTTAAATTTGAAAACATATTGTGCAAGTCATATGAACCACTTTTGCAAGCTCTGTTCCCATTCACTGCAATCAGTAAAATTATTTGTTGTTTCAGTTTTGGAAAATAATTTTTTTGGGTGATTAAATTATTTTACATTTTTGGGCGAAGTAACTTCTGAATATAAACATAAGCAATGTTTATGCAACCAAATACTCTGCTAGTAACTGGTTTGATGGCTCAATCAAAATCGTTCATGTAAACATCTAAATTGCTCAGACTGAGCTTGA
This sequence comes from Rhodeus uyekii, assembly GCA_037043235.1. Taxonomy (NCBI): domain Eukaryota; kingdom Metazoa; phylum Chordata; class Actinopteri; order Cypriniformes; family Acheilognathidae; genus Rhodeus; species Rhodeus uyekii. The sequence continues at coordinate 1,772,577 of JAWRVZ010000061.1, forward strand.
TCTAAATTTCATTTCTTTCGGATTGGAACAGGCAGTGTTGATCTGAAATAATCAATAGAAATGAGAATCGAACTATTGTCTCAGTCAGATTCAGAAAGTGCTATGATGCATATCTTTACATATGTTTTACGTCTTTCAAATGTGTGAATGTTTATTTACATCTTGCGAACTGTGGAGGAGACTGAATATTTACTGATTATTATATATATTTTGACAAATGCCAGCTTTCGTTTTTAGATATGACATCAAGTTGCTAGCAACGACCAGCATTTTTTATCATTTTCATAAATTGATGTTCGAATATCTGAATGTGAAATATATCAAATGAAAGAACAGAACCTGAGCTTTTTTTAATCAACACTCAAATGTGGGTTTCATTAAAAGAACATAAGTAAAATAAAAAGCTAAGAAAATTGCGCTTTTGTCAAAATACTACATCCCTATCCGGAGTCCATCAAAGCTTCACAGTTCTACAGCTCATCCTGGGTCGACATTTCATACGGTACATTAGTCAGTTTTGATTTATATGCTGTTTATTTTTTGATGATCGTGTTATTTTTACATGTTTAGATTTTTATGCTTATATCGCTCGCTGCTGCTTCTTCTTCACCAGTGTTTTGATCCGAATGTGAAATAGCACCACCTAACCTAAAACATGGATTGCTGGAAAATTCTGTCAATGGCAGGGAAGCATTATGTCATAAATGGCAGTCAAAATCTGTTAATAACAGAGAAAAGGGAAGAATTGAATGAATGTGAGTCACAGGATCATCAATTGTACTTACTCCATGGAATTAGGTAAGTGCTTTTTCTCTCACAATTTGGACTTTTTTTTCCCTCTCACAATTTTATTCCCCACAATTCAGATTTTATAACTCACAATTGTGAGTTTATATCATGCAATTCTGAGAACAAAGTCAGAATTGTGAGATAAAAAGTTGCAGCTGCAGTTTCAGTTTATGTGCAGTTAAAATGCAGTTACATTTTCTTTTCTTTTTTTTCTGTGGCAGAAACAAGCTTCCATATTTGCCATTAAACCTTTTTTAAAGAGTCAACTTTTGATTTCTTTCAGCATGTATGCATGTATTTTGAGGGAATGTGGAAATGTAAACACAACATGGCACCATTTTCCTGCTTCACATCCCTTGCACAGGAAATGTGAAAAAATAAAGTGCTTTTAATGCCCTCCTCACTCATTTTCTTGTTCTTTCCTTCTTTTTAACTCTCTCTGTCATTCCCTTGGCCATTATTTCTCTCCTTTTTTTGAAGATTGAGGAACACTGCCGTGTTGACTGAAAAAGACTTCCTCCCAGATCAGCTCGATCTCTTCTTATTTAAACGCCCCCCACCAATTTTTGTCAGTCCGGGAGACGAACGCACGTTGCCGAGCTTCTTTTTCCCCGCATTTCTTCTTCCCCACTGGCTGGCTGAAACACGGTTCCCCTTCCTTTGAAGTGGCTGCGTGCAGAATGGAGATTCTTTGCATGGTAAATTCGCCCCAACGCCCGCAGCATATCCATTACACAAGTTTAAAGAATGCTGGAGACACGTTCGTGAAGGCAGCCTTTTTTTCTCACTTCACAACCAATTTCTCTGTGTTTTGAACTTGGGCACTCATGAGCCATGTAATCTATAAATTAGGCCCGCGCAAACTCCACCAGCCATACGGTGTTTGAAGTGCAATTATTTTGCTCATTACAAGTCCATTTTATTGTTATAGTTTGCAAATGTTTCCTGGGGTCACAATGTTAAAAGTTTGAGAGGAAGTGCGAAAGAGGAAATTAAGAAGGCTGTTGAGCAGGAATGGTGGCTTTGAAGGATTCAACCAATCCTTCTCTAAGTGTGTGAAGATATTAAGCAAAATTACACTATCAGCTGAGAACTTTGAGAGGTGATTTGGAAAATTCAGTCAGTTAATTCACCTGTAATAGTTGCTTTAAATGGAGATTTAGTTGTATCAATCAGAAGGTGGAAACCTTAAACCTATCTCGATATGAACTGGCACATGCCAGCATGCTGAACTCTGATAGCTTTGATTTGTTCTTGGCATTCAAATGATTAAATCCCAAGTTTGTTGCTGCATCTGTTTAATGGTACTTATGTCAAAATGTCAAAAATAATTGTTCAGAGTGTATTAAATATGTACGACTCACATGTGCATGTATTTTGAGTGTGTGTGTCTGAATTATGGAACAGTAAAACAAGGCCAGTGTGTTCTCTGATTTCAGTTCTGCATACAAACATTATCCGGTCCCAGAACAAAGCAAACATTTGTGTTCCTTCATAAAGGCCAGTCCTAATGACGTAACCAAGTCTGATATCTCCCACCTAGATCAACGTGAAATAATAGCCATCATTTTTAAGCCGATTTGATATTTAGTTTCTCATTTCCAATTAAGGCTTCTGATATCAGGGCTGCCTAAAATGATGAAATTGAGCTAGCAGCTTGCTGCAGTCAGGAGATCACCCTATGGATATGCCCTAATAACTGCACTTTTCATTAGTCACTTATAATTAGCAAAATCAAGAAGTAGTTTAATCGGTTAGCAGTCCTAAGAACAAAATGGAACCATGGCTTTGTTGACCCATACTTTCTCACAATGCCCTTTAACGGAGTGTTTACAAGATCAAATTCCAACTCTACAGAATCTGTAGAATACCATTAACTACAGAAAATAATGCTGACTTGCCGCTCCATTTGTAAAAAAAAAACAAAAACAAAAAAAGTACCGTTGTAAGTACTGCTGTTCACATTACTTTTGGTTATATGTTACCAAGTTCCCTTTCAAAGGAACTCTCTCTGCATCGAACATATTGTGGGAATACTCTGCATGACTGCGTCATGATGCACATGTGAAATCGAACCAGTGGTGTGAAAGGATGTCATGAACCAGGAAACTATACAAGGATGACCAACAAGGCAATGGAAGCTTCAATGTCTTCAGTAGCGCTTTTTGTGATTGTTTCTCATTTATTGTTGTCTGACTACCAACAAGAAATATAAGAATTGTGAAAATGGTTAAAAATCGGCTGTTCAGATTGCCCTCGTTACTTCACGTCTGGGAATGCACATAATCTGTGTGTTGTTTGTGTTTTTGTTTGGGCACAGAGCATAAACAATTAGTGCTTGAGGGCTCTGACTGTGTACACTGTGAACAGCTTCCATACTCAGGGTCCATGTCCAGCTGTGGCTGAGGCTCAATGGCGACCAAGGTCTTGGGGATTGCAAATGGACCTAATGGAGGGGTTAGAGATGTGCCCAGCCCTATCTCTGCCCTCATTCATTGGGTCCAGTGCCTTTTCAGAGGGTTTGGAAACACCGCTGTGGTTACTGTCATAGCTGGATGTTGTTAGGGTTGAGGTTGGAGATGAAGATTCGCTACCTCACTCTTGCCAAATTAAACATAATCTGGTCAGCATAGAAGCAGGATGCTTGTCCCAAGAGTGAACTAGATGACTGTTTCCTTACCTCGCGAGCACAACCTGTGGAGATCATGGAAGAGAATGGCAAGAATTGATTAGAGCAATTGATTAGAATGTCAATGTTTTTCTTGAATGCACTGTAAGTCGCTTTGAATAAAAGTGTCAGCCAAATGCATAAATGTAAGACTGTAAATGTATACCTCCCAAAAAAAGGGTGTGCTCTCACTTGCAGCCTTTGAGGGGCAGGGCGGATCTGAGGACCGTCCTTATTGCCAACAACACTGCAGGGATGAAGAGGACCTGACTCCACTGGCGCTAGGCTTCTGAGGATAGTCCCCACTCTCAGGGCCGTTCTGACAACCCTGCCCCCTCACATGCTATTGGGCCAGCAAGTTTACATCTCATTGACCAACTGGCACTACGATGCTTGCTCCCAATGAAGTGGGATCAAGAGAGAACAGTTCGGTTGTTCCCTACCGATGCGCTGCTTCAGGGTAATGAGCTGGTAGCTTGGAAAACAGCAAGGACCAGTCTTGAGAGGTTGGTTCTCGAGAGATTCTGGGAGGAAGTGGTTAAACCTTGTGCTCTCCGGAAACTGCTTTGCTAACCCAACAACCTGGTATTCTTAAGGACGCAGTGGTCTCCAGCGAGCCTATGTCTTAATGTCTGCCTGGAAACGTAATGGCACTAGGATGCTTGCTCCCTCTGAGGATGGCTCAAGAGTGGCCAGTTCTGTTGTTGCCTGCTGGTGCGTTGTTTCAGGGCACCGAGCCAGTGGCTCGAAAGACAACAGAGGCTAGTCTCGAGAGAATGGTTCTCTTAAAATTGTCAGATGCATGGATGTATACCCATCCTAAAATATATTGACAAACGGTTGATTTTAGCTCAGTTGCAGCAATCAGCGTTTCGACATTGAGATGTCGTTCTCAGTCACATGAAAAGGTTGTGGTTGAGGCTGAACACAATGATAAGTGTGCTTTCTCCAGTACAGAGGACCACCTTTCAAAGCGTGATATGGTATTTCGTTGCAATGACTTATCCAAAGCATGCATGGAATCAGTCCTATCGGCCGTAAAATGGATAAAGCTAGGCCAGCCACTCTCTTTAAAACAGTTCCAGAAACTCTTGGAGCTGATGGCAGTAGCATCCAACATTATACCTTTTGTTCTGCTGCACATGAGACATCTACAGTGGTGGCAAGGATACTCAGCGCAAGGTTTGTGGAGTGCACACCATCTCTCCTGGTCCCTGTCTCAACTTTACTGCCTCTGTGGTACTCTGAGGCTGAGACCTGAAGTACAGACCAAGGTTCCTGCATGGGACCTGTCCCTGGTCCTCCACGGATTGTACCAGGCTTCCTTTGAACTTACAGAGGAGGTTCCTATCATGTTCCTCTCTCTAAAATCCCTCTTTCTGCTTGCCATTACCTCGCTCTATAGGGTGGGTGATCTACAAGCTTTGTCTATAGCCAAGGTTCTCCTTTGCTGATGTTTGTGATGCGGTAGGCTGGTCCTCCCCATACACATTCCAGAGGTTCTACCACCTTGACCTCAACTCCGCTCCGGAGACAGGGGTGCTCTTGTAGTCAGTTGCGACACACGTGCGACCTGCACGCAACCTGAGGTACATAGCTCCCCTAGTGTTTTGACACAGCGCAAGTTCCGTTGAAAAGGAATATCTCCATAGCTCCCTGAAGAGGGAACGAGACGTTCAGTCTTTTGCCTCAGATCCTTGTGCCTCTGGGGTTGCTTCAGAAACTTTCTCAGCTGTCGCTTCCAGTTTCCCGTGCCTTTTTATGATCCTGGTTCATCATCGACCCAAGACAATCATTCACACAATCGTTCAATCGATTTCACAGTGCTTCAAGAGACTACAAGTCAAGGCATTCCCCTAGCGTTTCAGCGCAGTTCCTCTTCAGAAAAATAGACTCTTTTTTTAATAAAATGGAGGATGTCCCAAGACAATATTTTCTTCTGTGGTAATGAACAACATGTCACAAATGCTGTTATTAGAGCATGTGTCAAAGCCAGAACATATAAAAATATTATATGCAAAAAAAGAAAAAGCTCTAGGCCTAAGTATTTATTTTCCCAGGCGTTATGTTACATCCCAGCAGGTTTCAGCGAGATTCTTGGTTTCCTTTGTTATTCTTAAGAAGTGAAAGCAACTGTAGCCATTTGAAGTTTGTTCATAGTTTGGATTCAGTCTACTCATTTTTGTAACATTGCACACACAGAACGACTTGTGTTCCAGTCTTCTCTTTTCATCAGCTCCAGAGATACTGAATGTTTTTTTTTTCTCTCTCTCCTTCCTCTCCTTTTCATTTTGTCAACTTGTGACTTTAATACCATCAATGCTAAATAAACTTTGCCCACATTAATAGTTGCTGGCGAGGTGCCTGCAAGAACAAAAACAAAAGGCAGAACAGGTTCAAAGGCAATGCGTCTACCAGCTTTCTCTCTATTCCTTTCTCATCCCTGTCTCTTCTCCTCTTCCTTTGGTTTAAGCAAAAGCGCTTTGTCTGGTAAACGGCTCCATCTTTTTGATACAGGCGTTTATTAGCTGTTGAGTTTAATTAAAAAAGGCCATTCATATGAAAATGGGACTTTGATAGTGATTGGTTTCCCCAGCAGCCTCTTCCAGATGCTTTTAATTAGAGCACTGTTTGATTGACATCAAGCCCGTAGGCTTGTGACTGACTGCGGATACACACACACACACACGTAAGTGCACACACGTACAGTACACAAACACTCATAGTCGTATGCACAAATTCGCTCATGCAATCACATGTGCTGTGTGTGTACCAAAGATCCAGTTGGTTTTGACAGTGAATGGCCAGGTAATTAGTGAGGAGGCAGAGCTGAGCCAAAGTTAATCACCTTGGCCTTGTCAGTCATGCTCTTTGCACATTGTTCACACATATAATTAATGCAATGCCCACAAATTGGAGCCCTTACAAGCTGACCAGCAAAAACATGCTGCGCACACACACCTTTTATGAGGGTGGTCTTAAAGTAATATTCTGCGTTCAGTACAAGTTAAGCTCAATCAAGAGCATTTGTGGCATAATGAAAACCTCAAAATAATATTGACTCATCCCTAGTTTTCTTTAAAACAAGCAAATGGAGACATTTTTTGGAGGATTTAAAAACAGAAATGTGAAGTTTATAGTTTTATTAAATCACTTGTATTAATTCTGTTTCATTTGATCTGTAAAAAGTCATTCTCATAGTCATAGGTTTTGGGCATTATATTGTCATGGCAATTAAATAGAATTGTAAAGAAATACATAGAAAGGGTTAGTAAGTTATTTTTTAGCACAAAAATGATATTAACATATTTTACATCTTGTTGAACTTCTGTTGAAACTGAGTTTTTTTACCGTTTACATAATATACTTACATTCAAGGCAAAGAGTAAAACAGACAAATAGATTTCTGTTGCAGTAATCTCCTGTCTGTGCACATTCTTGTCAGGGTTAACAAAGTGGATTCAGTTTGCAAAGTGACAGTTTATTGAGGAAGTGGGAGTGAAGAAAACACACAGGGATGAGGGCTAACAAACAGAAGTGAGAGGTAGTCATGAAAATGTCTACGGTCAAACACGGCCAAAGGGAACCAAGCTGGAGTCCATTGATAGAAGTAGTCTACAAAGGAGGGCAAGGGCAATGGCGCATGAGCCTGGGGAAGCACTGGGCAGAAGTGGCAGGTGAGGCACGGAGGGTGACACAATCCAATCCTCGGATCTGACCTGCACTACAATCTGCTTGAGTGTCAACATTTTGAATTTTAGACTCTTGACCGCGCGATTCAAGAGACACAAATCCAGAATGGGCCGCAACCCTCCATCCTTCTTCGGAACTATGAAGTACCAGCTGTAGAACCCGGACTTGCTTTCCGCGAGGGATACATACTCGATGGCCCCTTTCTCCAGCAAAGTGTCTACTTCTTGCTCCATGATAAGAGCCTGCTGGGGGCCTACCACTGACTGTAGGACCCCCGAGAACCGGGGTGGTGAAACCCCGATCTGGATGGCATACCCGGAGGTTACCGTGCGCAGGACCCACTGAGAGATACCGGGTAGCCGTGACCACGCAGCCTGGAACTCTACTAAGGGAACCAGCCTCCCGGGGCTGGTCTCTGGTACTGTGAACATATCCACCACTGAGCCGGGGCTTCCGGAAACTCGGGTGGAATGCTCTAGGACCCTCCTTAGAGAGGGTGGTTCTCCCATGGCGGCCTGACTCTGGAGCTGCACATGGGAGACACCACCTTGTTGCGGCTTGGCGTCAGGGCCGCTTAGTCTTGGCCTTCTTGGTATTCAGGAAAACCCTCAAATTACCTTTTTTACCAGAGTACTGAACTTGAACTTGTTGGCCCGACCTTCCGGGTTTTGCCGGAGGAAGACGGGTAGCGACACTTTCTTTCTGAGCGGCCCTGTGTGAGGAGCTTTGAGCCGGCGGTCTCACGTGGAGGGCGGCGGGGAAGAACTTTACTGAACGCCGCTTGCTGTCGTGAAGCCTCCTTGAACTTGTCGGCGACGCTTTTTATGGCATCGCCGAACAAGCCGAAGGGGACAGAGGGGCATCCAGCAACACAAATTTATCCTTGTCTTTCATGGCCGATAAATTGAGCCATAAGTGTCTCTCCGTGGCCACCAGAGCTGCCATGGAGCGGCCGACAGAGTAGGCCGTCTCCCTAGTGGCCCGAAGAGACAAATCCACGGTCCGGCGCAGCTCTGCCACTGCCTGCGGACCGATACCGCCGCCATCGTTGAGGTCCCCTGGCAACTCTGCTTGATAGGCCTGCAGCAGTGCCGTAGTATGAAGGCACGCAGCAGCCTGGCTCGAAGCAGAGTATGCTTTCCCCACCAAAGACGACGTGACGCGCATCGGCTTGGTGGGGAGCGCCGGAGCTTTAATGGAGGACGCAGACTGGGGAACGAGGTACCCCGCAAGAGCCTCGTCCACTTTCTGCATCCCCCCATAACCATGATGTTGAGCCCCGACAAGATTTGTATACATCGCACTTTGTGGTGTGTGGAGGTGTGTGGAGGCTGGCCTTCTCCAAGATCTAGATACCTAAGCATGTAAATCGGAAAGAAAAGGCATAGCTCGGCGCGGGGGAGTGACACGAGCAGGCAGGTAGCGCTCGTCCAAAATATTCTTTCTAGGACGAACACTCCTGGTCTCCGCCGGCCAATCAATATCCAGACGCGAGACCGCTCGCACCACAACCTCAACTAACTCCTCAAAAGCCGGCGAGGAGGGTGGCGAATCCTCCCCGACCGGGTCAACACTAGCTAGATCCATCTCACTTTCTGAAATAGATAAAGCTAGTGCCGGAGTCCCAGCACGATCGTCTCTCGGGGAGCGCTCGTGACTGGGACCCACCTCATCCCGTGAGGGCTGAGATAAGGGAGGACCCATCCCAGCTGCCTCAGCGAGATCCATTTGTGATCCCCAAAAGTGAGAGCGCCGCAAAGCCTCGGCTGCTGCAGGTCCCGAACCGCGGGGAACACTAGCCTGAGCGGCCTCGTTACAGACCGCCAGGCGGGAGCGGAGAGCATGCAATGAGAACCACTCGCAGTCCTTACAGCCGGCGTTCTCAAGCGCCGACCGCGCATGCTCCACTCCCAAACAGACATCACACATAACATGTGTATCCTTGTCCGTTATAAAATGCGGACAGGGATAAACACACGGTCTGAATGCCTGTTAATTCGCCATTCTCACCCTCAAATTCCTGATTTTTAAACTAACTTAGTTTTAAATCACTCTCACACAGACACAGCACGCTGAAGACACTCAGAGCTGGCACTTCCGGGTTTCGGACGCGCTTTATGCTCTTCCTCATGATGTCACCGGCACGTGCCGGCGGTGACGCATTCGGACACGTTCGTCTCTCATTGGTTGCACAGATCTTCACGTGATTGACGCAAGGCTATTTCCCCTAGTGCTTTGACGCAGCTCGAGTTCCCTGAAAGGGAACAGCATATTAATAGTTTAATGAGTGGGGCCCATCAAATGTTTGGTTACCCATATTCTTCAAAATATATTCTTTTGATTGCAGCAGAAAAAATAAATTCATACAGGTTTGGATCAACTTAAGGGTGAATAAATTGTGACAGAATTCAAAAATTTTTTTGACTGAACTGTGCCGTTAACCTGTTCTGAAAGCAGAATATTCCTTAAAGTAACCCAACGTAAGCCATTGGATTCAGCACTACAGTAACTCCAGAGAAAGGCTATTTTCCTTTTGTTCAGTTGCTGCGGTACAGGTCTCATCTGCTGTCTGTGCACGCTCACTCGCTCCCTGCTGTATTATCGGAGTGTCAGCTCCACATGTGGCACTGATAAATTTATTCCACACATGTTTATAGCCACTGGTTTACGTGGAGCTTCATCGCAACCTGACTTCTCCAAATGTACAACTCCATTTGATAGAAGAATACAGAGAAATGAGGAGGGGAGGGGGTAGAGAGAGATATGTGTCTGAATGACTGATGTTACATTGTAAAAGTTTCATCTGCCCTCAAGGGTTATTTTTGTAATACTCCTACTGCTATGATGTATTATTTATAAGTGCACACCTTCATGAATCCAGTAAACTTTTCTCTCTCCTCTGCTTACCTAGGTTTAACTCCAAACCCATCAGCCCTCATTTACGCTTGCATGTCTTCTGTTTGCGATTGTTTGGTTTGCTCGCCGTTTGGCTTTGATTTGGGAGACAGCGTTAAAAGCCTGGTGAAATCTATAGAGAGACGTTTCAGGCCAAAACCTTTTTCCAATTACCCAGTCTTCATTACTGCGCTGTCATAGCTCGGTCCCTGGAACTCCGGGCCTTTGCTTTATGGCTGTGGAACAAAAAGCCCCGCTGTTGTTTTTTCATATAGACTGATTTCCTGTTCACCCGGTTTAATACATGAGAATGGGACTCAGATATCATCCAGTAGAGGCACAGACATAAAATGTCATTTTCCTGCCCAAACTGAGAGCCAGGCACGCTCTCGTCCACAGGTTCAATGATGGTTGCCATCCTAATGTGTCTTTATTCAATTAGGAAGCAGTGAGTAGGTATTCCGGCTCAATTATTCTTAGTTTGGGCCTCTTAGTATCCGATATATTTGTAAGCTAGTTTTCTTTTAACAGGAAATGCACGTAAATAGCAAGTCAATGAAAACATTGACATTCGGTACTGTCATTTATGTGCGTCTCTACTTTTTTATCATTTGATGAATAAAAATAATGGAATAAAATGAATGGACAACACATTTCAATGCTGCATACATTTTTACGTAATGTCAATGACATGCCAATTAGAAATATCAAATATAAACTTTATGATGTTTCCATATAATAACGTAATCACACAGTACTATGAAGGATCAAAGACTTGTATATTTTACAAGATTTACATTATGCTTTTCACTGCAGAAGTAACAGAAACAATTAGCTGTAGATTATTTTACATTGTTAATTTTTCACATAAAATTAATTTAGGATCAAACAATGTTTTGCAGATTTGTCTAATAAAAAAGGTATGGTGGCGATATTATGATATAAAATGGCTGTTAAAAAAGTGATTATGTAGGAGTGGGAATGAAATCTGGATGCACTACTGTAACGAGGACTCAGGCGGGCAACCGACGTCAGGAATCTAGCAAACCTCGACTTAAAAATGCCTCCTCGCCTTCCACGATCAAGGGTGGGGTGCCTGGGTCACTGCTTTCTGGTTCCACCCTCGGGCCACCGACCGGTTTCAGTAAGGATACATGAAAGGTAGGAGAGATGCGGTAAGTGGTAGGAAGTTCAAGACAAAACGACACTGGATTAACTTGTCGCATTAAATTTTAAATGGACCCACATACCAGGGACTGAGTTTCTTGCATGGTAACAGCAGACGTAGATCCCTGGTTGATAGCCACTACCATTGTCCTGGTCTGTAGTTCGGCTGAAAGCACTGGTGACGTCTGCTTGATCTTTGGTTCCCTTTCAAGGGAACTCGCGCTGCGTCTAGCGCTGTGGGAACGCCCCTGCGTGTATCCGTCATGAAGCACGTTTGAAATCTGACCAATCGCGTGAAGCGGGTGACGTCACGAACCAGGAATCTATAAATACTAGCCGCGCCAAACAATCTACAGCTTCTGTCTCTTCAGTAGCGCTCTATGTTATCTGTCCTCTTTGAATGCTCCGCTCCCGCCTGGCGCTCTTTGAGGAGGTCGCTCAGGCTTGCAGTCCTCAGGGCTCTGGTCCCGCTGTTGCTGAGGCTCAGCGTCGATCTCGGTCATGGGGATCGCAGATGGATTTGTCGGAGGGGCTTGAGACGGGCTTTGCCCTTTCTCAGCCTTCACCCGGCAGATCTAGTGCTGGCTCTCAGGCGGAAGCACGGGCTGCGGCTTCTTCCGCCAGGGGGGAGGCACCGGTGCTGCATTTGTCTAGTTCTGAGGAGATAGATGTTGTAAGCATCAAGGCTGGGGATGAGGACTCGCCACCTCTTTCCCCAGCCTATGAGGAGCTGGTGGAGGTTTTGACTCGTGCTATGGCCAGGCTTAACATCAACTGGCCGCTGGTCAGGCTGCAGCCTGCTTACACACTATGGGGCTGCTGCAAGCTTACCAGGCAGACGTACTGAGAGATCTTGATGAGGGCGGGGGGGGCATCGGTCCTCAGGTGGTCACAGAATTGCGCCGGGCGACCGATTTATCTCTCCGGCCCACCAAAGAGACCGCCCGTGCCATTGGGCTTTCCATGGCAGCCTTGGTGGCTGCGGAGAGGCATCTCTGGTTGAACCTTTTGGAGATAAAGATAAGAATTGTCTGCTTGATGCTCCGCTGGCGCCTCCGGGTCTCTTCATCGTCTCTAGAGGCTACTAATCAGGTGGCGGCATTCAACAAACTCATCGCTCTCGCCCGCAGTCTTCAAAGAGTAGGCCGGATCTGAGGACTGTCCTTATCTCTAGAAAGGCTGCGGGGAAGCGGTCCTGATGCCAGGTGCGCCGGACCGCTCAGGGCTGTCCCTCAGGGGTTGTGCAGTGTTCACCTCTGTCTACGGTGCCTGCCCTTCCTCGTTGCCCTCAGGGGGTCGGCTCGCTAACCCTGCCACCTCGGGTGCTTCAGGGGCAGCGTTATTCCCAATGTCTGCCCGGAAACATTGCGGCACCAGGATGCTCGCTCCATCCGAGGAGAGTCCTAGAGCTTTCGGCCCGGTCGTTCCCTGCCGGTTCGCCGCTTCAGGGCACCGAGTTGATTGCTCGATGAATACCAGAGGCCAGTCCCGAGGGGCTGGCTCCCTTAGTAGACTTTTTGGCAGCGTGGAAACTTCTGCCGAATGTGTCTCGTTGGGTCCTGCGCACCATTCAGTATGGATACACCATTCAGTTTCGGACCTCACCACCGAGGTTCGCGGGGGTTCTTGTCACTACGGTGGCCCCCGAGCAGGCTCTGGTTTTGGAACAGGAAGTAGTGACACTGTTGGAGAAAGGGGCCATAGAACATTTCCCCTCTCAGACAGACAGTCAGGCTTTTACAGCCGATACTTCTTAGTTCCCAAGAAGGATGGAGGTCTACGCCCCATCTTGGATCTGCATCTACTCAACAAGTCAGTGTTGCAGCTCAAATTCAAGATGCTTACTCTCAAACAGATTGTTCCACAGATCAGGTCCGAGGACTGGTTTTGTGACGATAGATATGAAAGATAAAAGGAGGTTCCTCAGGTTTGCCTTTGGGGACGAGAAATACCAATATCGGGTCCTTCCGTTCGGGCCTAGCTTTATCTCCCCGCACTTTCACCAAATGTGTAGATGCAGCTCTTGCACCTCTCCGCCTTCAGGGCATTCGCATTCTCAACTACCTAGACGACTGGCTAATCCTGGCCCAGTCAAGGCAGCTAGCAGTTCGGCATCGAGATGCCGTTCTTGAGCATATGAGAGTGCTGGGGTTATGGCTGAATCTCAAGAAGAGTGTGCTCTCCCCTCTTCAGATAACCACCTTTCTCGGGGTGGTCTGGGATTTCTTTCTGTCTTTCTCCCACCCGCATCCAGTCAATCCTCTCAGCCGTAAAGCAAATAAAGCTAGGCCAGTCACGCACTGTAAGGCAATACCAGAGACTATTAGGGCTCATGGCAGCAGCCTCTAACATGATCACTTTTGGCCTGTTTCACATGAGACCCCTTCAGTGGTGGCTCAGGACCAGGGGGTTTTCCCCAAGGGGTAACCCATTTCGCATGATCAAGGTCACGTGGCGCTGCCTTCGTGCCTCAGGGGTCATCATGTTCTTGTTCGGTCAGACAACACTTCTGTGGTCGCCTATATAAACCAAAATGTGGGAGCAGACATCCTGTCGAGGTAGAGGCCGAGGCCCGGGGAATGGTGGCTCCACGCCGAGGTGGTGGAGCAGATTTGGGAGAGACCAGGCTCAAGTGGATTGGTTCTCCCTGTCTTATCCATCTCCTCTCGGACTGGATGCTATGTCTCAGGAGTGGCCGAGGCTACTTCTGTATGCCTTTCCCCGATTGCTCTGCTCCCGGGAGTTCAGGAGAGGGTTCACCGGGACAAGGTCAGAGTGTGGTTTCCAGACCTGGTTTGTCTCCTAGACGGTTCTCCGTGGGAGATTCCGGTCAGGAGGGACCTTCTGTCCCAGGTTGGGGGGCTGATACTGCATCCCTGCCCAGAACTTTGGAATCTGTGGACTTCGCATCTGAGGGGGCCCAGCTCTTAAGTTCCGGTCCCTCAACTGAGGTTGTCCACGAGGAAACTCTACGCCTTGAAGTGGAGACTCTTTACATCATGGTGTAATGAGCGTCAGCTGGACCCAGCCAGCTGCCATGTTAGTTCAGTACTGGAGTTCCTGCAGGAGCGCTTCGCATTTGGGTTATCTCCTTCCACTTTGAAGGTGTATGTGGCGGCCATTGCGGCCTACCACGTCCCTTTGGGTCTGCAGTTCACCCCAGGGTACCATTTGACTCTGGTGCACCAAGGTCTATCCCGGGCTCCCTTTGAGCCTATTGAGGAGGTGGCTCCAAAGTTCGTCACCCTCAAGAGTCAAGTCAAGTCACCTTTATTTATATAGCGCTTTTTACAATGTAGATTGTTTCAAAGCAGCTTTACAGGAAAAACAATATAAACAAAGTGTTATTTTAAGTGTTAAGTTTCCCCAACTAAGCAAGCCATAGGCGACAGCGGCAAGGAACCAAAACTCCGGCAGGTGACGTAACGAATGAAGAATAGAATGGAGAAAAAACTTTGGGAGAAACCAGGCTCAGTCGGGGGACCAGTTCTCCTCTGGCCAACAGCAAAACAGTGCATGATTATTATACAACAATTCAAGTCCAACATGAAGTCCAATTTGGTCCGGTTAGAGATGGGTTCATGATCGTCACAGGGGAGGGTCTAGTAGAGTCACGGTCTCCGCAGACACTTCAGGGCAGTGCTGTGCTCGTGTCCAGTTGCAGGTCCTTCATCTGATCTGGATACGGCCCGGATCCAGCTGACCACGGTAACCTTGGAATAAACAGAGACCAATATCAGCGTAGATGCCATTCTTCTTCTGATGTATCGAGTACATCAGGTGTTATGGGAATGTTCCCGGTTCCGGCTTATCTAAATTATGCAGCCTAACAATCATTTTACATGATTTGGATTAAAAATGTATGTATAATGTGTTATGTGTATGCTAGGTTGAAGATATGTGTTTTTAGTCTACATTTAAACTGGCAGAGTGTGTCTGCTTCCCGAACTGTTATAGGAAGACTGTTCCAGAGTTTAGGAGCTAAATAGGAAAAGGATCGACCGCCAGCAGTTGACTTTGATATTCTAGGTATTATAAGCTGGTCAGTATTTTGGGATCGCAATAGACGTGAAGGACTATAATGTGTTAAGAGATCGCTCAAGTACTGTGGAGCTAAACCATTTAATGCTTTGTAAGTAATTAGCAAGATTTTAAAATGTATTCGGTGTTTAATAGGAAGCCAGTGCAGGTTTGACAGAACTAGGCTAATATGCTCATACTTCCTGGTTCTAGTAAGAACTCGAGCTGCTGCATTTTGGACCAGTTGGAATTTGTTTATTAAGCGTGCAGGGCAACCACCTAGTAGAGCATAACAATAATCTAGCCTTGAACTCATGAACGCATGAACTAACTTTTCCGCATTTGTCTTAGAGAGCATATGTCGCAATTTAGATATATTTTTAAGATGGAAGAATGCCGTTTTACAGATGCTAGAAACATGGCTTTCAAATGAAAGATTGGTATCAAAGAGCACACCCAGGTTTCTAACTGACGACGAAGACTTGACAGAGTAGCCATCGAGTGTTAGGCAGTAGTCTAGATTATTATGTGCTGAACTTTTTGGTCTAATAATTAGAATCTCTGTTTTTTCAGAATTAAGCAGTAGAAAGTTATTAGTCATCTGGGTGGACTCATTTAAAGTAATGTAATCATCTGGTTTTAGCCAAGTTTCTGTCAAACACAGCACATCTAGTTTATGATCTGTAATCATATCATTTATAATAAGTGCTTTTGAGGAAAGGGATTGTATAATCAGTAACCCAAGCTTTATCATTTGTTCATTTGTGTTATATCCGTTCTTAGTTGTTTGTAAATCAATTAAATTTTTACTCTTAAACGGTTTTGAGAGATTTTTGTATTTGCTAATTCGGGGAATTGACACAATCTCTATAGGTTGATATCTAGGTGAAAGAGTCTCTATGTGACCTCTGTGACGTGAGACAGCTAGCAGACGGTCGGTTTAGCCCGTTTGTCTGCTTCCTGACCTGGGCCCCAGTTAGTCAAGGTTGAGCTCTAAGACTATATGCCAAATTACTAGAGAGAAGAGCGGCACCATCCCAGGTGGGATGAATACCATCTCTTTTCAACAGGTCAGGTCTGCCCCAAAAACTTTTCCAATTGTCTATAAACCCTATGTTATTCTGCGGGCACCACTTAATAATAATAATAATAATCAGTTACATTTATATAGCGCTTTTCCAGAGCTCAAAGCGCTTGGGAGGGGGGGGGGGATCTCCTCAACCACCAGTGTGCAGCATCCACTTGGATGATGCGACGGCAACCTGTGCCAGAACGCTCACCACACACCAGCTAAGGAGAGGAGACAGAGATCCAGCCATCCAGACAGAGATCCTTAGACATCCAGCCATTGAGTGAGGATAATCTGCTAAGCATCTCATCACTCCTGCGCATAGGAAGAGGGCCAGAGCAAATTACGGTGCCTGACATCGTACTTGCGAGTTCACACACCTCTTTAATATTAGTTTTAGTGATCTCCGACTGGCGAAGTCGGACATCATTAGCGCCGACGTGAATGACAATCTTAGAATATTTACGATTAGCCTTAGCCAGCACTTTTAAATTTGCTTTGACGTCAGGCGCTCTGGCTCCCGACAAACATGTGACTATGGTGGCTGGAGTCTCTATTTTCACATTCCGAGTAATAGCATCGCCAATCATTAGGGCACTTTCAACAGGTTTCTCAGTGGGTGCGTCACTGAGTGGGGAGAACCTGTTTGATGTTCTGATCGGAATGGAACAGTGTTTTTTTGACCCGCGATTATGCCGTCTCACAGTCACCCAGTTGCCCTGCTGCACGGGCTCTACAACCGGATCCGAACAATGTACAGGGTTTGCTAAGCTAGTCGCATCCAAAGTAGTATCTAAAGCCATTGCATTCTTACTATCCTCGATTAAAGTTTGGATGCGTGTCTCTAATTCTGAGATCTTCTCTGTCAGCCTAACTATGTCCCTACATTTATCACATGTAAAGCCTACACAGCTGACAGAGACAGAAAGACTATGCATGAAGCAGGCAGTGCAAGTGACAATTTTGAGAGAAGATGACATGACTCACCGCGTGTGTTGATCCAACTTGTTGACCAGTTGTTTGATGAAGTCGGGAAAAAAGGCGCGAGCGAGAAAAACGCTGTATGCACGGACAGTAAGATAGCACAATGCTAACGCGTTTAGCGACTTAGATTAAAGCTAACGATTACAATATATTAAATAATCTAATATTGTATTTAGCAATATAAACAAACGTCGAGTTTAAGATCTAAAACAAAAATCAAGTTTATATGACGGTACAGACGCAATCCAGACAGGAAACAGCAGTGCAGCAGTCAAAAACGGTCCGTCTGGAACCGTTTAGACTTTATTTCTCCTGGCTATTTCTTCTCTGAAGAGAATAGTGGATTTACAAGCTCTCTCGGTCGCGCCCTCGTGCCTTGAGTGTGTTCCTGGGATGGTCAGAGCCTTTCTCCATCCCAGACCTGGGTATGTCCCTAAAGTGCCTACTTCTGTGGTTACTCCTGTGGTGCTGCAGGACTTTTGTCCTCCCCCCTTTCGAGAACTGGACCAGGAACTAAGGAATCTTCTCTGCCCTGTGCGGGCCCTGGACGCTTACGTCCACAGAGCTGCCCTTTGGCGTTCGTCAGATCAGTTATTTGTCTGTTTTGGCCCCCCCAAGAAAGGGGCGCCCATCTCTAAGCAAAGAATGAGTAAGTGGATGGTCGAGGCCATTTCACGTGCTTATGAGTCGGGCGGGCTGCCCTCGCCTTTGACAGTTCGGGCCCATTCAACTATGGCCGCTGCCAAAGCTCTCGTTTCTGGAGCTTCCCTCAGCGATATCTGTGATGCGGCAGGTTGGTCCTATCCGCATACTTTGGTCAGGTTCTACAGTCTAGACCTAATCTCCACTCCTGGGGCCCGGGTGTTGTCGTCTGAGGGCGATCACATCTGACAGGCTCTGGTCGCTATGGCAGCGTTGGTATTTTGTTTCCACAGCGCTAGACGCAGCGCGAGTTCCCTTGAAAGGGAACGTCTCGGTTACGTATGTAACCTTAGTTCCCTGAATAGGGAACGAGACGCTGCATCTCTCGGCCATACCTCCTTCAATTGGTGAGATTGGTGAGAAGCGATTGGTCAGATTTCATACGTGTTTCATACAGTCCGCTGTAGCGGAATACATAATGAAACAAGTGTTCGGCTGTTTCAAGGGCTGAGGGGAGCTTAGGTAGAGGTATAAGTCGGCAGGCTTTGGAAAATCAATCAATGACAGTAATGATTGTGGTGTTACCTTGAGAGGCGGGTATGTCGGTAATGAAGTCGATGGCTATGTGAGACCATGGTCGTTGTGGGATGGTTAATGGCTGTAGTAATTCTGCTGGTAGTTTTCGGGGTGTCTTTGTCTCTGCACATGTATGAAAAGCATTTACAAAGTTACTGGTGTCTACCTGCAGTGTATCCCACCAGAATCGGTCCTGTATTAGACAAACCGTGGTTGCGATCCCTGGATGACCAGAGCTGGTAGAAGAGTGTACCCAACGCATAACCATTTCCCTGAGTCACAGAGGAACAAATATTCGGTCAGCTGGACATTCTGCCGGAGATGGGTCTTGTGCGTGTGCTTGAGTGATCTCGGTCATTATGTCCCATTGAACTGGTGCCAGAAAAGAACCCATTATCCCAAGAAGTTGGGATAATGGGGTCTGTGTGAGGATTCGGAGAGGTGAAATCATGTTGTCGTGAGAGTGCATCTGCCTTGATGTTCTTTGAGCCTGGGATGTATGTGATGGTGAAATCAAAAAGGGTGAAGAATAGTGTCCACCTAGTCTTTTGGCTGATCGTAGGTATTCTAAGTTGCCGTGATTGGTTAATACTACAAATGGGTGTCTCGCCCCCTCCAACCAGTATCGCCTTCAAATGCCGCTTTCATGGCTAACAGTGCACGGTTGCCTACGTCGTAATTTTGTTCGGCGGGTGAAAGTTTTCTAGAATGATAGGCGCAGGGAAAAAGTTTGGGCGGGGTACCTTGTTGTTGGGACAGAATAGCTCCGATACCCATATTGGATGCATCGACTTCTACTACAAATGGTAAACTGGGGTCAGGAGGATGCAGGATGGGAGCAGACGTGAAACGTCTCTTCAATTCATTGAATGCTTGAATAGCGTCAGTGCACCAGCGGAGTTGGGAGGTACTTCCCTTGGTCATAGTTGTGAGGGGTGCTGCGACTGAGCTGAGGTTTCTAATAAATCGTCTGTAAAAGTTAGCAAAACCTAGGAATCTCTGTAATTCTTTTATGGTGGTGGGTTGTAGCCAGTTCAAGACAGATTGTACCTTTTTTTTTCGTCCATAGCGACTCCCTCCGGACTAATGATGTAACCAAGGAAGGATATTGACGCCTGATGAAAGTCACATTTCTCTGCATTGGCATAGAGTTGATGCTTGATGAGATTCTGTAGAGCTGTGCGTACCTGCTGGATGTGCTCCACCATTGAATCGGAGTAAATTAGAATTTCGTCAATATATTCGATTAGGCCCTGGTTAAGCATGTCTCTGAATACATCATTGATGAAGGATTGGAATACAGAGGGACTATTGGAGAGTCCGAAGGGCATCACAAGATATTCGTAGTGCTAATTGCTTGTGGAGAAGGCCGTTTTCCATTCGTCCCCTTCTCGAATACTGATCAGGTTGTAGGCTGAGCGAAGATCCAGCTTGGTGAAGACCTTGGCAGTTCTTAGCTGTTCTAGTGCTGCAAGGACCAGAGTTAAGGGATACCTATAAATTTTACTGTAATGTCATTAAGCCCACGATAGTCAATGGACAAAGCCCCCCGTCCTTTTTTCCCAGAAAAAGAAGCCTGCCGCTGCGGAAGAAGTAGATGGTCGAATAAACCCCTTAAACAGTTCCTCCTTGATGTAGTTTTTCATGGCTTAATCCTCAGGTTCAGAGAGTGGGAAGATGCGGCCTCTGGGAGGCGATGTGCCGGGCTGTAGGTCAATGGCATAGTTGTTGGTTTGGTGGGATGGCAGTTGTGATGCTTTGATCTTGCTGAAGGTGTCCTGGAGATCTTAGTATTCAGTCCTGATGGGTGTGAGATTGATGTTATTCAGGCAGCTGGGTTGGTAGTCAGAGCTCCATCGGGTGATTTGTTTCTCCTGCCAGGAAATTTGTGGGTTGTGGACCAAAACTTAGCCATGGAAAGCCAAGAATGATTAGGAGAGTGAATAACAAAGAAACGGATGGTCTCTGTGTGTAGAACGCCTACTTGGAGTTCTAGGTCGGTGGTGGTGTGTTGTACATGACCAGTCCCTAGAGGGCGCCCGTCTAGCGCTGCCACTGCCAAGGGAGATTTGCACGCGATTAGTGGGATGTGGTTTTTGTAGTACTAATTCTTCATCAATGAAGTTTCCCACGCCCCCGAGAGTCTATTAGTGCTTTGGATCTAATAGTTTGTGCTTGATACGTGAGAGAAACTGGGAGATCTAAGCAATCATTATGGGTGGTAGCAGAAAGCAGTAAACTCACCCGATGAGATCGCTGTGACGGCCGTGTGGGACATTCGCTTCTCAGGTGTCCGGCCAGACCACAATAGAGGCAAAGGTGATTTTTGAACGGGCGATCCCTTTCTTGGGTTCTTTATAGTCATTAAGTGGAGGACGTTGGATGACGGGTGTGACTCAGTTGGATCTCCGTGAGTGAATCAAATTGTCAATGCGGATAACCAACTCAATGAATTGATCCAGAGTTTTGTCCTCGCCTCAGCAGGCTAGCTCAGACTATAATTCTATATTCAGACCTTGGCGGAACAGTACTTTTAATGTGTCCTCTAACCATGTAGTTTGTGCAGCGAGTGTTCGGAAAGTCAAGGCGAATATAGGGGCGGTGTTGTTTCTTGGTCGAAACGCTAGCAGCTGTTACCCAGTGCTCCTTCCTCCTTCATGAAAACAGTGTGCAAAGCAGTGCGTAGACGTTGAATAAAGTTGGTATAAGTAGTCTGCTCTAGCAGTTGATTGTCCCAGACCGCCGTTGCCCAATCTAGAGCCTTCCCAGTGAGTAGCGTCCATATTAATGCAATCTTGCCTAGCTCAGACAAGTAAAGAGTAGGTTTTTGGGCCAGAAAAGGAGAGCATTGCATGAGGAAGCCATTACATTTGCTCGGAGTTCCGTCAAACTCTTCCGGAAACGCTAGTCGGGGATTACTAGTAAATTGTTGGGCATTTCCTGGCATGGCAAACTGACTCGCGGAAATTTCTGGTGCTTTAGACTCTGATGTGGGTTAATGGAGGCAGCACACTGCCTTTATCAGTTCCTCTGTCATGGCAGTTAATCACTCAAGCTGTTGTTGATGACTCACCAGTTGGTTAGCCTGGGCTGACAGTTCATTGGAGACATGTTGAACAACCGCTGGATCTGTAGGAGGCGAAATATTCTATAACAAGAACTCAGGTGGGTTAAGATCCATCTACAGTTTATTAAGTTAGACAGTCTCAGGGTACAAACAGGCTGAGGTCGAATCACCAGGCAGTACAGCAATGTCAAGGGCAAGGCAGAGAGAATGGTCATAACAGGCAGTGCGTCAGGATAGACAGCAAACAATCAGAGTCCAGAATCCTGGTAAACAATAAACAAGGGGCAAGCAGCAAGAATCAAACACGGAGAACAAGGCAGAGTCAGAACACATGCAAGAATAACACAGGGGTGGTTAACGCTCAGAAATGTAGCCAGGGCAAACAAGACTTCTGTGATAATGTAGAGCAGGTGTGTGGTAATCAATCCAGGAAAGTGGTTGCATGGTAATTGTAGTCCAGGTAAACTAGTACTCAGGGGAGTGCGACCTCCGGTGGCCATTGGTGGGAACCTTGTCCGCATTTGTGACAACTACTTTTGTCATGTTATTGTCAAGAGACTTGCGTTGTCACTTCACTGCCCATCTCAAAACCTCTCCTATAAACTCATAGGATAGTAAAGTGCCCTTCAGATGCGCACTCCAGAACGTCACTGGAAGCAGGGGGTCATCTGGTTACTTTTCATCTAATGTTATATGAATACTATGAATTTGCACACACTTCTCAAATAACAAACTATTTATGTACAGAAGTTGCTATATTTCGATGCAGAGCAGCATGCCAAAAACCACAGGCTAATACTATGACACTACACCGTTGTGTATTTCTGTGTATCACAATTGAAACTGTAATATTAACTGAGATATCTTATTATTCAGAAAGTCTAAATCTGTAATAATCAGTAAAAAATCTAATATTATTTATTTTAATTTTTATATGGTTTACATGTATGATGTCAAAAATAGCCAGCATTGCCATTAGCATGTGCCACTTTAGCAGCACACTTAAGGAAGACTGAATAACCTTTTTACTGAAGCCACCCTGACATGACCGGGCACAAGACAACAGTAGCTGCAGGTGAACCAGAGATAGAAGAGTGTGTGTATGGAGGAAAGTAAATCCAGATAGTCTTTATAGTCTGACCGTGTTTAGCACTATCAGCAGATTCACGGCTCTGGCCCAGCTGCCTCGTCAGGTGAGTTACCTGTGCTGGCAGGCCGCTCTAAACCCCCTGTATTCAGTGACACGGGCACCGTCGCTCTGCGCTCAAATAACACTTAACACTGATTAACCCACACTGGGCCGGCGCTGGGTCCTCACTTGCCCACCTGCCAGCTGACTGCCATTAGAAGTACCCTTATCTAGTCTCAGATCTGTCTACAATAGAGCCCGGGCCTAGCCGAGGGGTTAAGGAGCCTTCTTAAATAATAAATCATTAGCTAAATACTTTTTGTTCATTTGTGTCATGTTACACGTACCTCAATTTGCTACTCCCGTGTCCTATTCAGCAGATGCCTCATATGTGTCTGCTCTGTCATTTAACCATTGCTAGCCAGAAATCTTTTTCTGTTTCTCTCACTCCCTCTCTCTTTCTTTGTTGTGATCACACAGTACAATATGTTGGTTTTTAGGTCAGGCTCAAGAAAATAAATACAAAAGTATGATGAATTATGAATTGACCTTTCATTTAAGCTCTGCCCCCTTTAGGACCTACTACCTACTAGTATTTAGAAATACTTTTTGCAGAGATATACAGTTAGTGAACCTCCTCACACTGCTGAGAGCAGTGATTAGATGAATATGCAAGTATTTGATGCATGCTTTCCTCTCAATAGACCGAACAAAAGTTACAGAGGTGAGTAAACAGCAGTTAAGAATGCATCTGATCGTTGCAATGTTTCATGGTATGTTTGCATAAGCTCTGCAATTCAGCACTCCAGTTTATTTATATACAGTAGCACTTTATATAATACATTGCTTTAAGGAAAGAAACTTTATAGCATTAAACGTTAAAAAAAACGTGTCGTAAAAGTGTCGGTGTTTCTTTCGGTTAGAATTAGTAGTAGTAGCAGCATAGTAGAACTTCAGCTTTCACCATAAAGCAGCTCTTGACTGTGTTCATGTTTTTATCTGCAGTCATCTGATCTTGACAGGTGGAACAGAAGAAATTAACATTAGAAGATTTCAATGTCAAAGATGGCAGAGCTCCAGAGAACACCTAACTGTTATGTAATAGCCATCAACCAATGGTAGTTCGGAGGTGTGTACCTGCAAGAGCAAACTTTTCAGAACTTTGTTAAATATTGTAGACATTGATCCAGTCAAAATCGATGTGAAAACAGCGCATATTTAATAAAATATTTACAAAAAAGAATACAACTCTATTATCTGTAATAGTGGGTCTGGCTCTGCTGGTCTGAAACTGCAGTTCTGCGGCTGGATATACCTTGAAAGGTTCGCTTTAGCAAACTGTATCAAACTCCAGAAAGACACTCCAAACAAACTTTGTTTTGGCCTGATTTTGTTTCTTTCTCTTGAAGTATATTGGGGGCCTTTAGTTACTGTTGATTTTGTTCTGATAAACTTTTGTGCACTCAACAAAACTCGATACATATCAACCAAAAATAGCCATTTGTGAAATACATATATACACACAAAAACACATTTTTGTGCGCACAAGAGAACTGTATTCACATGTTTAAGGAAATTGTGAAAATCAATGTGGGATTTTTCTGGTAAACGTCACTTCAGGGGCTCCTCAGGAATGTAGCATGTGTTCAAGTTTTTTCATTGTTTGAAATTCTTTCCTCTATAATAGTGAAAGGAGCATATGTTCTGACCTTCTCTGTCCTCCTCTCACATCAGGTGGTCTTTACCATCTTTCTCCATTCGCTGACATTTAATCAGCCATGCTCATATAATACAACAGCCAATATTTTTTTCAACTCCACATGGGAGGGGTCACAAGGCTACGAATTGCGTAAGAAAACAACTTGTCTGTTTTCTCTGCAGACACACACACACGTGTATTTGTTAGGAACACTCATGAAGCAAAGAATAGATTAGGCATTCTTTGGGTATGACTTGTGTAAAGTGATTATAAGTCATCTCAGCCCAATGAATTTAGACTTCTTGACGCTCCCTCTGTTGCTGCCCCCCAGTCAGATTCATGTAATCAGATTAAATGCTAACAGAGGCTCAAGAGTGCCTGGACACACACACATTGCTACTTTGATGCCGCTGTGTCGGAGACAGACGACATTAGTCCTGTCTGCGGCCCTTCAGCCCTGGAACCATGTCATCTCAATCTGCAGAGAGAATAAAGAACGTCCCCTCAAGCTGATGCATTAGTAAACAGCAAATGCTCACACTCCTGCAGCTGTTGGTTTCTGTGTGTGTGTGTGTGTGTGTGTGTGTGTGTGTGTGTGTGTGTGTGTTTACACTCTTAAAAATAAAGGTTTTCAATGGATCTTTGCAACACCTCTGAACAAAGACACTCTTCTTTTCAAGCTGTATGGGGTTCTCTTGAGGGTAATGCTTCTTGGCTGCAGTTATGGATCTTTAAAGGTTAGAAAAGTGATGTTACATTAAATGTTTTGGTTTTTGAGTCCCTTAATCCTTGTGTTATGTTGAGTCTGACTTTACAGTTTATTTTGTATAGTGTATGTGGTCCAGAGACCCTGAAAGTAATGAAATTACAGAATTAAATATTTTATTTTTATTTTAACAGTTGTAGACCAATCGGATGAACTTGTGAAATTCACTGTGCTTATTAATATTTTATAAATAGTTAATACATTTATCACTGACACCCCAACTATACAGTGAGGAAGTATAATAAACAAGTGTATAGTAAGTTTTTGGAGGACTTTATTTTGATAGTCCACTTTAGGCATGTCAAGTTACTCTCAGAGTATTAGTAGACTGTCTCCTCAATATCTGCTAAACCTTTTACAGTGGAATCTGGTTATGTCGATGGCCTCGGGGGTTGCAAAAAAGCTTTGAGATAACCAACAGCAATATGCCGATATATTTAATGAAGCGATCGGCATGGTATAAAAATGTACATACACTGTATATGTATGTATATTATACGCTGTGAAAGAAAGAAAATACAGTAGAACCCCGACTTACGAAACGCTCTACGTACGAAAAATTCAACATACGATAAAAGAGTTCAGGGGTTTTTTCGCCCGAGTAACGACAAAATGATCGAGATGCGAAAAAACATCTCTGAGTTTTGTTTTGAAATTTGCGCTGATTTTGGTTCGGGTTGGATGAAGGCTACAGTTTGTCCGGTCAGAACAATGATGTCTCACTCAGGGAATAATCCAAAACTGGTATTTATTAAAGGTGCATAGATGTGTGGTTACGCATGATCGATAAAACCTCAACGATTGGCACTAATTCCCTGTATTTCACTCAATACACTATATATACAATCTTCAGCCGATCTCTTTTACCTTAATCATCCATCAGCTCTCTCCGATGGAAAGTTTTGGAATAGTCCATTTCGCACTGAATGACAGGGATGGCTGGAATAGTCCATGTAAGAAGGGGAACACTTTTTACAATCCTGCTCTCCTATTGGTCAGCATCGCTCCCCCCAGCATCTGCATATCTGCATATCCTCTCCCATATCGTCTGTGCTATGCTAATGCTAAAGTTCTTCCGTGCTTTTTCATACAAGTTTTGTTTTCATCGTGCTGCATCACCATTATTTTGTGCCCAGTTAACATAAACTTTTTTCTAATCACTCACCATGGATGTGAAGATTGTGGCTGAAGTCAAAAGGAAGAAGAGGATGCTTTATATTGTGTTGAAATGGGAGATAATTAAATAGCATGGAGCTGGGATGCACTTCATTCCATGCTAAATGTGGTGTTTCTGTAGGGCTTGGAACGGATTAGGCAATTAACATATAAAAGCCTGATTGACATGCGAAAAGATCGACTTACGAAGCTAACCCCGGAACAGATTAATTTCGTAATTCTGGGTTCTACTGTACAGTGGAGTCCACTTACCTCGAGCTCGGTTAATTCAACGTTATTGATGTGGAATCGCAGAACTCCCTGTTTGTCTTAGCAATTTCCTATCGGTTATGTCGATTCTTTTATGTCGCTGAACCCTATTATCTCGAGCACAAAAGAGGGACAAATTCGCCACTTCACATGGTTATCTCGTGACTCATGATCGTACCGAGTTCACTGCGCATGCGTTGAGTTTGCGTTGCTCGTCGACCGCGGTCCATGAGGTCGCTCTGTCAGTGACGCTTCTCTCACAGCGCCGTGCAGCACTCTCTGAAGTGAAAGCACATATCGTTCTTACGCTTCTCAACGAGCAGCGAGTGCTGCCGTGGGCCTCATCCCCATCCCAAAGCCTCATCTGCTTCTGTGTGCACATAAAGCCTGCCTTCTCTGATTTGATTGGTTTTCTCAAATATTTTGACATTGGTCGGTAACGAGCGGTTACCAACGAATAAGTATGAGGCTTAGATAAACACACACACACACACACACACACCCTGCTTCTGTTCTAACGTGCGCTCTGCTCAGCTCCGCTGAGGATTGAAGAACCCGGTTCTTAAAAGACGGGACGAAGCCGAATTTGTTGAGAAAGCACATTAAACAGGCAGAAAGCAAGAAAGTATGCAATCTAGTACAGCGTTCGTGACCTCACGAATATGTTATGACTGTTTACGCTGTGAGCGAAATTGTGTTTGCAATGTTGGAGAATATAATTAAAGGTTTGTATGGAGAATGGAAGGTGTTTTTATTGTATACTGGTAAATCTCTGCTGTTAGTTGCTGCACATATGCCTTTTGTTGTTAGCAAACATATACAGTGTATGTGCATTTTTATAGCATGCTGATCGCTTCATCAAATAAATCGCCATATTGGCTGTTGGTTTTCTCGATCATTGGTTATCTCAACGCTTTTTTGCAACTCCCAAGACCGTCAACATAACCGGATTCTCTTTTGTGCACGAGATATTAGGGTTCGGCGACAAAAGAATCAACATAACCGATAAGAAAATGCGTAGACAATGAGGGAGTTTGGCGGTTCTACTTCAAAAACGTCGACATAACAGAGTTGGTGAGTTAACCGAGGTGGAGATAAGTGGGTTCCACTGTATTTTGATGCTCCCAAAAGACTTTCTACTAGCTATAAGTAACTTTGCAAGTACATGATGTCAACTTGTCTAGTGAGAGTTAGTTAACATGAAGTTGAAAAGTTACTTATAGTTAGTAAAATGTCTAAAATGGACTGTCAATATAAAGTGTAGCCATTTTTTCCTCTGCTGCAGTGCTGTTTTTTGGGAGAAAAAAAGTAGCTTGTTGGAAAGGCTACACTATTTTGAAAGCAGCTTATTCTAGTCCCTAGTTTTAGTCAGTCACGCCCCAACACAGTGTAGTCATTAAAATTCGATCAACTGGAAAATAACATTTAGGTCAGTGAGAGGCATGCGGGATGGTGACACTTGTGCCGGTAATCCCAGTTCGATTTCAACTCCTCTCCTAAAATGTTATCACTATTTCTATCAATAAATAATTGCAAAAAATGGATTTCCTCTTAAGGTCATTGTAGCACTACACGCAAGTTACATACATTACAATTATCTAGTATTTCAAAACGTTGTGGATAATAATTACAAAGCAATAAAAGTGGAATTATTATCTTATAACTAAATTAACTTAAGGGCCATCTGGAACAAACTGGAATAAAGAAAGGCCTGTTGTTTCACTGTGGGTGGTTTCACCGTGGGCCATAAACCCAAATTTATGCTACATGTGCATTTAAATAGACTTACGAACTCACAATTTAAAACTGTAATCACTCTCTGTAACATTCTGCTTTTATATTGGCTGATAAGTTGATAGATTTTATCTTTGGCATTATTTGGTAAAGCCTAACATCTTGCACTTGAATAAGATTCCTAAAGATAGCACTTAAAAGTCATTCGGAAAACGCTAATTTGCCAAAGCTGGAATTGTTCTGATCATGGACCCTAGTGAGTTTAGTCTTGCCCAACCAAAAGATCAAGAAAAGGGTTTGTGAATACCATTACTGTTATGTCAACATGTATTTGACCAGCTTTGAGATTGACAAATGGGTCACCACGCATGCGCACAATGGCGCCAAGTGCCGCTAAACTCTAGCCAGCCAGAAAGCCTCCAATTTATTTCTTTTAAACTTAAGAAAGGGTATAAAATGAGTGGGGGAGCAGGACAAATAAGAAGTCAAAAATGTACCACTTCCGTACAGAGTGGGAGGGGGACTTTGTTTTATTTTTCTCTCTGAATAAGAATAAGAGTGATGGGACTAAAATCTCAGTTGTCCAGACAGCAGTCATTTTTTAAAAAAATTTACAGAGTTGCATTGGGCAATATGGGTTCATGTAGTTCTGCAAGCTACACCAACATATATTGTGCATATAAAGAATTCTCAATACATTCATAAATAAATGTATGTTTTGCATTTTTACAACCGGTAGATCATTTTGACTAAAAAAGTGTGGGCACCTCTGTTCTTTCAACAAATGCACGTCTTTCGTCTTTAATCTCCAGAAGTTATGACTAATAAAACACTATGATTACTTCCGAAATTTTATACTATCTTGAGTAAGTCATAATTATGAAAAAGTAATTCCTTTGTAAGTGCTAAAACAAATATGCTTGTAATATGAATGCAATCTGGACGTACTTCATTTGTCATGTTGACAAAATCATGTGACCTTGCTTCATTGTAATTCACAAATCCTCAGCCGTGGCCGCGGGGAATGGTAAAGTATCCATGGACTGTGCGGTTCACTACTTTTTGCTTACTCTCTTACTGTGAATTCGAAAATACTGGTTTCTTTTGTCACATACTGTTTTGTTTTTTTGCCAACTGCCTGGTGCTTTGTTGCTGTTCTGTTTCTTCTATTATTTATTTTTTGTTTTGAATATTTTATGCATTTTTTCTTCATATCAAATCAATCGGTGCAACATTAACAGAAAATCTTCCATTGACAGCAATGTAACTGATTCTTTGACACTTCAAAAAGTTCATAAAGAGATCCTAAAACTAATCCATATGAATTTAATGGTTTAGTCCACAATTGCTTCATTTAGGCTTTGTTCACATATAAATATTAATCATCGCACACATCAGTTGTGGAAAACGTCTCGGGTTACTTATGTAACCCTGGTTCCCTGAGGGGAACGAGACGCTGTGTCTTGGCCTCAGCTCCGGGCGCATCCGGGCCCGCTTCAGGCATTCATGGCTGACGCGCCCCGGTTTCAGACGCGCTTTATGCTCTTCCTCATGACGTCACCGGCTGCGGCCGGCAGTGACGCATTCACACGCGTTCGCTTCTCATTGGTTGCATAGATCTTCACGTGACTCACGCAAGGCTATTTCCCCTAGTGCTTCGACACAGCGTCTCGTTCCCCTCAGGGAACCAGGGTTACATAAGTAACCCGAGACGTTCCCTTTCAGGGAACTCGAGCTGTGTCGAAGCACTAGGGGAACGCTATGCCAACGCCACCTCAGCGAGGTCAGCATCCGGGTGTGTCCCAGCTCACTGAGAGAGCACCCTGGTTCCCGGGGCGGCATCGAGGTCTAGCTGGTAGAACCTCATGAATGTGTGCGGCGAGGACCAGCCAGCCGCAGCACAAACGTCAGGCAAGGAGACTCCGGAGAGGAGAGCCTTGGATGCCGCCATGCTCCTAGTGGAGTGGGCTCGGACCCTCAAAGGAGAAGCATGTCCGGCCGACTCATAAGCTAGACAGATAGCCTCGACTATCCACCTGCTCAGAGTTTGCTTGGAAGCTGGGGCACCCTCGGGGGCCCCAAAGCAAACGAACAGTTGGTCCGACTTACGCCACGTGGCAGTCTTGTGAACGTAAGCGTCCAGTGCTCGCACTGGACAGACCTTGTTCTTGTGCTCCTGCTCATGATCGTCAAATGGGGGAGGGCAGAAGGCCTGCAGCGTGATAGACCGAGCCACATTAGTGGGAACCTTGGGGACGTAGCCCGGCCTCGGGTGGAGGAAAGCTTTCGCCATCCCGGGCGCAAACTCAAGACATGATGGGGCCACTGAGAGGGCCTGAAGGTCCCCGACCCTCTTAAGCGAAGTGATAGCCAGCAAAAGAAGGGTTTTTAGCGAGAGGTACTTGATAGAGATACCCTCTAGAGGTTCAAAGGGTGGCTGGGACAAGCCTAGGAGTACCATGGACAAGTCCCAGGCAGGCACCCTGGTCTGTGCCGCAGGTCTCAGCCTTAATGTACCACGGAGGAAACGAGTGACTAGGGGGTCCCTGCCCAAGGACACCCCACCCAGAGGTACGTGGCAAGCCGCTATAGCAGCCACGTAGACCTTCAAGGTGGAGGGGGACAGCCCTGCCACAAATCTTTCTTGCAGGAACTCCAGTACTTTGCCAATTTGGCAGGTTACTGGGTTCAGCTGCCTTTCACTACACCAAGAAGTGAAGAGCTTCCACTTCAAGGCGTAGAGTTTCCTCGTGGAGGGAGCTCTGGACTGCAGGATGGTCTCAACAACCTCGGCTGAGAGACCGGCCTCTATGAGCTGGGCCCCCTCAGGGGCCAGACCCACAGTTTCAACGGCCCTGGTTGCGGGTGAAGAATGCAACCTTCCGCCTGGGACAGAAGGTCCCTCCTGATCGGGATCTCCCAGGGGACCCCGTCGAGGAGGGACACAAGGTCCGCGAACCATATTCTGGACGGCCAGTGGGGGGCCACTAGCGTGAGACGGACCTTGTCCCGGCGAACCTTGGCCAGAACTCCCGGGAGCAGAGCGATCGGGGGAAAAGCATACAGGCGTAACCTCGGCCACGCCTGCGTCACGGCATCCCGCCCCAGAGGCGCTGGATGTGTGAGTGAAAACCACAGAGGGCAATGGGAGTTTTCTACCGAGGCAAACAGGTCGACCTGTGCCTTTCCGAACCTTTCCCAAATTTGCTCCACCACCTCGGGGTGGAGTCGCCATTCCCCTGGTCTCGCCCCCTGTCTCGACAGGGCGTCTGCTCCCACATTCTGGACCCCCGGGATGTAAGCCGCCCGGATGGAGAGCAGCTTTCCCTGGGCCCAGAGGAGGATCTGTCGCGCCATCTTGTAAAGTGGTCGCGAACGCAGACCCCCCTGGTGATTGATATACGCAACCGCAGTCATGCTGTCGGTGAAAACAGTGACATGGTGGTCGCGAAGGTCCGGTAGGAACGCACGGAGTGCTTTGCGGATCGCCAGTAACTCTAACATGTTTATGTGCCAGGTTTGGTGCCGACTGTTCCATAGACCTTGTGAGGAGCGGTCTCTCAAGACCGCCCCCCAGCCCGAGAGGGAGGCATCTGTCGAGAGAGAGACTCTCCGAGCCAGAGCCCCTAGCACTGGGCCTTGAGACAGAAACCAAGGATTCTTCCACATACTCAAGGCGCGTAGGCATCGCCCCGTGACCTTGATAATGCGAAGCGGGTTCCCTTTCGGGGAAAACCCCTTGGTCTTTAGCCACCACTGCAGGGGTCTCATGTGCAGCAGGCCCAACGGGATGACGCAGGAAGCCGCTGCCATGAGCCCTAACACCCTCTGGAAGTGTCTGACAGTGAGTGGCTGGCCTAACTTGATGCTCTTGACGGCTGAACAGATAACTTGGATGCGCCCGGGGGAAAGCCGGGCCGACATCGCTACTGAGTCCCAGACGACTCCCAAGAAGGTGGTTCTCTGAGCAGGAGAAAGGACACTCTTCTTGGCGTTCAGCCTCAACCCCAGCTCCTTTATGTGTGCGAGCACTACATCTCGATGTTGCTCCGCCAACTGCGGCGACTGGGCCAGAATAAGCCAGTCGTCTATATAGTTTAAGACACGGATGCCCCGTGACCGCAGGGGAGCTAGAGCAGCGTCCACGACTTTCGTAAACGTGCGGGGTGAGAGCGCTAGGCCGAAAGGAAGCACCCGATACTGGTACGCCTTTCCCCCAAAGGCGAACCTCAGGAACTTCCTGTGTTGCGGAAGGATGGAGACATGGAAATAAGCGTCCTTGAGGTCGACTGTGACAAACCAATCCTCGGATCTGATCTGCACTACGATCTGTTTGAGCGTTAGCATTTTGAACTTTAGACGCTTGACCGCACGATTCAAGAGACGTAAATCCAGAATGGGCCGCAACCCTCCATCCTTCTTTGGAACTATGAAGTACCGGCTGTAGAACCCGGACTTGCTCTCTGCGAGGGGTACATACTCGATGGCCCCTTTCGCCAGCAAAGTGTCTACTTCTTGTTCCATGACCAGAGCCTGCTGAGGGCCTACAGCAGACTGTAGGACCCCCGAGAACTGGGGTGGTGAGACCCCGAACTGAATGGCGTACCCTAAGGTGACCGTGCGCAGGACCCACTGAGAGATACCGGGTAGCCGTGACCACGCATCCCGGAATTCTACTAGGGGAACCAGCCTCCCGGGGCTGGCCTCTGGTGCTGATGGCATGTCCACCACTGGGCCGGGATTTCCGGATTCCCGGGTGGAGTGCTCTAGGACCCTCCTCAGAGGGGGTGGTTTTCCCATGGCGGGCTGACTGGTCAGCTGCTCCAGGGATACACCACCTTGTTGCGGCTTGGCGTCAGGGCCGCTTGCTCTTAGCCTTCTTAGCGCTCAGGACAGCCCTCAGATCGCCCCTCTTGCCAGAGGCTTGAGCCTGTCGCCCCGACCCCCCGGGATTAGCCGGAGGAAGACGGGTGGCGACACTTCGTTTTTGAGCGGCCCTGTGTGAAGAGCTCTGAGACCCCCTTTGACTGGCGGTCTCACGTGGAGGGCGGCGGGGAATAACTTTACTGAACGCCACCTGCTGTCGTGCAGCCTCCTGAAACTTGTCGACAACGCTTTTTACGGCGTCGCCGAACAAGCCCGAAGGGGACAGAGGAGCGTCCAGCAAAACAAATTTGTCCCTATCTTTGATGGAAGACAAATTGAGCCAAAGATGTCTCTCCGTAGCCACCAGAGCTGCCATGGAGCGACCGACAGAGTAGGCCGTCTCCCTAGTGGCCCGGAGAGACAGATCCACGGTCCGGCGCAGCTCTGCCACTGTCTCCGGACCGATACCGCCGCCCTCGTTGAGGTCCCCCAGCAACTCAGCCTGATAAGCCTGCAGCAGAGCCGTGGTGTGCAGGCACGCTGCGGCTTGACTAGAGGCTGAGTACGCTCTCCCCACCAAAGACGACGTGACGCGCATCGGCTTGGAGGGGAGCGCCGGAGCTTTAATGGAGGACGCAGATTGGGGCACAAGGTAGCTCGCAAGCGCCTCATCCACCTTCTGCATCCCCCCATAGCAATAGCTTTGAGCCCCTGCGAGATTCGTATACATCGAACTGTTCCGTGTATGAACTCTCTCAGAGGCTGGCTTTTCCCACGATCTGGATACCTCGGCATGCAAATCGGGAAGGAAAGGCATAGCTCGGCGCGGGGGAGTGACGCGAGCCGGCAGATAACGCTCGTCCAACATACTTCTTTTAGGATTGGCGCTTCTGGTCTCCGCCGGCCATTCAATATCCAGACGAGAGACAGCTCGCGCCACAACCTCAACTAGCTCTTCAAACGCCGGCGAGGAGAGTGGCGAAGCCTCCTCTGCCGGGTCAACACTAGCTAAGTCCATCTCACTATCGGAACTCGACAAAGCTAATGTTGGAGTCACAGCACGAACATCTCCCGAGGAGTGCCCGTGACTGGAACCCGTTTGGTCTTGTGAGGGCTGAGGTAAGGACGGACCCACCCCAGCAGCCTCAGCGAGATCCATTTGTGAACCCCAGGACTGAGAGCGCCGCAACGCCTCGGCCGCTGCAGGTCCCGAACCCCGGGGAACACTAGCCTGGGCGGCCTCATTACAGACCGCCAGGCGGGAGCGGAGAACATGCAGAGAAAACTGCTCACAGTCTTTACAGCCGGCGCCCTCAAGAGCCGACCGTGCATGTTCCACTCCTAAACAGATAACACACATTACATGTGTATCCCTGCCCGTTATAAAACGAGGACAGGGATAAACACACGGTCTGAAACTCTGTTCATCTCTCGCCACACTTTTCACACTCATTCTTTGATTTTTTAAGCTATCAAGTCTCAAAAACCACTCTCGCACAGACACAGCACGCTGAAGGCATTCAGAGCTGACGCGCCCCGGTTTCAGACGCGCTTTATGCTCTTCCTCATGACGTCACCGGCTGCGGCCGGCAGTGACGCATTCACACGCGTTCGCTTCTCATTGGTTGCATAGATCTTCACGTGACTCACGCAAGGCTATTTCCCCTAGTGCTTCGACACAGCTCGAGTTCCCTGAAAGGGAACATCTTGATGTGTGAGAACCAATGATGTTTATCACACTTGAGCTTCACTAAGCGATCGTTTTTGTTATAATTACGTCATTTCGTTATACTGTACTTGTATATGTATAATGACAATAAACTTGAATCTAATCTCATCTAAGAGCCAATGAGGTTTGGTTTTACCCATCAAGCAAGCAGCTTGAAAAATCATATGTAAGTTAGATCATATATGATCAAATCGCTTCAGAAAATTTGGACTAAACCGCTCAATTCATATAGTCAGATTTATAATCTCTTTATGAGCTTTGTGAAGGTCACAGTAGCAGTCGTGTAGCTGTCCATGAAGAGACAGAAATCTGTCACATTTATCTTAAATGATCTTCATTTGTTTTCCAAAGATGAACAAAAGTCTTAGGGGTTTGGAACGAATTGTGACTTTTTCATTATTAGATTAACCTTTAAGAAAAGAAGAGTGTTTTTTTTTCATAGTAACTTCTGCTGAAAATGTAGCTTTGCCATCACAGGAATAAATTATAATTATCAATTATTCACATTATTTATTCATGACATCTGACCAACTTCTCTTTCTTTCAGTCTCACTTGATTTTTTCTCACCCTTCCTCTCTGCCCCTGCCCCCACAGGCTATGGCGGTGCTGATAGGCATCTCTGTTGGAGTCTGCCTGCGTTTCTGCAGACAAACTGCCTCCACCAGCCACGCTGTTCTCCCTGGGAACCCTCCATGAACCCTCCAACTCCTTTATTTCCCCATCTACCACTGCGCACAAACTTCTGCGCCAGCCTGCCCTCCGCCCACGCTGGGCTACAGCTAGACCTTCACACAGGTCAGAGTTCAGCCTTTTTGTTCCGCTGTGAAGTACAGTAAACCCAAAATAGCCCACCAGAGCGGCACTTCAGACTGTTTCAGAGTAATATTGTACATCCTGTGCGGTGTAACCGTGGCGGCCATCTTGCGTGGCTCTCAGCCGACACGTATCAGCATCAGCATCTATGGTTTCCTCTAGAAACTCTTGTGACGTATGACCACAAGAGTTTCTAGAGGAAACTTGCTCTTGCCGTAATAAGGGACAATAAAACGGGAGTGGTAAAGCATCTCCTCGTTCTGCTTCCTGTAACCGACCTTCGGATGACCTCGGGAACTCTGGGCCGCTCAGAAGGCAGTTGTTTCGTCCGCAGCGTGCGCATTCCTCCTAGGCTATCTCAGCCATCACTTGACAGGAATTATATAATTGCTGCCTGTGATCTCATTCTCCTCAAAGAGCATTTTGAAGTTTCCTTCCCTTTCTTTCCCTTTTGGTTTACTCTCCCACTCTTTTTAATGTTAAAATTGCTCACATTAAATCACCCTCTTCCTTCAATCCCCCAACATTCTCTCTCTCTCTCTCTCCCCCAGTATTTTGCATTCAATCCCTCTGTTCTAGTCAAATTGTTTATGATACGCTTATCACTTTAATGTGTGTGAGTGTTGTGGTGCATGCTTAACTGCGCTCATTTAACAAACACAGAGATGAAGTGATACAAAGTAACATTTATATAACAACACAGTGTGATGAATATCCTCTTGTAGGTATAAAGTCGGCCTGTAAAGCAGATGTAATTATTACTTAAAAATAACAGAAAATTATCCATCTATCAAATTATATATATATATATATATAGAGAGAGAGAGAGAGAGAGAGAGAGAGAGAGAAGGTGAGAGAAAGAGGGGAAGGGGAAAGGGGAGAGGAAGATAATAGAGATAATAGACTATAAAAATTATCATTTTTATTACAAGGTGATTTGAAAAAATGTATATATATATATATATATATATATATGTACGCAAAAGTAAAATGCAGTATTCGTTTAATATATAAAAAGAAATGTATAATAATAGTTATTTAATTATAATGTGTGTTTTATTATTATTGTTGTTATATTATTATATTATAGTGTAGGTGTATTATGGTTGTAGTAAACTATACTGATTTATTTATTTTCATTTTCAGAATATAACTAAAGTATCACTCAGCTCTCTCTATGTACAAGTATTTCCATCTTACCACATATGTACAGTATACTCGCATATATGGCGATATATACTATATACTATACAGTAATCCCTCACCACTTCGCAGTTCAAATTTTGCGGCCTCAGTGCGACGCAGATTTTTCAAAAAATTTTCATCGAAAAATAAAATTAAAAAATACAGCCATATCAGCAACCGTATTGCGGAAAGCAGCGTTGCTTCGTCGTGATGCGAGAGAAACGGTTTCCCAGGATGCCAGACAAAGAGAGAAACTCTCTCAGAGGCTTTGTACACACCCACGGCATTCAGACAAGACACGTGATTGGTTCCCGGCGTGAGATCGACCAATGAGAGCACGAGTGGATGTATCCCGTGAGCTGATTGGCTGATCCTACTTCGTGGATTTTCACCTTTCGCCGGGGTTCCGGTCCACATTAACTGCAATAAACGAGGGATCACTGTATCTCAACTACTTGATTGTTTGCACTGTTGTAAAAAATTTAACAAAATTTTAATTTAACAAAATTAAAAACTAAATGTGACTATAAGATATTAAGATAGTATAAACATTAACATCATGATTTTCTTTAAAGCGGTTTTGAAACAACGTGCATTATGAAAACGCGCTATACAAATGCATACATACCGACTGGCTTGACTTGTTGTATGAAAAGTGATCTAAAACAATGTTTTTGGTGACCTCAAACAGAATAGAAATGAAATATAGTAGAAGAATAGAAATGACTGTGTTTCTAAAAAATATTTGAACTGTTTCCGCTGAATTGTTCATGCATGACATCATGATTGTCAGCTAATGACGTCCTGACACAATTGCCCAGTTCTCGCCCTGTCTGGCTCTGATCTCAGATCAGCGGTCAGGTAGCGGCCAGAACCCGCAGCAGAGTCTGACTCACTCAGATCGGCAGCATCCGTGAGGACTGTTTGAGAAATAAACGGGGGTCACAACCTCTGCGGGTGTTGAGCAGAGAGGATGACTTGATAATTGAGAGAAGTCGCACTTTAATGTGATGGATGGGCCACTTTGAGTTGCATTCATAGAGAGGCTGATCAGAGACCAGATTCCCCGCATGTTTATATTGATGTTAGGCAGGAAACCAGATCTGGGATCAGCAAGTTTGGATGCGTTATGAGTCACAGGATGATGTTCATTCCAGCAGAGTGTGTGTGTTGTCTGTCTGACACACAGACTTTATATCATTGCTATATTTATACATTCCACACATTATGTTACAAATATAGAAGCCATTCAAATGTTTGGAGAAATCTGACTGAATGTGTATTTCTTATATGAAAGCTTTAATGCTTCAAAGTTGTACTTTTAATTTTATTTAGGGAAAATTTGAAGTAAATGAGTGAACTTCAGTACCGTCTCAAAACCATTTCATTGAGATAATGAACAAAATGTGCAGATATGTTTTATTTATTAATAGTATTCTAAAATGTGGTAGAATGTGTGTATTCTAAAATTCTAAAAGGAAAAAATGTATGTGTTAAAAAATAAATTAAAAGTTAATGTGTCTAAACTTTTGACTTGTTGTATATCAGTATGTCATGAAATAATAATGTTTTTATACTTTATATGCACTCCAGCATATTTTAAGTTGTAGTTACTTTGTTAGACCAACGGGTTTATAAATTGCTATGATCAGTTTATTTATCTTCTAAAAGGTTTGAAATTTTAGAAACACTTTGAAAAACACTGTTAGGAAAATTCAGGTCGTGTAAATAATGCAAAATCCTGTTTGTAACCCTGTATTTTTGTCTTTGTCTCCAAATTTTTTTTCAATATTTTCTTGCTTTATTTGTGATAATGCAAAGAAACACACCAGACTTTGCCGACATCGTTTTGGCAGGTCGTCATACAAAGTTACATACACATGTTGTAGTCAAAATATTTTATATAATTTTTATAATATATATATAAAAGAAATATTTTTCTCTGTATATATAAACACATTTCAAATAAAATAAAAATGTAATAAAAAATAAAAAATACAATTGAAGCTGTCACTCATTAAAAGAACACATCTTAATTTGTTGTTATTTATTTCCCATGCATCAAATAAAAGTGGATAAGGATAAGCAACAGCTGTACTCATTATTCCTTTTCATAAAAAGTTTTTTTTTTTTTTTGCATTTGTGTGTGAGTCACTTTATGGATTTGGTAATATTATAAGCCTGGCTGCAGTTCACACATCACCATTAGAAGGCAGTAGTGTTCTTTACCAGACACCTCCAGTCACAGAAGTGTGTGCACCTGTGTGTGTGTGTGTGGGTGAATTTATGGAGGGTGGAAATGCTGTTATTATAACTCATTCTCCTCATGTATCCCGAGGTTGAAAAAAAATGTCTTTCCGAGGGCAGGCTGATCATCTTCCATGTGTTTATAGGGAGGCAATTCTGACATCTCTCACCCCCTTTTCCATTCCTCCTTTCCTTGGATGGAGAGTAAAAATCTGGCCTGCGTGATTTCTCTGGCTCGCTTCTGTTGTGAGCGACGCCTGATCCTTCTCTGACAGCATGAAATGAGATTTTAACTTGAGAGATGAAATCAACTACAGATCCCGGTGTTGTTTTGCATCATTTGGTCTGAGAATTCTTCAGAGAGGTTTGATCGCAAGTCTGTAGGAATGATGTCATGCTTGTTACAGGCCTCTGTGTGTGTATGATGTGTGTTTGGCGTTTCAGGATGCTGCTCTGCATGTGTTCGATACTGTATATTCTTCGGTGTGACAACTCTAGAAATCTAGGTTTAGTCCATTTTTGGACAAGAAAAATGACTCGGGCAGTACCATGGCACACTGATGGTATCAGATGGTAAAATCAGGGTACTTAATGACTTATACCAATGACTTACATATGCAGAAAGAAAAATATGATATTTTAATATGGTGCTCTAACACACTTGATATGGTAATGTCATTATACTGGTGTATGTTAAAGAAAGTATATGGTACCGTGGTATGAACATGAAATATGTTCACAAAACCATAT
The DNA here is from genome assembly GCA_037043235.1 of Rhodeus uyekii. Classification (NCBI taxonomy): domain Eukaryota; kingdom Metazoa; phylum Chordata; class Actinopteri; order Cypriniformes; family Acheilognathidae; genus Rhodeus; species Rhodeus uyekii. The sequence goes on from JAWRVZ010000061.1 coordinate 1,812,491, forward strand.
TTATAAGTTATGGAAAGAAAAAAGGAACATGGTAGTCCAAAGTACTGCAAAGGACACCATAGTATTTGCAAGGTATATTACCAAAAATAAGAAAGAATGAGATATGTGTAAGGTTCTTGTAGAAATAAAGAAACAAATCAAACAATCAAACAGAAAAAGAAACAATCACCAATCTCTCTTAAAGAAAATATAATAAAAGATATTTATCATTTAAATAAGTCCTCTTCACAAAACACAAACACATTACCATATACGTACAATTTGTACATCCTTGTTTCCTGTAGTTTAACAAATAATTATTATACCCTTATTCTTGAGTCAACTAATGTTGTAAACAGACTAAGTGCATTAACGATTAAAGAGAAAATCTGCAAGTCTTCCTAATAGCTCATTTGGTTTGCCCAAATATAAAATTGATAGCATTACATTGTTCCTTTTTCCCTTCAGAATACCTACAGCCACAAATAAAAAGACTTTTGTTAAAATCCAAGCCCAACCCTTCTTTAATCCTTTCCAGCAATGCAAAAAATGGCACCAAGATTGGACATTCAATAAAAACATGAAAGACCATTTCATGACCGTTACAAAATGACAAAAGGGCAGAGCATTCAAGTTAAATTTGGAAACAAAAACATTAGTGGCTAGCACACAATGTAATATTCTCCATCGTAGATCACCTGAACGTTTTGGAATGGGACTTTTATAAATAAATAAAAAATACCTCCAAGAAGAAAAAACATCATCTGCAACTGTGAATTTTCCATTCCTTTTGTATCATATGTGTCATGAAGATCATTGAAATAACAATGGTATTGCATTGGTACGAGTCTAAAAAACATAGAAAGAAAGAAAGAAAGAAAGAAAGAAAGAAAGAAAGAAAGAAAGAAAGAAAGAAAGAAAGAAAGAAAGAAAGAAAGAAAGAAAGAAAGAAAGAAAGAAAATATTTTAAACATATTTTAAAATATCTAAACATATTAAGGTATGATTATTGGTACGAGTTATTGGTACGAGTCTAAAAAACATAGATTGCCATTGGCAAACCATTAAAAAGAAAGAAAGAAAGAAAGAAAAAGAAAGAAAGAAAGAAAGAAAGAAAGAAAGAAAGAAAGAAAGAAAGAAAGAAAGAAAGAAAGAAAGAAAATATTAGAAACATATTTTAAAATATCTAAACATATTAGGGTATTACATTGGTACGAGTCTAAAAAACATACATTGCCATTAGCAAACCATTAGAAAGAAAGAAAGAAAGAAAGAAAGAAAGAAAGAAAGAAAGAAAGAAAGAAAGAAAGAAAGAAAGAAAGAAAGAAAATATTTTAAACATATTTTAAAATATCTAAACATATTAAGGTATTACATTGGTACGAGTCTAAAAAACATAGATAACCATTAGCAAACCATTGTAAAGAAAGAAAGAAAGAAAGAAAGAAAGAAAACTACAGATAAGAGCAGAGAAGCGATGAAGAGCATTAGCGTTCCCATCTTGCAGTCAGGCCACCCTCAGAGAACCTTGAGCTGTGAATGATGAATCATGTTGTGGATTGCAGATTGCAGATGCATTCAAAAACAGCCTCATATTTTACACTGTTCAAGACAGATTAGCTCGCTCCTAAAACTGAGCCTTTACAAGAGAGAGAGAGAGAGAGAGAGAGAGAGATTTGGGAGCTGAAAGAACATCTTTCCCTCCTCCCATTCCCACAACTGAACCATCCGTTTTCATTATGAACAAACACACATGATGTTTCACTTGAAATCCATAAAATGAATTTCATCCATCCACCACATTCGCATTTTCCTACAAGTGCTAATGAAGCAAAACATGCCAGACCAGGAAATTAACACATATACACGCCGCCCCTTTCTGCGGCACAAAAAAGACCCCGCAGACCGCAGAATGAAGGTACGAGAACAAGAATAGGGAGGAAATTTGCTTGAAATGTAGCTATGAGCCTGCAAAGATCTTATTACATAGATGGCCGATAAGCATCTCAACTGGAATAATACTTTGCACAAGCTGCACATTTAATTAAGCATTCATATGTTCAGAGCGACGGGGAAAAAGAGGGAGAGAGGGGAGAAGAGAGATTGCATTCATCCTCAGCCTTTGGCCTTTTCTTCCCTTTATAATCTGGGCGTTGTGAGGATGAGAGGAGGTGAAGACAGCGAGTGGGAGTTCGCCTCTTAACTTTGTGTCTTATTTAAAGCTTTACATATGTTTTTCTGTTAACACACTCGCTACCTCCCATTGCTGCCCCTGAGTGCTCGCTTTGAGGTGTGTGTGTGTGTGTTGCCTGTGGCTGTGATCTTAACAATCTTGATAGATTTGTTTTTATCTTTGCTTGCATTCCAAAGTATTCTTGATACATTTATCAACGTGGTTGTGAGTGATTCATTGGTTGAGGCCAGTAACAGTGGCTCAGTGATCAGTGTGACAGACAATAGATGTGTAAATGTGTGTTTGATTCCGCTTCAGGAGTGTGTGTTAACAGTCAGTCTCCCATTTGAAGCCGCCAATAGGAAACACTTGTCTAAACAGGACAGAGAGCTGTTGCTTCATTCTACCGGTGGCATTTGAATCACACACACTGGAGAATCACAAAAAATGGTTTCTGGGCTGTTAGTGCAAAGTCAGGGAAAGGTGTACCAGGAGTCGTTTTTATTACTTTATTGTTAGTGATGTTGGCCACTGTTGCTGTTGCTTTCACTCCTGGGCAATAAAAAAGGGCTTAGCTGTAAGCTTTTCATTGTCTTAACCACAAATTACTGTTCAGGAAATCAGCAGAATTTAACCAAATACACTAATTAAAGCAACTGAAAAAGTCTCAGAAAAACATCAAAGATAGAATAACGTTTTGACAGAATATGTCAAGTGATGATATTTACTTTTACGCATTTGGCAGACACTTTTAGCCAAAGCGACTTACATTGCATTCAAGGAACACATTGAATTAGTTCTTGCTTTCCCTGGGATCAAACCCATGACCTTGGCGTTGTAAACACCAATGCTCTACTGATTGAGCTACAGGAAAGCTAATGATGAATCTCAATGAATCATGAGTTGCATTGTGATGTTCCAGAGAACTATCTTCAAACATCTGCTGAGAAATATAATAATAAATGCATCTCCACCACAGTGAAACAAGAGACGTTATTGTGTGGGGAGCGTTTTTAGCTGCTGACATTGGTGAGCTACACTCAGAAAAGTCATGCAATGCTTGTTCAGGAGAATATTGCAGAATGGCTTCCTTCCTACAAATGAAAAGTTGTTATCTAAAGAGGAATGATCAAGTGTTATTCCTCAACAAGATAACGCTCCTGTTCAAATTGCAGAGACTTCTAAGAAGTGGCTTGAGAACAAATCCAGCAGGCTCATGTTTTGGCCTGATTCTAGAGTCCAGATTTTAACCCTGAAGTGAATATTTGGTCTCACATTAGGCTAATGAACCATTTGAAGCCATTAACATTCATTGGAGCAACACTCACTCTTCTTCCTGTAAAAAGCTGTCTGCAAGTTGGGGAAGGCTATTCTTTATCTAAAGTATTTGTGCAATTCTTCCTAATTTCCTGCTAATTTGTGATTAAAATGGAAAAGTCATTAAAAGTCACCAGTGATGTCAGTATGTGCTGAACTCTCAAGTCAAGGTGGGATCAGTGCTTCCCAAAGCCTTTCAACTCTTTTGGACCAAGGTCCAGTGATCCCGACTTTGGAGGTCTCAGAGGTTTTCCCATTGTCGGCTGCTTCTTGAGATTGCAACCGTCATCTTGTGTGCATGGGCCACAAACTCCTCCCCTCCCCTCCCCTCTCCACTTCAGCACCTCCCAAGGTGGCAGCAACCACTAAGGGCGGAGACGCGAATACTGTATCCGCATACATTTCTTATCGGATTGGCGTTCCGTCCACACGGATCCAGCGTTTTGGGAGTCTGAATCCGCTCTCTTTTGATACCGGGTCCTAAAGTGGATAGATCTGAATCCGACACCCTTGGGGTCTCGTGTGGACGGCCAATCCGTATATTTTTTGTGAACCAATGATGTCATCACATCACGTGTCGGCTGCATCACGAAGGACTGAAGATATCCAGGCCAACTACAGCTTAAAAACCCGCCCATTTAAAAAAAATACCATCCCAAAGTGCGTAGTCTTATAAGTAATGAAAATGTTGAGCGATTTTATCCATCAAAAACCATCCCAAATTTTATCAACCAGCTCAATGCATTTTTTCCCGGTCTGACGTGACCAAAAGGTAACTAGCAATATGGCAACACAGAACAGCAACAACAATGCGCATGCTCAAAGTCTTCTTCTCTGTGTATAGTTTATTAGCTGTGGCAGAATTACAGCGCCCCATACTGGTCTGGCATATAAACTACACCGTTATCAGCCGGTTTTAGTGGTCTCGTGTGGACGCTGATATTTCTTGCGCCGACGCCGTGTTTATGATCGGATAGGGAATGCACCGGCATTGTGTGGACATGGCCTAAAGCTCCTCCTGAGGCTCCGGGTACTGCAACTGCTCCTCCTGAAGCTCCTGGGACCAGTACAGCTCCTCTTGAGGTGGTGGGAACCACTACAGCTCTTCCTGGGGCTCCAGGGACTGTATGAGCTCCTCTCGAGGCTCCGGAGATCACAGCAGCTCCTCCAGAGGCTGCAGGAACTGCTACAGCTCTTCCTGAAGCAGTGGCAACCACTACAGCTCCTCCTGAGGCTTCAGAGACTGCATGAGCTCCTCCAAAGGTTGCAGGGACCACTACAGCTCCCTTCCTGAAGCTGTGGAAACCACTACAGCGCCTCCTGAGGCTCCGGGTACAGCAACAGCTCCTCCTGAAGTTCCTGGGACCGGTACAGCTCCTCTTGAGGTGGTGGGAACCACTACAGCTACTCCTGAGGCTCCAGGGACTGCATGAGCTCCTCCCGAGGCTCCAAAGATTGCAACAGCTCCTCCAGAAGCTGCAGGGACCGCTACATCTCCTCCTGAAGCGGTGAAAACCACTACAGCTACTCCTGGGTCAGCAGTGTTCTTTACTGAACTCTCTGTGCCCCTTGACAGTTAAATTATGGTTACAGAGCCTGTCTCATTGTGCTCCCTGTTGCAGCCAAAGAGCCGTCTTTGAATATTTTACCTGCCATAGCCAAAGAAGCTGACTCTGATTTCTCTGTGGCCAAGAATGTCATGTCTCTGAACTCCCTGAGCTCCCTGTGGCTCTGTCGCCTGCTCTGCCAGTTTCTACCCTGGACGTCTGCTCTGCCCTTGCCACCTGCTCCACCTGTCAGAACGGAATGAGGAGATGAATCCAATAGCAAGTGCAAGATGAGTTTATTGTTTGTAGTCAGAATAACAAGTCCAGGTGATAATGATGATGCAGGCTGGCAGGACAGGATGACACAGGGACTCAATGGACAGATCGGTGAGTGCAGATAATCCCAGTGAGTGACACGGAAACACGGGAACAGAGACGACGGACAGACAGGAACGAAGACACAGGAACGGAAGGTCCGACGACACTGATGCACACAAAACAACCATCTGACTAACACAGGGAGTTAGTGGAGGCTTGATAAAGGCAGGGTGTAATGATCAACAGGTGCGTGGAATGAGTGTGGAGTGAATAATCAGAAGCCAAGCCTCCCACAATCATCACACAGTCAAACACATGCAGAATGAGTAGTCAATGAATACATGAACCGTGACACCACCTCAGTTTCCAGGCCCTCTTCCACTTCACGGGCCTGGCCCTCCATCCTTGCTCCATTGAGCCCCCATCATATGACCTCTGTGTTTGTCCATGGACTTTTATGCCCTTGTTTTCATTGCTGCTTTGTTCGCATTTGTTTCCTATAGTTACCCTTGTTAGTTTCCATAGTTACCATTCACCATAGAAACTTATTATCCTCACCTGTTCCTTTTTAGTCTTTTATATTCCTGTGTTTGAATACCTCCATGTTTCCGTCTTTGTTCATCAACATTTGTTTGATAAAGCTGATAATTTTCTGGTCCCCATTGGATTTTTGTCTTTCCTCTTGTTTGAATTACTAATTTCTAATCTTCCCTGTTTGGATTAACTTTGTTTTGTGTGGATTCATCAATAAACTGCTGCAAATAGACCATCACCTCTCCCCTTCCTTGCTTTTTGTTTATATAAACAATATAATAAACAATTATAAATAGCCATTTAGGTAATATATCTAAAACTATTTTAAATTTTTATAAAATTCAAATTTAATTTATCAAGTGGTTTTTAGTTAATATCTTCAACATAAAAACTGTCACAGTCTGGTCTCGTCTCTCACCTTCCGGGTCCTTCTAGATTGTTCCACACCTGTCTCGTTAATCACTGCCCAAGTCCCGTCAGCTGTGTGTAGTTTCCTCGTCTCCATAAATACCCTCCTGTGTCCCTTTGTGTTTGTCGGTAATTGTCAGTGTTACATGGTAGTTTATCTAGTGTGTGGATGCTCCCTCCCGTGGTTTCCTGAGTTTATAGTTTTGCACCATCGCGTGCCGTTTTTGTTTCTAGTTGTTAATAAAGTCTTTGTGTTCTTAATCTCCGTGTCTCCGAGTGCTCCGCATCACACATCAGCCCACAGCCGTGACAGAATTACCGACCGGGTTTTTTGTCACCCGAAAGACAAGAGAATCAGCTGTTATGGAGTTGGCCAACCGATTCATCGCTACCGCTCGTCGGCATACGGAGTTAGCCCCTTATTCCCGAGAGTTCTGTGAGCTCGCCGCTACCTCCGGCCTCGACGACGCAGCGCTGAAGACTATTTACTGGGTCGGGGCGAACTACTACCAACTGCGAGACCTCCCAGACACCAGTGGGCTCAGCTGGCGGGAGGCCGTTGCAAAGTGTCTGGAGAGCGTCTCAGCCCGATCCAGTCAGCAAAAACCACCACTTACCTCTCCTACAGCCGCAGCGCGTCCCTCAGCCTCAACACCCGCACCTCATGGGGATGATCCTGTGCCCGCTAGAGTGCAGCCCGGACCAGTTCATCTCGCTGGTCGGGCTGCGTTCGCGACCCCAGTGTGTCAGCCCCTTACTGCGCCCGTTGATTATCCGAGAGCGCCTGCCTCAAGTGAACCGATTCCCGGAGTGAATGAACCGAGTGCAGCGCCAGTTCCCGCGCCTCGCCGCCAGTCAGCGCCAAAGCCCCAGCCAGTGCCAGCGCCAGAGATCCTCCAGCCAAAGCCAGAGATCCTCCAGCCAAAGCCAGAGATCCTCCAGCCAAAGCCAGAGATCCTCCAGCCAAAGCCAGAGATCCTCCAGCCAAAGCCAGAGATCCTCCAGCCAAAGCCAGAGATCCTCCAGCCAGTGCCAGCGCCCGAGATCCTCCAGCCAGTGCCAGCGCCCGAGATCCTCCAGCCAGCGCCCGAGATCCTCCAGCCAGCGCCCGAGATCCTCCAGCCAGCGCCCGAGAGCCTCAAGCCAGCGCCCGAGAGCCTCAAGCCAGCGCCCGAGAGCCTCAAGCCAGCGCCCGAGAGCCTCAAGCCAGCGCCCGAGAGCCTCAAGCCAGCGCCCGAGAGCCTCAAGCCAGCGCCCGAGAGCCTCAAGCCAGCGCCCGAGAGCCTCAAGCCAGCGCCCGAGAGCCTCAAGCCAGCGCCCGAGAGCCTCAAGCCAGCGCCCGAGAGCCTCAAGCCAGCGCCCGAGAGCCTCAAGCCAGCGCCCGAGAGCCTCAGGCCAGCGCCCGAGAGCCTCCAGTCAGAGTCCGAGCCCAGCCTGCCAGAGCATCCCACTGACCTGGAACTCCCGCCGTGGCCTGAATCGCTGGACCTGCCCGGGCCTCAGGATTGGCCAGATCTCCCGTGGCCCGAACCGCCTCCGCCGGTGCAGCCGCAGCCGGCCCTCCCAGAGCCTCCGCCGGTGCAGCCGCAGCCGGCCCTCCCAGAGCCTCCGCCGGTGCAGCCGCAGCCGGCCCTCCCAGAGCCTCCGCCGGTGCAGCCGCAGCCGGCCCTCCCAGAGCCTCCGCCGGTGCAGCCGCAGCCGGCCCTCCCAGAGCCTCCGCCGGTGCAGCCGCAGCCGGCCCTCCCAGAGCCTCCGCCGGTGCAGCCGCAGCCGGCCCTCCCAGAGCCTCCGCCGGTGCAGCCGCAGCCGGCTCTCCCAGAGCCTCCGCCGGTGCAGCCGCAGCCGGCTCTCCCAGAGCCTCCGCCGGTGCAGCCGCAGCCGGCACTCCAGCCGGCCCCGCCTGAGCCACAGCCGGTCCCGCCAGATCCAGAGCCGGTCCCGCCAGAGCCTCCAGAGCCGGTCCCGCCAGGGCCTCCAGAGCCGGTCCCGCCAGAGCCTCCAGAGCCGGTCCCGCCAGAGCCTCCAGAGCCGGTCCCGCCAGAGCCTCCAGAGCCGGTCCCGCCAGAGCCTCCAGAGCCGGTCCCGCCAGAGCCTCCAGAGCCGGTCCCGCCAGAGCCTCCAGAGCCGGTCCCGCCAGAGCCGGTCCCGCCAGAGCCTCCAGAGCCGGTCCCGCCAGAGCCTCCAGAGCCAGAGCCGGTCCCGCCAGAGCCTCCAGAGCCGGTCCCGCCAGAGCCGGTCCCGCCAGAGCCTCCAGAGCCAGAGCCGGTCCCGCCAGAGCCTCCAGAGCCAGAGCCGGTCCCGCCAGAGCCTCCAGAGCCAGAGCCGGTCCCGCCAGAGCCTCCAGAGCCAGAGCCGGTCCCGCCAGAGCCTCCAGAGCCAGAGCCGGTCCCGCCAGAGCCTCCAGAGCCAGAGCCGGTCCCTCCAGATCCAGAGCCTCCAGAGCCGGTCCCTCCAGATCCAGAGCCTCCAGAGCCGGTCCCTCCAGATCCAGAGCCTCCAGAGCCGGTCCTTCCAGATCCAGAGCCTCCAGAGCCGGTCCCTCCAGATCCAGAGCCGGTTCCTCCAGATCCAGAGCCTCCACAGCCGGTCCCTCCAGATCCAGAGCCTCCACAGCCGGTCCCTCCAGATCCCGAGGCTCCAGAGCCGGTCCCTCCAGATCCAGAGCCTCCGCCGCCGCCGGTCCTCCCTGAGCCTCCGCCGCCGCCGGTCCTCCCTGAGCCTCCGCCGCCGCCGGTCCTCCCAGAGCCTCCGCCGCCGGCCGTCCCTGAGCCACCTTGGACTGCCGCGCCACCCTGGCGCCCCATTCCCCCGGTGCTACCCTGGTTCCCCATAGCCCCGGTATCACCCTGGAGACCTCCATGACTCCGGGTAACCTGGTCTCCAGGCTGCCCAACCTCCCACCCTTGTTTCTTCTGTTGTCTGGTCTGTCTTGTCCTCCTCCTGTTCCCCCTCCCTCCCCTCCGCAAGGTGTTGCTCACTCGGCGTGAGGTCACGCCTTGCGGGAGGGGGCGTACTGTCACAGTCTGGTCTCGTCTCTCACCTTCCGGGTCCTTCTAGATTGTTCCACACCTGTCTCGTTAATCACTGCCCAAGTCCCGTCAGCTGTGTGTAGTTTCCTCGTCTCCATAAATACCCTCCTGTGTCCCTTTGTGTTTGTCGGTAATTGTCAGTGTTACATGGTAGTTTATCTAGTGTGTGGATGCTCCCTCCCGTGGTTTCCTGAGTTTATAGTTTTGCACCATCGCGTGCCGTTTTTGTTTCTAGTTGTTAATAAAGTCTTTGTGTTCTTAATCTCCGTGTCTCCGAGTGCTCCGCATCACACATCAGCCCACAGCCGTGACAAAAACAATCTCTATTATTTTAATATAGATTTCTATATAACATATGTAATATATAACAATAATAGGGGCAACATTTTTCATTTACTCATTAAATGGTAACAATTTACAATAAGGTTTCAGTAGTTAACATGAATTAATAATGAACTGCACTTCTATAGCTTTTATTAATTTGTTACTGTTAATTCAAACATTTACTCTTACATTATTAAAATCAAATGTTAACATTAGTTAATGCATTATAAGTTAACATGAAGAAACATTTTTATTTACAAAGATTAACAAATACTGTAAAAAATTTATTTCTCATTATTAGTTTATAATAGTTAATACATTACTGTTAACAACTGAGACCTTATTGCAAAGTGTAACCCATTTAACAAATAAATTAAATCAATAGCCCAGTCTTAAATAATACATCAAGAAAAAGAAGTAAAAAAACGCAGCTGGCAATGCTTGGAAAGGTCAAGTTGAGAGCATTGCATTGTGGGATTCAAGATTTTGTATAGTGAGCTCTGTTTAATACTGCCCATTCTGACAAAGGTTGTAGGTCATCGAGGTCTTCGGTGCATACCGAATATTTGCATTTACATAGTAGTATGAGTTGTATACCATTCTGAACTTATCCTAAGTTTCATGCATTTCTATAAATAACTATAAATAATTTTTGTGTAAAAATGTATAACTTGTGTCTCGTTAAATAATGAGTCAAGAAAAAGAAACAGCTGTTATTGTTTGGAAAGGTCAAGTTGAGCACAAATACAGATTCATGCAGAGCACATTTTGACAATAGTAAGATCTGCTGCGAGGAGACGCGGGTTCAAACTGTACTGGGCACCATGTTTTTTAACGAGAAGAAACAGGTCGGCTTGAGCATTCTGACCCTTTTAGGGCAATCTTGTGACATCACGTCATGTTTTGGTTCATTCAGTCTGTGTTGCGTTCATATATCAGTTAGACTGCACTAGAGTTTGTTTGGAAGCGGATCGAGACCCATCTTTTCAGATGGCAGCGTTCACACTCATTTAAGTCAACCGCACTCGCAGAGCAATCGCACTAGAGTTCACACACCCATAAAGAGATAATTCTGTCATTTACTCACCCTCAGGTCATTGCAAACCACCATGAATTTTTTCTTCTTCTGTGGAACATAAAAGAAGATATTTTGCAGAACGTCTGTGTTTTTTGTTTATGTAAATGAGTCTAATTCAAAATATCTTCTCTTGTGTTACATAGTAGAAAGAAAGTCATGTCTTTATGTGTAGGTGTGCTGTTAAATCATTTGAGGACAAAACTCATTTTGAGTATTTGCAATGTTCTCAAATGTATTCTTATTCAGATTTTATTGATAAACCTGAAAACAGTGAATTTTCATGTATTTACCAAGTTAAATATAATACATTTGCTAACTAATTCTTTTACTACTCCTTTTTTCTAGTCCACCCAACATCCCCCCCCCCCCCCCCCCCCCCCCCCCCCCCCCCCATCCACACACGCACACACACACACACACACACACACACACACAGTTAAATGTTTGAGAGGGTCAGGAATTGAGCAATAAAGAGAATTGGTGCTGCATTGTGAGAGATGTGGTCGCTCTCTTGGGGTCTTTCCTAGATGTGTGTGAACAAAGATTAAGCCCCTCTCACACATACACACACACACACACACAACACACCATAAATTCATTTTCTCACTTGTGACCTTTCCACACAAATCACAAATAAACGTCTCACAGAGCATGTTGGCATGCAGATTTACTCTACAGCGTTATTAGATATGAGGCTTTTAAAGTGCAACTATCATTAATGTATTTGTTGATTTATTTTCTTACCGCATATAAATCTGTTCAAAATTACAATTGCAAAACAGTTATATTAAGATAACGTCATCTTGACGCTTTTGGAGATTTACTAAAAGATTTTTTGCCTAAAAAAATTTTTTTTTTTTTTTTATATTAGCTATAAAAGTCCGAAACAATACAAATGCAAATTTTAAAAAATGCACAAAAATATCCATGGTTGCTAATAGTTACTAGTTATTGATAAACAAAAATGAATTATTATGGGATGTCCTTTTCAGTCATTCAGTGACAATATTTTACTGTCAGTTAATATAATATTAATTAATAATAATAAAGAAGCATCTCTGATGCATGATGCAACCAACTTGCAGGAAGATAATTGTACCTTTTTATGGCATTGAAAGTTAGTGAAAGTTAGCTTCCTCCCTCCAAAAACCAAATTGAATAAAATGAAAAATTCATGAACTTTGAAAAAAAAGAATTACCATTCAATTTTATTTAATCATGACATTTTTAGATTCACTGAAACTTTAGTTGAAATGGTATAAACTCGATTTTTCATATATTGCCAGTGTTTTAATACCAAGTCATCACAGTTTATTTGTAAGAATTAAATAGGGTGGAAATATGGTTAGCATGGAAAAATGTTTATAAGGGATGTCACACATCTTGTTAAACACCTCCATTTCACACAACACACTCTAAGACGTGGCTGCTGCAAGGCCTTATGTAAATGAGTTAAGTTGGTGAAGGAGGGGTCGGCCCTGAGCGAGGCGGGTGGGGGCGAGACGGACAGAGAAAGAGAGAGAGCTAAAACAACAGTATCAATTCTATTATCACATTAAAAGGGGACTAGAATGAGACACACTCCCGGCCTTGTGTCCACAGGACTGCACCTGCAGTGCCGGGGTCATTGTTAGGGGCCCCGTCCTTCCCCCCTCCTCTTTCTGGAGGGCTGCTGCTCTTTTCTCTTTCCCCCTTTCTTTTTGTCATCCCTCACTCTCCTCGTCTTTTCTGTCACTGCGTAAACACAGCTGAGAGCGAGGCGCTCGCGTGCCGCCCCGCGGAGCCTTCTGCCAGAGGCCTGCTCCGGCCGTACGCTCACGTGCGGCTGTGAGATTATGTTTGCACTTCTGAGAGTTTGTGTGAGCTCACGCATCTGAATCCATCTTTGTATGAGCGTGTGTGTTTTTACATCTGAATGTGCGAGTAAATGTTAGTGCGAGTCATTGTCTCAATTTCTGTCGGCTTTTTAATGCTGATGAGTTTGCTCAGTGCTGTCTGTTTGTTTGCTCTGGAGGAAAGTGTGGCGGTTTTAACAACGCTGCTCATTGTTGGCTCCATCTTTATGGCGCAGCATCTCAGCTCTAGACACACCTGCCCATCGCTTTTATGAGGAGTTGAGTTCTAATGGATCTGTTTGTGTGATTGCACTATACTGTCAAAAGGTCAAATTAGTTTTCTAATTTCTTTTTCTTTACTTTCACTGCATCAAATTCACTGCATATAACTGCCGAACCCTGATATCTCGAGCACAAAAGAGGGACAAATTCAAATATCTAGTGACTAATGATCGTACCGAGTTCACTGCGCATGTGCTGAGTTCCCATTGCACGTACAGTGCCACGCAGTCGCAGAAGAACTTGCGGAAGTGGCGGAAAAATCAAGCTTTGCAGATGCTATCTCTGAAGAGGAGGCGCAGGAGTTGCATCACTGTCCAGATTACATTGACATCGACAAAGACGTCGTTACTGATAGAAGCTTAGAAGCATTTGTTTTCAATCAGACCGTAAAAGGCAAAAAGCAACAAAGCATTTTAGAGTTTGTAAAGAAACCATATTAACCGCGTGTGCAATACTTTCAGAACTGTGTCCGAGCGAAATGACTGTGTTATGAGCGAATGTGTTTGTGTGTGTGTGTGTGTTTATGCTGTGAGCGAAATTGTGTTTTCAATGTTGGAGAATATAATTAAAGGTTTGTATGGAGAATGGAAGGTGTTTTTATTGTATACTGGTAAATCTCTGCTGTTAGTTGCTGCACATATGCCTTTTGTTGTTAGCAAACATATACGGTGTATGTACATTTTTATAGCATACGATCGCTTCATCAAACAAATCGCCATATTGGCTGTTGGTTATCTCGATCATCGGTTATCTCAATGCTTTTTTGCAACTCCTAAGGCCGTCGACATAACCGGATTCCACTGTATATATATATATATATATATATATATATATATATATATATATATATATATATATATATTAGTATGTTTTAAGGCAGTGGTCCCCAACCCCCGGTCCGCGGCCCGGTACCGGTCCGCGGACGAAGTGCCACCGGGCCGCGGAGCGATTTCGCGGACCGCTCTGTCGATGAAATGGTGAACCCTGAAGTGGCTGAACAATATTGAGATCTGGTGACTGTCCAGACCATGGGAGATGTTCAACTTCACTTTCATGTTCATCAAACATTGTTTTGTTTGTATATTATCATGCAGATACATGGCGCACACACTGATACACCCTTTAGGGTAAAGCATTTGAAGCATTATAACATTTTCCACATGGTCTTCAAGAACGGATCAGTAGTTTCTGTGTCTACTTCCTGTTTCCTCCCGTTATCTCCCAGTGTTGTTCTCCTCACCTGTCATCTATCAGCTGTGTTTAATCAACCCTTGTCTTTATATTCCCCTGTGTTTCCCTCTGTGTTTATCCGTCGATGGCTATGTTAGATGTTCATTGTTGTGTGTTCTCTTCCCGTTGGACTGTTTACACGCTCTGCACAAGACGTACACTTTTGTTTTTTTATTTTGAAAAATGTTTGTTTTGGTTTTGTAATTGAAGAGCATTTCAGTTTATTTCTGGTTCCATGCCTTCCTCATCCTCCAACACACACTCCTAAAGCCCTGGCTGTGACCTGCCCATCAAGCACAGTAGGGGATGCCATGATATTGCAGCCCAAACCGTCACTGATCCCCCCATGCCTCAAGGGTCACGAATTACGCACAGATTTTCGTTTCTGTGCGGAGCGTGCGTCGTATGCGTAATTCGTCGGTGGAACGAACGTGGACCGTCAGTGATTGTAAGTGGATGTGCGTCGAAGGCGGTTTGTGCGTGATTTTGAGTTTTGAATGGTTCAAAATATGCGTTATTCATGAGTCGGCGTGCGTAGTTTATGCGCGGGACACGCGTCAGCCGTCAGTGCTTATGCGTCAGAACTGGTTCGAAACCGCGCACGTCCACGTCCGTCCACTGACTCCCCACCTTCATATCACGCATGAACCGCACACGTATCACGTTCATTCCACTGACAATGTGGAACGTTTGCGAAGCGTGCGTGTTTGGACGCGCTCTGTCAGTGATTCATGCGTCAGGCGTGCGTCGAATGTTCGTGGAATACTTTGGTCAATTTCTCGATGCACAAGCACGCACAAACCCAATCTGTGCGTGATCGGCTGTGTGACTGGCCCTTCACTGCGGGCAGCAACGGTCCAGGTGTTGAGCTTATTTGGGGCTTTTCCGCACCGTAACTTCCAGTCAAGGTGCGAGGTGTGTTAATTCTGCAGAGAGTTGGGCAGATGTGGTTTTATGTTTTTTGGATACAATCTGGATTAATTCCTGACATCCCTTTCATAGCTCTCAATACCTGGTCACAGATGAGCCATTAAGACGTGCACCAACTATTTGTCCTCTTTTGACCTCTGATGTCTCCCAGTAAGTAATATTTTATGTGCTGTGGTTTTTGCACTGCTAATTCAACTTTCACACTCTGCTCGTACTGCTGGATTGTTTCAGTTTCATTGTCCGACCCCTACACATGTATTATTATTAAATACTAATAATGTTTTTGTAGCAGGTCACTTATTTGCTTTGCTCAGGACAGGTAGGGTGTGTGTTTCAGCTTTAATATGACGGATGGCGTCTTCTCGCTACCAGTGGCCGGTGTTCTAACCATGCAGGGTTTTTTACAACTTTACATTGCCTTTTTATTTATTTATTTATTTAAAAAAAAGCCCAGCATCAGTCTCCTCAGGTTTAAAACAAACACACACACACACACACACACACACACACACACACTCTGGCTCCAGTAACCCGTCCAGGGGGCAATAAACTCGTTATCTCCCTCTTTCAGATCCTAATCTGAAGGCTGGCCTGCACATTGCCAGGTGACCCTGGGTGGGGGCTGCCTGGGCTCCTTAAATCCCCCGCTTTCCCCTGCTTGTCAGCACCCCTCTACCTCATTCTTGCCCTGAGCCCACCCCCTGCCCGAGGGCCATCCCACCACCCTCTCCAGCAGCAATTAATCCATCTATTGATCACAGAGTGCGACTCAGCAAGCCTCTGAACCTGCACACCAAAGCTCTCCTGTCTCAGATATTGAACTCTTTTTTTTCTTCCAGTGATTTTTAAGTGTTTTTGTTGCACTTGTTTACTTTGTCACCTCTCTCTCTCTCTCTCTCTCTCTCTCTCTCTGTCTCTCTCGAATAGCTCATGCAGACCACCATAGTCATTACACTTGGGAGCCATTTTGTCTCGGCCTTGTCAAAGATTGTACGATGAACCAGCACAGGCTGTTGGCATCTGTTTTAATGAACGACCTGTCATAATCCATCATAATAAGAATGCACGAGAAACACCACCTGTGGCCGATCAGATGTAAGATGCTACCAAACATCCTACTAAAATGATAGCCATGGCGAAGAAAAATAAAAACAAAAGAAAATCAATATTATTATTAATAATAATAATTTCTCATCTTTCAGTGTTCTAGCCTCCATAATTTATAGCAAGCTCCCGAAGATCCAGCGAAGTACGGCGTTCATAAGTTCATCATGTACCAGCAGAGAAGGGTACAAAACAAAAACCCAGGATTAGAACAATACTGATTACAATAAAGGAGCACTGGCCGGCCAACACAATTTATCTCAGTGTTTTAACAGGCATGTTTGAGTATGTAAGGTGTTGTGAAAGATCCGTAAGGTCTCAGAGTGACTTCCCACATTACCGCTAGTTATACCACTGCAGAAAGGATACAAAAGTTTAATAAATATACAGCACTGAATAAAGCTATAAAATATCTTTATGCACAGAACAAGTGAAAATGTAACCAGTTTTTCACAGAATTTCTTCCTCTGCTCAGTCTGTTCAGATTACAATATAATAAATATAATTATGCAAATTAAATGTTACTTTGATTACGCAAACTGTTTCCATTCGGGATGTTTTGGACCCTGTTGATTTTCACTGACAGAACAAAAAATTCATTAAGGTTTGGAACAATATGAGGGTGAGTAAATAATGACAGAATTTTTATTTTAATTTTTGGGTGAACTGTCCTTTTAACATCTAGTTAAGGCAGTCCAATCACGTGTGAACTGAATTAAATATAGGTGTTCTTAAAAGACTAGTAAAACAACAATGAAAATTATCCCATAATTTACTCATCATCAAGCCTGTGTATGACTTTCTTCCTTCAGCCAAACACAATCAGAGTTAATATAAAAAAATACCCTGGCTTATCCAAGCTTTATAATGGGAGTGAATGCTTCATTTATTTATTCATGCATTTGGCAGACACTTTTATCCAAAGCAACTTACATTGCATTGCATTCAAGGAACACATTGAATCAGTTCTTGCTTTCCATCGGTTCGAACCTGTGACTTTGGCGTTGTAAACACCAATGCTCTACTGATTGAGCCCCAAAAAGTGCATCCATTCATCATAAAAATAATGCACCAGTGAGATGCGCACCAACAATTTGTCCTCTTTTGAACTCTGATGTGTCTGATGTGTCTCCCATTAGACTCAGCCATATGCGAGTCTAGTTCCAGCGAAAGAGTGACCTCTGACCCGAAGCATGACGTATTGACGAACGAGGAAGTCCAAAAATGAGTATTTTTAAAGATAAATGTCAGAGGAGCTTGAGTTTGTAGCCCAGCCTTATTTGTTTAAACCGTAAGAATCATCTACTCTCATCTTAGCTTACGCTACTCCTACATCCTGCGTCATGTATCGGGTCAGAGGTCACTCTTCTGCTGGAACTAGACTTACGTACAGCCATAACCAGAAGTGAGTGTTTATAGTTTATAAATATGGATATTTTCTTACAAAAAAGCATCAGTTTGCTTCAGAGGGCCTTTATTAACCCCATAGAACCCACTGCTATTATAAAGCTTGGAAGAGCCAGGACATTTTTCAATGTAACTAAATAATTTTAGTTTTTGGGTGAACCAACCCTTTAAGGCTGTTCACCACAAGGACAATAATAACTATAACTATTAAGTTTTAAAAATCATTCTAAATCTATGAGAATAGGGAAATACAACAACACAACTATAATGGCACAGATGAACGATAACGCTGGAATCACTTTCAGAGTGATATTTTTCCAGCTGAGTGATAAAAACATTGACATCCGATCCAAATCCAACCCAACAAACCAAAAGAGTTTGAGCATTTAAAGCAGCAGTTGAGAAAACTACAGCGCACGCTTATAATAATCAGGAGTCTCATTTATAAAACTGCGTAGGATCCCGACTAAAAGTTTACGTGCACCCAAAAGCCAAAAATGGCATACACCAAAAGATATTCCGATTTATAAAACCTCACCATCTGTGTCGCCAACTCCCTTTGTCTCCACAATGCGCGTACGCACGGCTCAAAGTTTGCTTAAAGGCGCGCACATTCTCCCGTCAAGTTTGTTTTTTATAGATCACAACCTTTGCGTGGAAACTGGCGTACGTACGTTTCCAACCCCGTCTTGTGTGTACGCACGCTCTATAAATGGGACCCCAGAACATTATGGTGACTGGTGTGGAAACTAATTTAGTTATCGCTACAGTTATAGTTCTTGGTGTGAACAGACCTTAACTGGAGTCCGGAAAAACGTATGATTCATTTAAATGGCATTACATCACCAAATTGTGGAGCGAGTGAGTGAGTGAGTGTGTATGCGTGTGTTTGCACGTGCTCATACGGCGCTCGATCCAGCGTGAGCTCAGTTCATACATCCCACTGCATGAGAGAGCAGCGTGTCACTGGCCCGCTTTGAGCTCGGAGGGCTTTGATCTGAACTGGGGGTGTTGAGCCTGTCGAGGGAATGATGGAGTGATAGGGCTCTCTCTCCTCCTCTCACTCCTGTCTGCTCAGGCCTGAATGCCCCTCTTCATCCTCTCTAAATGCCACATTATGGGGCACCGAAGAGTGGGATATCCTGCGTTGCGACCCTGGAGGTCGCAGGTCGAGAGGAACAGACGACAAGATGAAAGAGACTCTAATTATGCCGAAACAAAAACTACCTTGTCTCCAAACAACTATTTTTGGTGGGAAACAAGGGAATTCGAGATCAAGACATTTCTCTGCGGGCTGCGTAACACTTATCACTATTGGCGTCCTGTCATGGGTGTCTGTGATTGGCCAAGAGCTGCTGCTTATCTGATGGTGATTGGCTGAGGCCTATGGACACAGGAAATGACAGTGTGGTTCCCACAGTCTCTTCCTGTGAGAACGGGAAGCTATGTGGATTTGGTGAGTACTGTACACACACCCACCCGCGTGTGGAGAACACTGAGTCTGTGTGTTCATGTCTGGGGGTCACGAGCCGTCTGCCCCAGCTCTGTTTGTTTCTGTGTGTTTGTGTGTGTGTCTCTGCGCTGGGTGGGTTCATGGGCGTCTGTTTGGGCTGGGGTGGAGAGATTTGGAGAAGGGTGAAACTCGGTTCGGGATTAGGTGACAACTACAGGAAATGCTCGCCGTTTAGAGTTTCAGGGAATTGTGACATTTATGCATACATAGATTTGTTAAACTTTTAAGCTAAAGAATCAATATATACTTTGAAAGGAATGATTGACGACGGGCCGTTGTGTTATTAGAAAATACCCAAGGTGATAATGGAGTACCTTAATTTGTAAAAATTGAGTTTTGCCATACTATATTTACTTGATTGCTTTAACAAGAAATGTATTTTAGCATAATTTACATGCTATTAAAGTTTTGATAAACTTTTTAATGCATTTTCTTTCACTTTAATTTTTGTTTTTCTACTTTTTTAATGTCCATATGGGTTTATTTATTTATTTGATTCAGCTTATTCAGTTAAAAAAAAATGTTGGCTTGAAATTTTTTTTTTAAACAAGTAGCAAAAAATGATAGTCGATTATGCCAATTATAGCTCTGCTACTGAAATTGTCACGCCGCGCTATTTTAAGTCAAGGCGAAACTGGATTTAAATGCAGCAATTCTTATTGAACACAAAGTTTAATTCACAAAAACCACATCTGTCAAGATGTGAACAGAAAAGCCACTGTATAACACGACCACAACAGGCCTAAACACAGGGCTTTAATAGACACCAAACAGGAACAAACGAGACTAATTAACACGACACACCTGAACAGAACTAACACAATCAGTAAACAAGCAGACAAATGGGCCGAGGACAGGGGAAAACTGAACCGACCACAGACAGACAGCAAAACTAATCCAACACAGAGCCTAACCGGGACCTGAGGAACTGTGACGTTAAACATAAAAATGTATATAAAATGTAATATTGGTTTTTAATGTGGTTCAAATTATACATAATATTCTTGAAGACAAGAACAGTCTTCATCTAGCCATTTTAATGGAATAATGTTAATTTAATATTTATAGATTCAAAAAGATTAAAGAGTCATATCTTTATTATTTAATCAAAACTTGTCTTGCATTTGCAAGGATAAAAAAAGAAAAGATAGCAAGAAGGAGCACTTTGAAACTAAGTAAGTGAAATGAACGGATGACTTTTTCTCATTTTGATGGAGAACCGTACTGACCATGTGTTGAACAGTGTTTGATGAAAGTAGCTGTTCCAATCTCCCCTCCTGCTCTCGGCTTGATGGCGTTCGGCACAGTCAGCAGGTTAGACAGAAGCCTCGCTGTCACCTCAGAGTGTTCGAAAAGAGGTAGTGAGGCAGAAAAGCGGTAGTGTGGCCGAAAAGGAAGCACATTTCATCAACTGTGTGCTCTGCATCGCATGCTGACAAAGAGCCCGAGTGGTTTTTCAGTTAAAAAAGCTGGACTGTTTTCCATGAATACAGGCACATTCTCTGTAGGGTGTCCACCTAGCAGATCTGCTTTCTCTGGAAATCAGGGGTACATTTTTTACGGGGTTGGTGACAGTTTTTACACACAGTAGTTCTTGAATCCGTCTGTCAGATTGGGCTCATTTTCTCTGGAGAGAGAGAGAGAGAGAGGGGGATTATCTTAACTATTCTGAGAGGAATGTAGGACCCACTGGTTGAAATTGAATCCTTTGCTAAAGGATATTATGAGATTTATATTTGGACCATTAGTCTTAAATTCCAGTTTTGATATGTTGCAGCTATTATTTATTTCCTCCTTGTTTTTGTAATTCTGTGTTTTGTATCTTTTTGTAAAAAGTTACATAACGAACATATACTTTTAGTCATTGGGCTATATTCAAAGTTCAAAGCTTGATAGCGTATGATAGTCTTTGACATTGTGCCTAACTAGTATTTTTAAATCATAATAGTCGTTTTTAATACCTGGAGAAAGTTGTTAGCATTCTTGTTCATCTTAAAAATGCGCCGTCTTTGCTCATCAACAAATGCGATGTGATAAGGTTCTGGTGAAATGTTTTGACTCGGCCGATCAGAACGTCGTGTGCGCAAACTCGAGCCATGCCAACCAGCTGAGCCCTCATCCTTTGGTTTAATGATGTCTCTTGTTAATTTATAGTTCTTGTGATGGTTTCTTGTAGGTGCTATTTTGGCCCCCGAAGGGCTTTTGCTGGTTCAGACTGGCCCAATGCTGGCTCCAAAGCGGCTGATGGATTTAGGTCTAGTGTTGCACTCCCCTGTAGGTGATGGATAGAGGTGAGAGGGCGGTGGAGAGATGAGAAAGAGACCTGACCACCCAGGCCTGTCTTTACGAGGGTCTGCAAGGAGTTGGCTGCAGGTCGTCTCCGAGGGTTCAACCGTTCAGATTCCTCCGGGAGATTCACGATCAAACCCTGCAGGAATGCAGTCGGCCACGTGCCAGCGCACTTCTCCAGGTAAACGAGAAGAGGAACCTTTTGTGTGTGTGCGTCTGATAAACCGTATTATGTGGTCCTGTTAAGCAGGCGTTCTCACCAGATGCTGTATTCATGTTCCCAATGGGCACTGATAATCATTTCCTCTCAGGTTATGAAACCCACCTGAAAGATGTTTAAACGACTGACAAGAAAAGACAACAAGCAAAGCAGACAGAAATTTAATTCTAGCTCTTTATTACTCGTAGAGATTTACGGGTGATTGCTTTTAAGTCTTCTTCGGAGCCATAAAACTCAAAACGTTTTATGTTGGGAGGTGGACTAGGTGATATACTGGGCAGAAACATCAAACCAAAACAGGAAAAGAAGTTGGAGTCTCTTAAAATTAGGAATTCTGAAATGTGGGATGTCATAGTACAGCTGGGCCTCGGGAGTATAGGTCATCCCTCTCTCTCTCTCTGTTTCTCTCTCGCTCACTCTCTTTATGGGTTTCTCTTCAAACGTAGCCTAAAACGCAAGACCTAATTATTATTATAAAGGCATAGCGCGACCAGAAATGTTAATTCTGTCATGGTTTACATAAACGCTCTTCCGTAGAACAGAAAAGAAAATATTATGAAGAATGTTTCAATGATATTTGTCCTTGCGTTGGAAGTCAGTGGGGTCCAAAATAACACTGGACCCTGCTTGCTTTCTTGGTAAGACATTTTCAAAATATCCTGCTGTGTTTCATGACGAAACAGCATGTGGATGAGTGCTTGATGAAATAGTGAGGATTTATGTTACTTGGCATGATTGGGGAATCCTTATATTTACTTTCATGCATTTGACAGACAATTTTATCCAAAGCGACTTATATTGCATTCAAGGAGCACATTGAATCAGTTCTTGCTTTCCCTGGGATCGAACCCATGACATTGGCGTTGCAAACACCAATACTCTACTGGTTGAGTGACAGGAAAGTGTATGTATTTCCTTTCCAAGAAAATAAATTATGACAGAGGGGAAGTTGCCATTACTGTGGAACTTGTGCGGAGCCACACTTGCCACAATTTCATAAACGGACACACGTACATAAACACATCCCCTTTGTTTCTTTTATAAGGGATCACAATAGTCATCAGTGGAGCTCCTCTGGTCAGCTTTAAGTATGATGTATTTGGGAACTTGCTGTTCTTCTGAAAACACAGATGAGATAGACATGCATGTGTATCTGTGAAATGAACCCTGACAAAGATGACTGATAAAGTACAAGATGTTGCATTTTGTCATAACGCAAAATCAAAGCAAATGCTTACAAGAGAAGTTGGTTACACTGTATTTTTAGGTGTTCTTGTTACAGTGTAATTATACATTTACGTACTGATTACTACCTATTAGATACATGTAATTACTATAGGGTTAAGATAAGGATACGTGCTTGGTTTAGCTTGGGTTAGTTGCATGTAATTATGAATGACTATAACAAGTCGGGTAAAACGGGGCTAAATGCTCCACATGCTCCAGATTTTCCTCTAGATTTTCCTCTAAACCACCATGACACAAAAACATGCTGTACAACTTTCCAAAACATCCGTTTTTTTAAGATGCACGTGGAAATTTGCCTGATCCGTGACCCTGCCATGGAGAGCAAAGTTTATTCTATGCTAATTTGATCTAATATTTGATGTTTTTTAAAGTAGAAAATGAGAATCGCTTCAATGATCAGCTATATTTTGAGATAAATGTCTTGCTAATGACTTTCATTGTGTTGATTAAAGTAATTAAAGCAACAGTTTTTCAATAATGGAAGAATATGTAAAAGTATGGTATTTGTGGTAAAAGGCAGTTGGGGTAAAAAAACATTTTTATTAAGGTGTGACTTTAGCCCTGTCGTATTCTAGAAACAGTAAAATAGTTCAAATCTATCATCAATCAAAATTTTATCATCATTTACAAACATACTGTTCAAAAGTTTGGGACTGGTAAGATTTCTAAAAAGTTGATTTATTTGATAAAAGGGTAATATTATGAAATATTATTATTATTATTATTATTATGATCCTTCAGAAATCATTCTAATATGCTGATCTGCTGCTCAATAAACATGTTTTACTGTTATCAGTGCTTAATATTTTGTGGACATCATGGCAATATTTTGTTTTCAGGATTATTTGATGAATAGAAAGTTCAAAAGGACAGCATTTATTGATTATTTATATATATATATATATATATATATATATATATATATACAAAAGATATATATATATATATATATACATGTATCTTTTGTAACATTATAGATGTCTTTACTGTCATTTTGATTCGGTTCAATGCATTTATTGCATGGCTATTATTATAATATATAATATATTTATTAAATGTGTAGTTATATATCACATATTACTCTGAATGGGACGGGGAAAGTTGCTGAGATGTGCTCTGATTATCCTTTGGCTGGATTTGGCCTCATTGAGAGACATGTTTTATCTTTTTAGCAGTATTATATTTAACTTAAACTTAAAAGAAGCCCATATTGACTAGAAGTGGTGCGTTGGACCACTTTGCTGCCAGACCACATATTTCTGGCATAGACACAAATTACACACTCTCTCTCTCTCTCTCTCTCTCTCTCTCTCTCACACACACACCCAACTAACCCGTACGCGTGCACTTAACGGTTGGCAGTGCCGGTTTTGTGCTGGGCAGGGTTGTAGAATCACAGTGATCTGGCATGACAAGGCATGCAGTCTTATCCCACAGCAGCATGTAGAGGAGGCTTAGTGTGTGTGTGTGTGTGTGTGTGTGTATGAGTGTGTGCGCGCAGAATACGAGTAAAGCGAGATCTCGCCGTCTGTCGTTGGATCTGTGTGGTAAGAGATGGGAATATGTTGAATAGTGAAATCTTGACTTTGGACCGATCAGTGTGGATTTAGAGTTGCTTCCTGGCAGGATGGGCTGCAGCAGAGAAACACTCCTGACAGAATAATCACCCTGAGGCTTAACACATACACACATCCTCACATCTCATCGCTGCAATGATAAGTTCAACGCAACACACCCGCATATGCACGCACGTGTCGCGTGCAGAGGCACACACACGCTCGTGTTGAGGTGAAGAGTTGACGCAGAGGTGTTGTGTATTCATGTGAGTGTTTGTGGGTGTGTTCATCTATGATCTCCACAACAAAATGTCTTTGGAGTCGGTGCTAATCTTGTACGCGTTTATCCGTCCTCCCATCCTTTCTTTCTTCCATTTCTCTCTCCGCACAGATTAATAAGACTCGGGCAGCAAGACTCTGACGTATGCTAATGGGCCTGCGAGATTCAGCAGATCATAAAACTCAGATATTTCTTCTTATATAAGGCGCCCAGACGTGCAGTGCGAGATGTTAAAAACTCGTGTGGACTGCAGCAAAACGAAGGCATGAAAAAATTAAGTTACAAATCTCTCAAAGAAATGCAATAACAGCTTTCATACACACACATGGAGTGACCAGACGTCCTATTTCTTTCTTCTGTGGAGCACAAAAGAAAACACTTTCTATAAAATCTGTGTTTGTTTTTTTTGTCCATAAAAAGAAAGTCTGGACAAAAACAATTCTTCAAAAACATTCTTCAGAATGTCTTCATTTGTGTTCCACAGAAGAAAGTGAGTCATACGAGTTTGGAACAACATATGGTTAAATAAATATTGACAGTTTTTTCATTTTTGGACGAACTATTGCTTTAAAATAAGTATCCTCGGTGTCCTTTGTGGCATCATTTGTGGTTCAAATGGCCAAACAACAACTGCATTTTCAGTGAGGAACTGTAAGAACCCTTTTCCGTACAGCATGTGCTGTCACGCTCGATTTTCTGTCAGCCACTGGCGTAAATCGGTCATTGCAGATCACACATGAGGTTTTATTAACAAAGTTCGGGAGGCATGTTCAGCCTCCTCACTCTGGATTATTCTTATCTCAGCCAGGCAAAATTCTGTGATCCTCGGACAGCACGCCAAATATCTATTTCTTATACTTCAAATATCTATTTCTTATACTATTTCTTATACTGTATTTGCATGCTCATGAATTAGACAGCTAGACACAAGAATGTCCAATGTATTAAATCTTAGAGTTTTATGTTCCAGTGATCAGTTGATGAAATGTACTTGCATGTCTGTAAATATCAACATCTACATAATGCATTTATTTGATGTTAAATGTATTTGACGCTGATGAATCTGAATTGAACCTGAGGTGAGTGCCCAGAAAGAGCAATAAAACATCATTAGGTGTAAATTAAAGATATGCATGTTAAAAAAAAATTCTGAAGCTACTTTTTGTTATGTCTATCTAAAGCTTTCTCATTTAACACAATAATGACTTCAAATTATCCTTTGCCACCTGTAATGAATGAGATTTAAAATTGTAATAACTCGTCATCCCCAAAATATATATGTATTATGAGTGAGCAGTAAAAGAAAGATCTTTTTTAACTCCCATCCAAGCTTCCTGTGTCAAAAGGAAGTAAAACAACACAGGAAAGAAAACTTTGCTCACTGAGCCATTTAATGGGGTCTTCTCTGGAGTTTTATTTGGTTGCCCTAAAACCTGACGCTGCTGTTCCCCTTCCTGTTTTACAGTATCTTATTGCCCCACAGTGTGCTGGTGGTTTTCTGTGTGAGAGCTGCTGGGTAACTGGAGACACTGCTCTCGCTTACCCTCTCTTTCTGTGTTTTTGCAGGCTTTTACAGGTACTCTGATTAGATTTGATGGGCCATTTGAATGTGCTGAGCACAGCCGGGCTCCTCCTGTTTCTGTCTGATAAGAAGCAGAGGTTGCTTTCAGAAGGCGGCATTTCCGCGACATTAGCCCCGCAGCGCTAATGGGCTTCGTCAGTGTAACAACAGGTGTTTACGCAGGGATGATCGGTTCACTGTTGCTCTCTCAGAGGGTTGTGGTATCGTCTGAACTTGATTAATAAACTGAGAGATAGTGGGATGGAGATGGAGGCATTGTGATGGAGGAAACGGGGTGTAGGGACGTTAAAAGCTGTGAAGTTAGGATAGCGATAGTTCACACAAAAATTAAAATTGTCATCATTTATTGATCCACATGTTATTCCAAAGACAACAGAGAACCAGGGTCACGAGACTGAACGTGCAACCCGAGAAAAGTGCACCTTCCTGGGCACGCTAGGCGCGAAAGACACCCTGGAGAAAAGTCGTTCTCGAAAAATGCCTCTGTGGTCGTCCGGTTTAGACGGCGGAACCTGACGCAACGTACGTAACGTAGAAAATTCATGTTCCTGCTCCGGCCTTGGTACAAACATGCAGAAAAATAAGAAATCAGGAAGGGGGTGAACTCTTTTTCACACCACTGTATATAAACCATGTTGTGAAGTAGTTTAAGCAATCTGATTTACTTCAGTCTTGTAAGCATTTACACCTGAGCTTTTCATAATCAGACCCAATAATCTACCCAATCAGACACAACACATGAAGTGAACACATTAGGTGTAAACAGGTTCGGTGTAAACAAGTCGTGGTAAATTTACTCGCTTCAGCTTCATGCTACTGTTAGTCCACAGAGAATCAAAGCTTCTCACTATCTATTTCTCCTGTCCTTGAGATTTCGCATCCTTTTTCCTTCCAGGGAAAGACTTTTCAAAGCACACACACACACAGCGGCGACCTTTGCTCCCTGGTAAAGCTGCTAATAAGCTTAAATTAGTGTCTAACAACTTGGAAACATCAAGTGCTTGACTGCTCAACAATAATGACATCTGCTTTACGCAATTCAATTAGTGCCACAAACACCAGCAAAAAAGGCCTTCAGAGATAGAGGGAAAGAGAAGGAGAGAACGACAGCGAAAGGGAGCCTCAAGGGCCTTGTTTGTCAGTGCATTTGTGTCCGTGTGTGTGCGTGTTTTGGCTGGAAACTGTCACTGTCTGTGTCTAATCAGATTGTGAGAGCACCAGTGGCTAATGCAGACTGCTGCCATCAAGTTGCCCATTTAAAGCACAAATGATCTGATTGCTGGAGTTTATTAGAAAATGGAGAGGCAAGGCTAACAGTGTTGCCCCCAGCCTCTCTCTCTCTCTCTCTCTCCCTTTATCTCCCTCTTTCCCTCTCCTCTCTCATTCTCTGGGAGAGAAATGGAAGTTATACGGCCTTTACCTATTTAGCTCCATTATCAGTACTTTAGGTTAGAGATGTTTTAATGTTTTAATGTGATTTCGGGCCATAGACGGAAGTGCCTGATCACTTCCTCTCTGTCTGATTAAAGGCACATGCACAGATCAGGTAGCGCCACCACCACAACCTCCACACACCGATGGCGTAACGGAGTCAAAACAGAAATCACCAGCACATCAGTTTTCAGTTTATTACAGTTTTCCCATGTCAAATTCTCCTCTGTAATAAACGGAAAGCTGCTAGAGGGATTTTCAAATTTAACAAAACAAAACTATTTGTATTTATTTCATTATATTTTAGTTTATACAATGTAAAAGCAGAACGGAAATAAAAAGATTAGCCTATGACTGATTTGAACTAGTGTTGCCTTCTTTTTATTTATTTATTTATTACTTTTTGGCTTTTTTTCCAGCCAAAATTATTTGTAATCCAATAATTTGAAACAGCATGCTTAACATTTCCTACCACCTGACAGATATCACAGAAATGTCAAGTCAAATGTATTTGTTTAGCACTTTTCACAATATCCATAATTTCAAAACAGCTTTACAGAAAATTATTCTGTTACTAAATGAATAATGCATTAGTGCTATAACTTTGTCAGGTTTTAGGGCTGGCCAACATGACAAAATGTAATGATGATGCAAGTGTTGATGTGCTGAAGATATGTTATACATATTGTAGGGGTGTAATGATACACAGAAGTCACGCTAATAAGTTGTATGGTCACAGTTTGATATGAGGCAACAAATCCCCAATGTTATTTTCATTTTTATTTGTTTCATTTATTTTGAACAGACAGTGGAGGAAATTCTAGTTCCCTGTCAAGGGAACTCGCACTGCGTCGAGACGCGATTGGGAACCTTTCAGTTTATATGTCTCTTGAAGCACAATCAAACTCAGGTGCGGGAGTGTACGTCGCCGTGATGACGTCATCACGTCATGACCCGGGAGTATAAAGGCACGTCACGACCCGGAAGCGGGTTAGCTTTCAGTGTCTTCACAGCGCTCTAAGCTCAACGTGTGTGTGTATTTGCAGACGTGTGTGTGATTCAGCCCAAGTCTAGTTTAAAAGAAAAGGGATTTCACCGTGTGTCTGTTGGAGTGTTTGAAAAAAAAAAAAATGGCGGAGCAAGTTTTTCGGCGCTGTGTTACCCCTTGTCCCCGGTTTCTTTCGGGAAGGGATACACACGCCTTATGTGTAGCTTGCCTGGGTGAGGAGCATGCACGATCAGCGCTCGAGGGCACTGATTGTGCAGACTGTTTGCAAATGAGTTTGCGAACACTCCGATCCCGCCTGGCAGTTTTCGAGGAAACTGCCCGGGCTAGTGGCCCTCGTGGTTCCGGTCCTGCTGCGGCTGAGGCCCAGCGGCGGCTGCGATCATGGGGGTCGCAGATGGATTTGTCAGAGGGGTCGGAGACGGGCTTGGCCTTTTCTCCACCTTTACCTGGCAGATCTAGCCCCGTTAGGGAGCCGGAAGCACGCCCTGTGGCGGTTTCTTCCGACCCTGACGAGGCGATACTGCAGCTATCCAGTTCCGAGGAACTGGACGTTGTTAGTATCGACGCTGATGAGGAGGTTCCGCCAGCCCCCTCACCAGCGTCAGATGAGTTGCTGGAGGTGGTGACTCGTGCCACCGCTAGGCTGGGCCTCGAGTGGCCGGCTGAGCGGACGCATGCTCGTCCAAAGAGCAGGCTGGACGAGCGCTTTCTGCCGTCCAGAGCACCACCTCAGCGCCGGTGTCTGCCTTTTTTCCCCGACCTCCACACTGAGGTGTCGAGGTCCTGGAATAGGCCCGCCTCCCACAGGGTGCATAACAGCGAGACCGCTGTTTATGCCTCCCTAGTGGGAGCCAAAGAGCGCGGATACGGGGCAATGCCTAGAGTGGAGGAGTCCTTGGCTAATCACTTGGCTCCTCACTCACCGCAGCCCCTAAAGGCACCGGTGCTCCCCACCAAACCTCTTAGGGTTACGTCATCATTGGTGGGGCGAGCATACTCATCGGCTGGTCAGGCTGCAGCATGCCTCCACACCTCTTCCATGCTGCAGGCCTACCAGGCGGAACTCCTCGCAGATCTTGACGAGGAGGGAGGTATTGGGCCAGAGGCAGTCGCAGAACTGCGGAGGGCGACGGATCTTTCTCTCCGGGCTGCTAGGGAGACGGCCGCCTCTATCGGCCGGTCTATGGCAGCCCTAGTAGCTACGGAGAGACATTTATGGCTGAACTTGACTACCCTCAGCCAAAAGGATAAGAACATCCTCCTGGACGCCCCTCTGACGCCTCCTGGCCTCTTCGGCGACGCGGTTAAGCTAGCGGTCGAGAGGTTTCAGGAGGCTGCTAAGCAAGAGGCGGCGTTCAGAAAGATCCTTCCACGCCGCCCTCAAGGTTCGCAAGCAAAAGCAGCGTTCCATCCTCAGCCCAGTACCTCCTCATACCGCGCTGGGCAGAAGCTGAGCGTTGCGACTCGTCAGCCTCCCCCGAAAAAGAAGGGGAGGGCTTCAGGTCAGCAACCTCAGCCTCAGCCTTCTGGCCGGCGGACCGACCTGAGGGTCGTTCTGCAGGGCAAGAAGGCTAAAAGTAAGAGGCCCTGACAATCATGGTGTCAGGCCTCGCAGGGAGCCCCCCGTTGGTCCACCAGCATGCCAACGCCCTGCGGAGGCCCCTGCGGATCTGGTTTCTCGAGAGAGCCAGTCCGATCAGGGACCAGGTGGTCTACCCCAGTTGTCACCCCGGCAGGGTGCACTGGGCAGATTGCCCCCTCTAAGGAGGGTCCTAGAGCATCCACTCCAGGTCCAGCGGCCTGGAGTGGAAACCCGAACAGAGACTGGTCTCGAGAGACTGGTACCCCTAGTAGAGTTCCTGGCGGCGTGGGCACGTCTGCCAGGCATTTCTCAGTGGGTCCTGCGCATTATTCATGTGGGTTACACTATCCAGTTTCGGTCGAACCCTCCCAAGTTCGCGGGGGTTCTTCGGACAGAGGTAGACCCTGGGCAGGCTCGGGTTTTGGAACAAGAAGTCGAATCATTGCTGAGGAAAGAGGCCATAGAGTATGTACCTCTCTCAGCCACAGATTCGGGCTTTTACAGCCGCTACTTCATAGTTCCGAAGAAGGATGGAGGTATGCGTCCTATTCTAGACCTTCGCCTGTTGAACAAGACTGTCAGGCGTCTGAAGTTCAGAATGTTGACTTTGAAACAGATCGTATCCCAAATCAAGTCCGAGGATTGGTTTGTGACGATAGATCTCAAAGACGCATATTTCCATATCTCCATCCTTCCTCAACATCGGAAGTTTCTCAGGTTCGCCTTCGGGGGCAAGGCTTACCAATATCGAGTGCTTCCATTCGGCCTAGCGCTATCCCCTCGCACCTTCACCAAATGCATGGACGCAGCGCTCGCCCCGCTGCGGTCCACTGGTATCCGTGTACTGAACTACATCGACGATTGGTTGATTTTGGCTCAGACACGAGAATTAGCGGTTCGGCATCGAGATGTCGTACTCGCGCATATGAAGGAGCTGGGGCTGAGACTCAATGCCAAGAAGAGTATCCTCTCTCCTGTGCAGAGGACAACCTTCCTAGGCGTTGTTTGGGACTCGGCGTCAATGTCTGCACGGCTATCCCCCGTGCGCATTGCCGCCGTTCTGTCCTTAGTCCAGGATATCAAGCTAGGCCAGCTGCTCACTGTCAAGCACTTCCAGAGAGTGCTGGGGCTCATGGCGGCAGCGTCCAGTGTTATCCCACTCGGCCTGCTCCACATGAGACCCCTGCAGTGGTGGCTGAAGACCAGAGGGTTTTCCCCGAGGGGCAACCCCTTCCGTCTGATCAAGGTGTCAAGGCGCTGCCTTCGAGCCTTGCATCCGTGGAAGCAGAACTGGTTTTTGTCCCAGAAGCTCGCACTGGGAGCTATCTGTCACCGCGTCATGCTGTCGACAGATGCGTCCCGCGCGGGCTGGGGGGCGGTCCTGAGGGACCGCTCGGCCAGGGGTCTATGGGACGGGCACCACCTCTCCTGGCATATCAACGCCTTGGAGATGATGGCTGTCTGGATGGCGCTACGGGCGTTTCTCCCCGACCTCAGAGGCCGTCATGTAGTAGTCCGGACCGACAATACGTCGGTGGTCTCCTACATAAATCACCAGGGAGGTCTCCGGTCTCGTCGACTTTCCAAGTTGGCGATCAGGATCCTCCTCTGGGCCCAGAGGGAACTGCTCTCTCTTCGAGCGGTATATATCCCGGGGGCCCAGAACCTGGGGGCAGACTTCCTGTCGAGACAGGGGCCGAGGCCCGGGGAATGGCGACTCCACACTCAGGTGGTGGAGCAGATTTGGGAGAGATTCGGCCAGGCTCAAGTGGATCTGTTTGCGTCTCGAGAGACGACTCACTGCCCACTCTGGTTCTCCCTTTATCTTCCAGCGCCTCTCGGCCTGGACGCCATGAGGCAAGGGTGGCCAAATCTACCCCTGTATGCCTTTCCCCCCGTAGCTCTGCTCCCAGGGGTTCTGGAGAAGGTTCGCCGGGAGAAGGTCCGTCTCACTCTAGTTGCCCCGCGCTGGCCGGGCAGGGTGTGGTTTTCGGACCTGGTGTCCCTCCTAGACGGCACTCCGTGGGAGATTCCGGTCAGGAGGGACCTCCTGTCCCAGGCTCAGGGGAGGATTTTCCATCCTCACCCAGAACTGTGGAAACTGTGGGTCTGGCCCCTGAGGGGGCCCAGCTCATAGAGTCTGGTCTCTCAGCCGAGGTTGTAGAGACCATTCTCCACTCCAGAGCCCCGTCCACGAGGAAACTGTATGCTCAGAAGTGGAAGATTTTCACTTCTTGGTGTTGCGAAAAGCAGCTGAACCCAGTTACCTGCCAGGTTGGCACCGTGCTGGAGTTCCTGCAAGAAAGGTTCGCAGCAGGGCTGTCCCCCTCCACACTAAAGGTTTACGTGGCTGCCATAGCTGCTTACCACGTACCTTTGAGTGGTGCCTCTTTGGGCAGGGACCCCCTCATAGTTCGTTTCCTACGTGGCACTCAGAGGCTGAGGCCTGTAGTACGTTCAAGGGTGCCTCCTTGGGACCTGTCCCTGGTGCTCCAGGCCTTGTCCCAGGCTCCCTTCGAACCGCTGGACGAGATTTCAGATAAGCACCTTACTCTTAAAACTCTCTTTCTTCTCGCCATTTCTTCCCTCAAGAGGATTGGTGACATGCAGGCCCTCTCCGTGGCCCCTTCATGTTTAGAGTTTGCGCCCGGCTTGGCTAAAGCTTTCCTCTATCCCAGGCCGGGTTATGTACCTAAAGTGCTGTCTAGTCCTATGCGCCACATAGTACTACAGGCTCTCTGTCCTCCTCCATTTACTGATCATGACCAGGAGTTAAAGAACAGGGTTTGTCCAGTGCGAGCACTGGACGCCTACGTCCACAGAACTGCCACGTGGCGTAGGTCAGACCAAATCTTTGTCTGTTTTGGGGCCCCCAGAGGCTCCCCTGCTTCTAAGCCTACTATGAGCAGATGGATTTCAGAGTCTATTTCTTTAGCTTATGAGCTGGCAGGACAGCAGTGTCCACTGTCTGTCCGAGCTCATTCTACTCGGAGCATGGCTGCCTCGAAAACTTTTTTCGCTGGGGCTTCCCTCGCGGACATTTGTGATGCGGCTGGCTGGTCCTCACCGCATACCTTTATTAGGTTCTACCAGTTAGACCTAAACCCCGCCTTGGGATCATTGGCGTTATCGTAGTGAGCTACGTTTTGCTTGGCATACCCCGTACGCTGAGGCGGCGTGGGTATTCCTCGTTCCCAATCGCGTCTCGACGCAGTGCGAGTTCCCTTGACAGGGAACGTCTCAGGTTACGTACGTAACCATAGTTCCCTAAGAGGGAACGAGACACTGCGTCTTGCAGCCTCAGCTCCTAGGCATGCCGGCCTGTTCAGACACTGTTCAAGCTAACCCGCTTCCGGGTCGTGACGTGCCTTTATACTCCCGGGTCATGACGTGATGACGTCATCACGGCGACGTACACTCCCGCACCTGAGTTTGATTGTGCTTCAAGAGACATATAAACTGAAAGGTTCCCAATCGCGTCTCGACGCAGTGTCTCGTTCCCTCTTAGGGAACTATGGTTACGTACGTAACCTGAGACGTTTGGTCCACCTAGCAGGAATTAGTCCCACTTGAGATAGTTGGTCTTCTTTAGCGTATTTAGGACTAATCAGTATTAGTATTATTCATCAGGAAAGAGAATGCACTCGTATATATGCCTTTTTTTGCAGGGCTGATTAAAAAAACAATAGATAGTTTGTCACAATCTGGTTCAAAACGGAAAGAAACTCTTAAAATAGTCAAATAAAAGTACAAGATAAGTAGACTGTTGAAAACTAAAACTAAAGTCCACAGATTATTTTTCTAAAGTTCAATATTGTGCTTTTTCAAGCAATCGCAGAAAGATGAGATCACTCCCTCATTTATAGTCATACATAGAAGAGCAAGACGTCATTCGAAACTGTGAAGGGTCTATTTTTATTTGTGTAAACTCAAAATTACAACAAAACGTTGTGATTTTGTAAAATAAAGAAAACAAACTAGATGCCGCTTTCTGCCATCCTGGTTTCCTTTTACGTGAAGTTTGTGGAGCGCGTCACAAAAATGAATTGAAACTCAGCATATAGGCTCTTGCGTGCCTCTGATCTCTTGTTTTGGGTTGGTGGAAAGTTTGTCTCTTCCTCTGCTGCTCTTTTTATTAGAACAGTAGAGGAAGAGACAAATGGTTAGCATGCAGCGTTGCATTAGCATGTGCATCGCCTTCTGGACTGGAGTGTGGATCATCTGTATTCATTGTCTGACTGTATGCACCGGACCGTGACGTCCGTACCGTGACCGTTTGGGGCGAATACGTGTACCATTACATCCCTAATATATTGTGTTGTCTAGCCATGTCTAAACATTCAAATACTGATGTAGAGATTCAGAATTGTTCTAAGTGAAAATAAGTGATTCTTTAAAAATATGAATGAAAATACGATCGTTGTTGCAAGTGAAAATTCTGAAAAAGTCATTGAAGTCGGATACATTCCTGAGCATTCAAAAGATATTAAATTGAGATAACAATCTTTTTTATTCCAAGATTTAACTGAGAATGTACAATTCTCAAGTGAAAATATGAAAAATGGCCAGTTGTCAAAAATTCTGACATGAGTTTCACATTTTCCAAATGTAATTAGCAGTTATTTAAGTGATGATGTTGATGACTTGGCAACAACCCAGTCTCATGTTGGCCTTGTAATAATTTGTGCAAGTTAAACAGATGGACAACTGGTTTATACACAATGTACCACATTTACTTACATTTTGAATAGTCATCATTCAGCCCAAGCCCAACCCAATTTGGCACCTTATCACATTCCAGTAATGCATTTACCTAAGCATAGCCACTAAACCAAGAGAGGATGCTAGTTTTGGATCTGTAAAGAAAAGTGCATGCCATTGTCTGCTCAAAAAGTATTTTGAAACAAAAAGTATAAGAAATGTTAATTACTACTATTTACAATTATACTGAACTTTTTGTCCTTGACAGCCTTAGTTCCCTTTCAGGGAACTCGAGCTGCGTCAAAGCGCTAGGGGAAATAGCCTGACGTCAGTCACGTGAAGATCTGTGCAACCAATGAGAGACGAACGCGTGTGAATGCGTCACCTCCGGCACGTACCGGTGACGTCATGAGAGAGAGAGAATAAAGCGCGCCTGAAACCCGAAAGCGCCAGCTCTGAGTGTCTTCAGCGTGCTGTGTCTGTGTGAGAGTGATTTAGAAACTAAGCTAGTTTAAAAATCAGGAGTTTGTGTGTGAAGAATGGCTGATGAACAGACATTTAGACCTTGTGTTTTTCCCTGTCCACGTTTTATAACGGACAAGGATACACATATTATGTGCGTTGTCTGTTTGGGAGTGGAGCATGCGCGGTTGGCGCTTGAGAACGCCGGCTGTGAGGACTGAGAGGTTCTCATTGCATACTCTCCGCTCCCGCCTGGCGGTCTGTATTGAGGGCGCTCAGGCTAGTGTTCCCCGAGTTTCGGGACCTGCAGCAGCCGAGGCTTTGCGACGCTCTCAGTCATAAATGGTCACAAATGGATCTCTCTGAGGCAGCTGGGATGGGTCCTCCCTTATCTCAGCCCTCGCGAGATGAGGTGGGTCCCAGTCACAATCGCTACCCGAGAGACGATCGTGCTGGGGCTCCGGCACTAACTTTAGGTTGGGGAGGATTCGCCACCCTCCTCACCGGCATTTGAGGAGCTAGTTGAGGTTGGGGCGCGAGCGGTCTCGCGTCTGGATATTGATTGGCCGGCGGAGACCAGGAGCGCTCGTCCTAGAAAGAGTATATTGGACGAGTGCTACCTTCCTGCTCAACCTCTTGATCCGAGCTATGCCTTTTCTTCCCGATCTCCATGCCGAGGTATCTAGATCATGGAGAAGGCCAGCCTCCGAAAGAGTTCATACACCGCTAAGTGCTATGCATACGAATATTGTCGGGGCTCAGCACCATGGATGGAGAGATGCAGAAAGTGGACGAGGCTCTTGCTGGATACCTCATTCCCCAGTCTGCGTCCTCTATTAAAGCTCCGCCGCTCCCCACCAAGCCGATGCGTGTCACGTCGTCTTTGGTGGGGAAAGCATACTCTGCTTCGAGCCAGGCTCCTGCGTGCCTGCATACTACCTGCATACCACTGCTGCAGGCCTATCAAGCAGAGTTTCTTGGGGACCTCAACGAGGGCGGTGGTATCGGTCCGGAGGCAGTGGCAGAGCTGCGCCGGACCGTGGATTTGTCTCTTCGTGCCACTAGGGAGACGGCCTACTCTGTCGGCCGCTTCATGGCAGCTCTGGTGGCCACGGAGAGACATTTATGGCTCAATTTATCGGCCATGAAGGATAAAGATAAATTTGTGCTACTGGATGCCCCTCTGTCCCCTTCGGGCTTGTTTGGCGATGCCGTAAACAGTGTCGTCGACAAGTTCCAGGAGGCGTCACGACAGCAGGCGGCGTTCAGTAAAGTTCTTCCCTGCCGCCCTCCACGTGAGACCGCCGATCAAGCGCGGTCTCAAAGCTCCGCATACAGGGTTAGGGAAAGTGGGTTCAAAAGGAAAGTGTCGCTACCCATCTTCCTCCGGTAAACCCCGGAAAGTCGGGCCGAGAAGTCCAAGTTCAGTCTTCGGGTAAAAAGAGCTATTTGAGGGTTTTCCTTAACACTAAGAAGTCTAAAACGAAGCGGTCCTGACGCCAAGCAACAAGGTGGTTTCTCCCATGTGCAGCTCCAGAGTCAGCCCGCCTCTGGTAGGCCCCCAGCAGGCTCTGGTCATGGAGCAAGAAGTAAACACTCTGCTGGCGAAAGGGGTTGCTTACCCCCGCCCAGAGCTAATGAGGCTGTGGGTCTGGCCCCTTAGGGGGTCCAGCTCATAGGATCCGGTCTCTCAGCTGAGGTTGTAGAGACCATTTTTCAGTCCAGAGCTCCCTCCACGAGGAAACTCTACGCCTTGATCTTCGGTCTTGGTGTAGCGAAAAGCAGGTGAACCTAGTAACCTGTCAAGTAAGGCAAAGTGCTGGAGTTCCTGCAAGTAAGATTGAGGCAGGGCTGTTCCCCCTTCTACCTTGAAGGTATTCCCCCTTCTACCTTGCCATGTACCTCTGGGTGGGGTGCCCTTGGGCAGGGACCCCCTAGTCACTCGTTTCCTCCGTGGCACACTAAAGCTGAGACCTGCGGCGCAGACTATGGTGCCTGCCTGGGACTTGTCTGTGGTACTCCAAGGCCTGTCCCAGGCACCCTTTGAACCTTAGAGGAGTTCCCTATCAAGCTCCTCTCTCTTAAGACCCTTCTTTTGCTATTGCCTCGCTTAAGAGGGTCGGGATCTTCAGACCCGCTCGGTGGCTCCCTCATGCCTCGAGTTCGGCCCAGGATGGAAAAACCTTTCTCCACCCGAGGCCAGGCTTTGTCCCCAAGGTTCCCACTAATGTGGCTCGGTCTATCACGCTGCAGGCCTTCTGCCCTCCCCCCATTTGGCGATCATGAGCAGGAGCAAGAACAAGGTCTGTCTAGTGCGAGCACTGGACGCTTACGTCCCAAGACTGCCACTTGGCGTAAGTCGGACAAACTGTTCGTTTGCTTTGGGACCCCTAAGGGGGCTCCAGCTTCCAAGCAAACCCTAAGCAGGTGGATAGTCGAGGCTATCTGTTTAGCTTGTGAGTCGGCCAGACATGCTTCTCCGTTGAGGGTCCGGGCCCACTCCACTCGGAGCGTGGCAGCATCCAAGGCTCTCCTCTCTGGAGTTTCCTTGTCTGATGTTTGTGCGGTTGGCTGGTCCTCGCCGCACACATTCATGAGGTTTTACCAATTTCGGGCGCGCTTTATGGTCTCTGTCATGACGTCACCGGCACGTGCCGGCGGTGACGCATTCACACGCGTTCGTCTCTCATTGGTTGCACAGATCTTCACGTGACTGACGTCAGGCTCTTTCCCCTAGCGCTTTGACGCAGCGTCTCGTTCCCCTCAGGGAACCAGGGTTACATTCGTAACCCGAGACGTTCTCATTCCATTACGGGAAAGTAATAGAAAAACTTCACTACGTGATTTCTTACATTCACTGAGACACACTAAAATTCGTCACAATCTAAAATCCCTTGATTTTAGTAAAATGTTAATAATATGACATATGCAACTGTCAAATCATAACCATATAAAAAGCCACCACAACAAATTTAATGACACAGTGTTCAATTATTTAATAAATTAAAATTTATAAATTAATTTCCATTTGACAGTGCGGTATTGCAGAAGCTGTGAACGGTTAACACACTTGATCTATTTGTCCGTTTATTTGTCTTTTGGGCTAAGACATCTGTTCTGAGTCCTACTGTAATAAGGACTTAAGATTCACTGACAGATGTACATCAGTCACCATGGAAGGACTGCAGTTTGGACACGTAGAAGTGTAAGCTCGCTCCATCATGGCAGCTTTTGTGTGAGTGGGAGACACTGCATGTGTGTATTTTTTATATGTGTGTATTTGTCATCCTCTGTGACCTTGGAAAGATCCTGGGATCCTAGGACAATGAGCACCTTTATTCCCAGCAGTCCACAGCTAATACCACATCATCACGATGCCAGGTGGAGTAATGAAGTGTTTTCTTTGGAAGTGAATGAAAGACCTCAGCTATTTTTATAATCTGTGCTGTGCCACATGATTGTCAGTTAAATGAAAATACATTTTTGTTTGTTTACTCGTTTGTGGAGAGTTTTTTTTTCTTCAGCGAATGTGTTATATCATATAAATCGCCACAGGTGTGTATTTATAGTTACTATTGATTTAGTTGGTCAGGTGCTTGTTTGCTGGGAGAGTCTTCACATAATGCACCATGTGTAAAACCTGTTATGCGTTGGTTGTTTTTATCCTCATCAGTCAATTATGTGTTTACACATATGTTTTATGTTTATATGTGTGTGTATGCCACACTGTCCATAACTGCCCATCACCCCCTCACCCTTCCTTCTGATCTTTATCATCACCCTGATTTTATTTGGCAGTCTCGGCTAATCAGAGTCCAACATCTGGGCAGTTACCATGGTTACAGGACAGCCGGGGTGTGCAAGAGAATGGGAGGCGATCGACAACCGTGTCCCCAGAGAGAGAGAGAGAGAGAGTGAGAGAGATGGTGAAGGAAAGTGCAACTGATGGACAAAGAGGTTAAAAACACAAACACATAAACACTCCCATATACCCAGCTTTATAGAGTTCTTCTGCTTTTATATCAAGCTAAAAAGAAAATTTTATGGATTTTTAGAACTAAAAAACATCTCAGGTTACTTACATAGCCCTAGTTCCCTTAGAGGGAACGAGACACTGCGTCGAAACGCATATGGAAACGCCTTAGCGTGATTGTCTCTTGAAGCGCAATTGAAACCAGGTGTGCGAGTGCACGTAGCCGAGGGTGACGTCATGAGCCAGGAGCATATCAGCACGCAGCACACTAGCAGCCGCAACTTGACCAGTGTCTGAAACACCCGGCGTGCGATGGAGCTGAGGCTACGAGACGCAGTGTCTCGTTCCCTCTAAGGGAACTAGGGTTACGAAGTAACCTGAGACGTTCCCTGTCAAGGGAACTCAACACTGCGTCAAAACGCATATGGGAACAAGAATACCCACGCCGCCTCGGCGAACGGAGTACGCCAAGCTAACGTAGCTCACTACGAAAGGGCTAAAGTTCCCAAAGCGGGGTTAAGGTCTAACTGGTAGAACCTAATAAAGGTCCTCGGAGGGGGCAACCTGCCCAGCGTGGCCCGAAAGGAGCGCGATTGGACGAGACTGCCCGCGCTGAGCATGGCCCGAGTCCCTCGGGACCACGAGCCATCCACCGCGCTTG
This sequence comes from Rhodeus uyekii, assembly GCA_037043235.1. Taxonomy (NCBI): domain Eukaryota; kingdom Metazoa; phylum Chordata; class Actinopteri; order Cypriniformes; family Acheilognathidae; genus Rhodeus; species Rhodeus uyekii. The sequence continues at coordinate 1,852,493 of JAWRVZ010000061.1, forward strand.
ATGTGCACTGGACCACCCCTCGAGGAGGACCTGTGCAGCGAGGCCGACCATGGGCGTCAGGGCCTCTTGCTCTTGGCCTTCTTGGCCTGGAGGACAGACTTCAGATCTGTCCTCCTGCCAGAAGGCTGCAGCTGAGAGCGCCACCCAGCCACCCAGCTGGGGAGGTTGGTGTGAAGCCACGCTCTGCCGCTGAGCAGCGCGGTGGGAGGAGCTGCTGCTGGGCTGCGGCTGGCTCGCAGACCCAGCGGGACGAGGGCGGCGGGGGAGGATCTTCCTGAACGCTACCTCTCGTTAGGCGTAAGAGGAGCGTCAATCAGGATGTTTTTATCCTTCTCTCTGAGGGTTGTGAGGTTAAGGCTGCCATAGAGCGGCCGATTGAACTGGCCATTTCTCTGGCAGCCCGCAGAGAGAGATCGGTGGCCCTGTGCAGCTCGGCTACTGCCTCAGGGCCAATTCCTCCGCCCTCGTCGAGGTCCGAGAGCAGCTCCGCCTGGTAGGCTTGCAGCAGTGATGAGGTGTGTAAAGTGAGGTGGTGGGCAGCGTTGGGGTTTTTAGGGGTGGCGATGAGTGGGGGGCGATGTAGTTAGCCAGCACCTCCTCCACCTTAGGCATCGCCCCGTATCCGCGCTCTTTGGCTCCCACCAGGGTAGCATAGTTAGCGGAAACGCTGCTATGAACCCTGTGGGAGGCGGGCCGCTTCCATGACCTCGACACCTCAGTGTGGACGTCTGGGAAAAACGGCAAACCCCGGTGCTGAGGCTGTACCCGGGCGCGCAGGTAACGCTCGTCCAGCCGACTCTTAGGACGAGCATCCCTGGGCTCGGCCGGCCACTCGAGGCCAATCCTTGCCGTTGCCCGAGTAATCACCTCGAGCAGCTCCTCAAAGACAGCCAAGCGTGAGCGGAGAGTGCGCAGCGGCAGCTGCAAACACTCTGCACACTCAGAGCCCTCGAGCGCTGAGCGTGCGTGTTCCTCGCCCAGACAATAAACACAGAGAGCGTGTGTATCCTTACCCGTGATAAAACGCGGGCAAGGAGGGACACAACGCTTGAAGGACTGTGTATCCGCCATTGAAATAAAGGTAAGTGGAAATCAATCGACTTACAGCCAGCAGAGCAACTCAAACACACGTTAGCTTCGAGCGCTGTTGAAGACACTAAAGCTGCGGCTGCTAGTGTGCTGCGTGCTGATATGCTCCTGGCTCATGACGTCACCCTCGGCTACGTGCACTCGCACACCTGGTTTCAATTGCGCTTCAAGAGACAATCACGCTAAGGCGTTCCCATATGTGTTTCGACGCAGTGTTGAGTTCCCTTGACAGGGAACCCTATTTTCCAACCATAGCTTACTTGAAAAACCTACTTATAGCAACTTTTCTACAAAATGTCTCAGGTTACGTATGCCACGCTAGTTCCCTACTCTTCAGCGTATTGTCTCATGAAGCACCTCAGTCTGAATGCACGTCGAGGAATGATGTCATCATGAACAAGGGAGGATAAAGGTGCACAGGAAACTGGAAGCGGTAGCTAGACAAGTGTCTGAAGTAAGGAACTAGGGTTACATACGTAAACTGAGACGTTCCCTTTCAAGGGAACTCATGCTGTGTCAAAACACTATGGGAACGAATGCCACATAGTGACAGGAGCCGGACGAGTAAAACACCCATTTTCCCAGAGTGGAGTTGAGGTCTAACTGGTAGAACCTCATAAAAGTATGCGGGGAGGACCAGCCTGCCACATTGAAAACATCTGCAAGAGATACTCCTGCTATAAGTGTCAGGGTTCAGCCACATTCTGTCTAGTAAATTCTTGTTGTTGTGGCAGAGCTCTGACACTACCGTAATGTCTCGAGTTTTGTGTGTGTGCGTGGCTTCAAATGTTTGAGTCGCAAGCACGCTTGTCTGTGTAACGTCTTGAGTGTGGGTTATAGTGTCCAATCCCCAGACGGTCTTGTCTAGTTTCAGTTTGTGTCGGGGTTCAGACATTCATGACCCGTGTGTTCGTCCTTATTGTGAGCGCACGAGAACAGGTGTTTGCTTGTTCTCGTGCACTCTGTTATATGAGTGGGCGCGGTTTTGGGCTTGCTTGGTTCCCCATCCCCTCGTGTCTGTGTGCAGTGTTGTAAGCATGCGGTTCGTGTTTACATCGGCCGCGGGCTTTCATGTTGTGTTTTCTTGTTTCTAGTTTGGTTGTCACCAGCTGCACGTCGTCTATGTTTAATGTGAACATGCAGCGATGTGCGTCCGCATTGGCTGCGTATTCATGTCTTATCTGTTAATCCGCCTGTCATGTTCCTTGTCATTAGTTTGATTTGCCTCAGCTGTTTCCCAATCAATTGCCCTTCCTCCTGTGTGTACTTAATCCATCTGTGTTTGCTGTCTTGTGCTGGTTTCTCGTTGTTTAATGGTTGTGTGTTCCTTGTCTCTAGTTTCCAGTCGAGTTTCTTGTCAAGTCCTGTTTTTCTAGCCTTGTTTTCCCCCCTCGGGTGGTTTCATTTGTGTTTTTGGTTTTCTTTTATTGTAATAAAATTCCCACTCTTGCAGTTTAGAGTCCTCGTCTCATCTCCCTTCACCCGACCTGACAATAAGAGCCTTAGAGGCAGTCACGCTTCTAGTAGAGTGGGCGCGGACCACCATAGGGGAAGGTAGTCCGACCAACTCATGAGCCTTGGACATAGCCTCAACTATCCACCTGTTTATAGCAGGTTTATAAGCCTTAGGAGTAAAACTTAGGAGTCCTGAAGCAAAGAAACAACTGTTCATATTTTTGTCACAGCGCAGCTATGTGGACATAGGCATCCAGTGCTTGCACTGGACAGACCCTATTCTTCAGCTTCTGGTCGTGGCCAAGGAAAGGTGGAGAACAGAAGGTCTGCAGTACAATAGGATGTACTTAGTTACAAAGAACCTTAGGAAAATAGCCGGTCTGGGGTTTAGAAAATTATCTCCTCAATGTGTTCGAAGGAGGAACCTGGAGCACCAAAGACAGATCCCAGACCAGAACCCTATTGTGTACTATTGGAGACGTGTAACAAAGGTGTCTCTCCCAGTTGACATGCTACACAGAGGCACATGTTAAGCAGTTGTCTTGCAGGAACTACAGTGCTAATCTGACATGTAACTAGGTTCAACTGCCTTTCACTGCACCATGAAGTGAAAAGTTTCTACTTCAGGATGTTCAGTTTCCTTGTGGATGGAGCTCTGGAGTGGAGAATGGTCTCAACAACCTCGGTTGAGAGACCAGAGTCTATGAGCCTGGGAAATGAGATCCCTCCTGATTGGAATTTCCTATGGAGCCCATTCCTATTCCCATGGAATTTCCCAGGCTTCTGCCCCTGCCTCGACAGGCTGCCTGCTCCCAAGTTTTGGGTTGCTGGGATGTATAAAGAGAGTCGTTTCCCTTGGAACCAGAGGAGGATCTGTGGCGTCAACTTTATAAAGCGGACACGAGCGCAGACCCCCTGATAATGTAGGAGACCCCCAATGTTTTGTCTGTCTGGACAACAACATTATGTCCCCTGAGGAGAAATGCTTGAAGAGCCATACATACTGCAATCATCTTAGATGATGCAGATGAGCAGATTTCATGTTCCAGGAGAGATGGACGCATTCAGTCTCAACTCCTTCATGTGCGCAAGAACGAAATTTCTATGCCATGACTGAGCAAGTATCAACCAGTCGTCGATGTTATTTAGATACCTTTGGAATACAGCGGGGAAACTCTTGACTAGAAATGGAATATGCTCACCCTACCAAAGCTTATGTAACTCTTAATGACTTGGTGGAGAACAATGGGAGTTTCAAGGACGGTGCTGACTGGAGAGCAAGGTGGCTTGCAAGTGCCTACTCCACCCTAGGCATCAACCCGTAATCGTGTTCTTTGGCCACTTCGAGGGAAGCATAGTGTGTACTCTGGGAACTATTTACCCTGTAGGTAAATAACTCAACACCTCAGTGTGGAGGTCCGGGAAAAAAGACAAGCCCCAACGAAGCGGTTATGCTCTGGCAGGGAGGTAATGTTTGTCAAGTTTACTTTTCGTACGAGTGTCCCTCCTTTCAAACGGCCACTCGAGGCTAAGTGTGACACAATCACTGTGTAACAAACAAGCTCTATGAGCTGCTCATAAGCTGGAGAGGAAGGTGGCGAGTCTTCACCAGCCTCGATTCTAACAGCATCAAGCTCCTTGGAGCTGGATAGTTGAAGTACCGGTGCTTCTGCCTGGTCAGAAATAACCCCCACAGGGCCTGCTTCCGGGTCCTGACAGACTACGCAAAGAGTGTGTGTATCCCTGCCCATGATATTATGTGGACAGGAAGTAACACACAGTGTAAAGGTCAGTTCATTCGTCATTCTTTCAGGCCCTTTTCTTTTAAACTAGACTCAAGGAAAATCACACAGACATAGACAGCCAGCACAAACGCTTTTTACGTTTCACTCTAGCGCTTACTGAAGACAATGAAGCTGCCACTTCCAGTTTTCGGATCACCGTTATAGTACTGGTTCATGTCGTCATCATTCCTCAACGTGTCACGGTTTATGATCACTACTGTCATCTGCATGTGTGTGGATGCTTGGGGTGAGTGTGGGAGGCGTGGTCACTGACCTGCTGCACACCTGCTGCACATCATTACCCACCTATATCATGCCGGCTAACTTTCCGTGTGTGTTGTCAGATCGTTGTCTTGTCTTCCATGTTCCTGACCCGTCTGTGTCCGGTGTTCCCGTTGTTCTCCGTTCCCGCTGTTCATGTCTGCCACAAGGATTTATCACTTCACGTCTGCCTGCCCATTCAGTCCCTGTGTCACCTGGATCTGCCACACTACATCTTTCATTGTATCACCTGTCTTTGAACAATAAAGACTCACTTGCACTCGTGATTGTATCCTCTCTTTTTTCTGCGCTGACACAACTTGCATTCACACTCGATCGAATCAATAGTGCTTCACAAGACAATACACTAAAGTGTTTCCATAACGTTTTGACGCAGAGCGAGTTCCTTTTAAAGGGAATGATATTACAGAGCTTATTTTGCTTAACTTTTAAAATCAAATGTCCAGTACATAGCACTAAAACCACATGAATTTTATCTAACCTTGCTGAATGTATTGCAGCAGTTCTACAATGACATATCCATTGATTGGCGCTAAAATATTAAGCCAACACTAAAACTAGCCTATACTGCTAACAAAAGTAAGCGTGAGATAAAAACACATTTGTTGAAGCAAAAATAACAAAATAGTCTTTGACCTCTTTTAATGAGACTTGTGTTTCAAAGGAATCCTACCTGAACGCTTTGAGTGATCAAGCAATTTTTCTATATCAGAAAAGGCAATTCAAGCTGATTATTTGATGCAAACATTGAAATCTATCAGTTTACAAATCATGCCATATTGTAAAATGTTTTGGGGAAATGGTATTGTGAAAACAACGGGAAAATATGTTAATGATCTGCCCCTGTAATCTTAAATTGTGTGAACAGGAATAAAAGTTGTTGATGTTTTACCGCCTCCATGGATTATTCACTGGAAAATGCAGTGAATTATAATTACAAATACATTTTCTGTGGTTTAGCAAAAATAAAGGTAGAGGCATGTTTTTTTCCCAATGAGTATATTTATTTATTATTTGAATTTCCAGTTGAGGCTGACTCCAGAGGGATATTTTGTTAGATTTAGCTTCACTTCCGGGGACAACGAATAAATCCACACACCACACAGGATGACCTGTAACATGTGTCACCTCATTCCCCTTGTGTCAATCCCTCCACCCATACTACACACACCCATGGGAAAGGGTGTGGTAGATCAGGCACCATGTGTCCGCGCGTGTATGTTTGTGCTTTTGTGTTTGTCCGACTGGCTTTTTGTGTAGCCTGGGTCACTACAATGTCCATAGGTATGCTCATTAAAACAGTGCAAATTGTGAGTTTGCTTACATGTTTAAAAATTACGTCTCAGCTGTAAAACCTAAAACGAACTTGAGAGCAGCTTTGTATTGGCTTCTGTGTTTGTGTGGCCTAGTGGTTAGAGGTCTGATCTTGTAACTAAAAATGTATAGTTTTGAACCTAGCAATAGGGCATGAAGCAAACCATTGTGCCCCTGAATAGGGCTTTTCATCTCAGGTGTCTCTCTGAATAAGCTTGTGGTTTTTTACACTACAGCTTTTCTTGCATTTTATTGCAGTAGAAAAGTATAAGTTTTACAGTTTTATGCTTTTATTGTTCTGTAACTAAGTATGCTGCAAGACACCACTGCCACATCTTTTGTTTGTGTTTTCATGAGATTGCTGTGTGTTTTCTCTAGAGACAGTTTGTATAGATGGGGTTATTAAAACATTTTATCTCTTTATGTTGATAGAAAGGCTTGGTATGTAGATGGGCTGTCAAAAAATATATTTTAAACATTTGACCACTTTTGACTGGGATATGTACAGTGGAGTCCACTTATCTCGACCTCGGTTAACTCACCAACGTCGACATTGTCGACATTTTTTAAGTGGAACCGACAAACTCCCTATTTGTCTTAGCATTTTCTTATCGGTTATGTCAATAAGCTGCCAAAACCTTATGCCAAACCCTAATGCCAAACCCTAATATCTCGAGCACAAAAGAGGGACAAATTCGCCATTTCACATAGTTATTTCATTTAGTTGGTAAAGTTGCTTTTTGTAAATCATAATAGTTTAAAAATACTTTTTACAAACAAATTGCACAGTATGTTTTTATGAAAGACTGTGAAAATATAGGCTGTGGTTATTTGCACTAAGAGCAAGTAGCAATAGATTCTGTTTACAATAAGTAAAATTTCTTAGTGATAGATGCCATTTAAGCTGTGTCATTTAAATTGCAATAGATTCTATAAAAATAGCAGTGCACTTATTTTCTTTGCAATAAGAGTATATAGTAATTATATGCCATTTTATAAATAGGGGCAGATGCTACTTGCACCTCAGTGTTGTTGAATATTAAAAATTATTCAATAATAACATAGAGTGTCAATGATTATGTTTGTTAAAATTATTAAATGTATACGACCTTATTGGGAAAATAAAGTCTTCCCTACACCCACCCTTAACTCAAACACTTTATTATCAAGCACTTTACTTCCACTTTTCTTTTCTTTTTTATAATAGCCTTTCCAATCTGATATGTTTTGGCAAACATTGAACTCGGATCGATGTGTCAACTTTCTGCTCGTGCTTTACTCCTACACCACTGCTACTGTGGAAAACTCAGCATCTTCCAAAACTGGGTCTAGCCCAACCAGATGTCCATGGGTGGAGTGTCTGCCAACAAGGCGGACTATGTAAATGGAAAATCCGAAAAATCTTTTATTAAATATCATAATATAACTTAGAAATATGTGTGCCTAAAATTGAAATGAAAATAACAGTATTGTGGCACACCACCTGGTGCTCTTTCATAGCAAATACACCGTCACTCTTCTGGGCCATACCCTTAACCTCCATATCTCTTCCTCTGAGCTCACACGCACATATATACAGAGAGAGAAGAGAGAGTTAATAAGGTCCATTACACTTTGCTCCCCCAGGCAACCAAAAACCTCATTTAACCAGGTCTGTTCGGCCAAGACAGGAAGCTCAACCCCCCCTTCATAACTACATTAAACTGAGCTAACGGATGAGCCCTAGGACAGGAGACTGGGGTCCCACTATTTCACAACAAACTGCTCCAAAGTGAGAGAGGGAGAGAGGGATAGAGAGAGAGAGAGAGCAAGGTTGAGAGGCAGAAAATGTCCGACTGTAAAATCTAATCTCTTTTAAAAGCTGAGGACACGATCCAATTTCAGCAATTTCCATGTCGTATGTCTGAGAGCAGGTAGTGTGTAAATGACGTTGTTTAGGTCCAGAGTTGTTGCTATCACTGCAGGGTGATGGAGTTACGCTATCAGAGCCGCATCTCTTTCATGGTGCCTCTCTGTCTGATTTGGGGATGTTATTTATACCAATAAGCACATGAATGGGAGTCTCATTACTGCCATCAATCATGTATCCCGCAGGCCTCACATTCAGACAGCGTTCAGATCCCACCGAGAGACCAGTGTCATGTACCTATGTTGTTAAGGACATTTAAAACAATGCAATTGAACTTGGATGCCCATGATCACTATGTAGCTTATTTGTATGGAAAAGATCCGCTTGTAATTATTATTATAATAATATTCCCATTTGTTGGAAAGGAAGAAGTCACTACTGTGTTTTATTTTTATAAACATTTAAAATAATAAATGAATAACTGCTGAAAGGAAATACATTTTAACTTTCTATCTAAAATGCAATAGAAACTTGGTGTCCCCAGAATGTGTCTGTGAAGTTTCATCTCAAATACCACACAGATCAGTTGTCGGCTGAAACGAGTTTCCGGTACGGATACACTTTTGCCGAGTATGAGCATTAAACGAGTAATACGAGTCAATATCTGTGCTCAGATTGAATAAAAATCCTCATTGGGTAGCTGACTGTGTCTAAGTTCTGTGATAGGCTAGTCACGGCGCCCCTCCCCTACACATACAGATTTGCTGTGTCCCACTCTGCTCATTCATACGCAGAACACTGAGAAGAGAACAGCTCTCTTTCTCTCTCTGTCTCTCGCTCAGTCACTCAGGTTTGCGGGTCTTTTCCGTTAACGTTTAGGGTTTCTTCAGCTTCAGGTTTGTTTTTTATTTTGGTTTGTTTGAGAACTTATTTATTAACCAGTAGAGTTCTGGTTAAATGCGACTAGCGTTGCATCTCTACCCTAATAGGCACTGTAGTGGCTGTAGGGTTCAGATTAGAAGTAGATCAGTGCAGTCATTTCAATAGGAATCCACACAATTGGAAATTTGGTGTAACATTGTGTGACACTGTTACATTTACATTTATGCTTTTGTCAGATGCTTTTATGCAAAGCGGCTTACATTGAATTGTAAGAAACACATTGACGTTCTAATCAGTTTTTGCTTTCCCTGGGAATTGAACCTTATACCTTGGCGTTGCAGGCAACATGCTCTACTGTTTGAGTTATGTAGCTATAGGAAAGCTATATAAATGTAAGGGAAATACTTTTTCCCCTACAGAATCTGCAGCTTTTCAGACCAATTCCCTGCAGTCACCGTAGTAAACACAGGGCTGCTTGGTTTGAAAGTAACTTTCATGCATCACTACACTATTGACAGTAGACAATAAACAATTTTTGTCCTTACAATGGAAGTCAAAGGGAACTGGGGCAGTTTTCTTATTATCATTTTTCAAAAATTCTTATATTGTGCTTCACAGAAGAAAGTAAGTCAAACAGGTTTTGGAGCAACACAAGGGTAAGTAAATCATGACAAAATGTTCATTTTTGTGTATATTATCCCTTAAAGAAAAGAGAGAGAAAAGGTGCAGTATTGGAACAACTGAGGTTTAATAAAAGTGTTGGAAATTGAAGAGACACCAAAGAGGAGACAGAAGGGTTTAAACAGAATCTCAACCATGTCAGTGTTTGATGTTACTGCAACTGCATCTCACACAACAATAAAGTGAAGCTGTGTTTCATTTCCACTCCCTTTTGTCTTCCTTTTTAGCTCTGTCCCTTAATCAGTACGTCCACAAACAAACGATCATACATCCCTCCTCTCATTTGGGTCACCAGTCCTGTGCAAAGAGGCCACGAGACAACTGCTCTTAAACCTCCTGCAACCTATCCCCTGCCTGCACATTGTTAACGGTGTGAGGTATTGTTAGGTTTCTTGTAAGCTGCTCCCTTTGGTTCAACAATGGCACATTCATGTGGCCAGGGCATCATGCACGGCTTACAAATGTCTGGAGAAAGAAAGGAGCACTTTCTTTTCTTCCACAGAGGAAGATGCCATTGTTGAAGCCATTCTTTAAACACCACAAAGCGATCAATAAGCATTCAACAGGTTACGTAAAACCAGCCGACTTCCAGCCCACCACATCAACCGAAAGGAATCCTATTCCATAATGCCATGTTTCTGTTCTTTCTCATTGCTTTTATTTCTGCCGTAAACTCACTATTTTTCTCTTATTTCTGCTCTATAGCCCAAAGATGTGTCTGGTATTTTCTGTAACATGACATGTAATTAAATAAACTTATAGAAATAGGGTGACACTTCATTTAGAATTGAAATAATATACTTTAAAATGTAATTTATTCCTGTGATCAAAGCTGAATTTTCAGTATCATTACTCTAGTCTTCAGTGTCACATTTTTCATATTTTTAGGAAATTTTTATTTTTATTTTTTTATTCTTTGATGAAGAGAAAGTTCAGCAAAGTTGTGCTGAATTTAAATAAATTATTTTTGTTAATATATTAATATGTTAATATATTACTATATATATAATATTTTTGTTTGATTTTGTCGCTTTTGCATCCTTGTTTAATTATTAAAAATATTTTGTTCTTTCAAAACAACAAAAATAAAATAAAATGTTCTTACCACAAAATATTTGAATAGTATTACATGGTAAGTAACAGATCTATCCTATCATGTTTGTGTAGTTGTATGTTATTTATGTTTCGTGTGTGTGTGTGTGTGTGTGTGTGTGTGTGCACGTGTGTTTGGTTCAGGTATTCCCTATATTATCGAGACAAAATTACTATTTTGGTCTTCACGAGGAAATCATAGTAAATTATGTTTTTTGACAAAATCAAAATGCAGGATGTTTTCAGTGATGGATAGGTTTAGTGGTAGGTGTAGGGTTAGGAGACAAAATGTACAGTTGGAAAACCAATGTGTGTGTGTGTGTGTGTGTGTGTGTGTGTGTGTGTGTGTATGTGTGTAGAATGCTTGTGAGGAACACTGTTATTGGAACATTTGGACTGATTCAAACATATACACTTCTGTACACACATGACAGCAAGGCTAATAGTTCAAAACTCAAGGGAATGAGTACGGTAAAGGGTTGTGTGTTTTTGGTGGGTTATGAGACTTTTACTGACCACTATATTCAACAAACCACACACTGTGTCCACACACATTGAATAGCCTCAAAACAACTGGGAAAAAATATAATAGCTATATAATAACTAGTGATACAAATACTCAAATCAATTTTCAGTATTAATTTTACAACTACATTTGCAGAAAACAATCCCTTTACCTCCCCCCATTAATTCCTCTTCATAAATAGATCATATAAAATATCTATAAACACTTTTTAAAATATACAATTAAAGCACTTCAACACACACGTTTAAAAAACAATAAATTACAACAACAACCCAATACAACAATAAAATAAAAAATGCACTTGTTGAAGCTTCACGTTCGTGTAATGAGAGCTGACTCATTTAAGTTACGAAAATGGTTCCAATGGCCTGAATCCATGCACAGCTATTCAAAATGTCACAAAGCACAATAATCATAATAGTTTATTTCAACATGGCTTTTTATTTGTTGCAGCCCGGTACCATTTGATCAACGGGGATCGACGGGGACCACTATTTTACAGGACCATCACAAAAAATAAAAAAATGTCTTTAAAATAAAACTACAAAAATTAAAACTAAGAATAGAATAGAATTCCCACGGTCATACTGATTCAAGTGATGTACGGCATAGTCTATTTTCATTTCAAGGGAACTTGTGCTGCGTCACGTGACGCTGTGGGAACACTCTGCGTGATTGCGTCATGACGCACGTGTGAAATCAAGGGACGTCAGAGGCAGGTTAAGTCATGAACCAGGCATTTCAAACAAAGCAGCGGCAGCGTCTGTCTTCAGTAAGTGCTATATGGGAAATGTTTGTCTTATTGGGTGTAGTCTGTCTACCATCTGAGAAAGAAAAGCAGAAATATAACGATGAGCATATTAGATTGTGTGTTCCTCCCTGCCCACACTACATCAGGGATGGGGATACACGTGCTGTTTGTGTTGTTTGTTTGGGTGCAGAGCATGGACAGTCAGCACTCGAGGGCACCGGCTGTGTACACTGTGTCCATTGCAGACGCTCCTCTCCCAGCTGGTGCTCTTTTCACCCAGAGGGAAGCAGCAGTTCTGCAATTATCCAACTCTGAAGAGTTGGATGTTACGGGCATCTGGAAATGAAGATTCGCCACTTCAACTGACTCTGGGTGCTCGTCTCAAAATTAAATTAGACAAGCATTCCTGCCCTCACAAGCACAAAATTCCCATCAAGCCTTCTGTTTTTTTCCTGATCTCCACACCAAGGTGTCAAGATAGTGGAAGAAACCAGCCTCCTATCGAATAGCAGTGCACAATCACATTATTCCTCATTAGTAGACCATAAAGAGCACGATTAGGAGACTTTGATGAGGTTGGGGGTGCAATTTCTTTTCAGTACCTTGAAAGAAAAAGATAAGAGTTTCAGGATGCCACCAAGCAGATGGCAGCATTCCAGAAAGTCCTCCCATTCAATTTGGTGCCTCCAGGGTGCCATTCTGCCAACCTCGCCAACTTGTGAGATTCGGGGCGCAGTGGTCTCCGGTGAGCCCATATGTCAGTATCCGTCTGGAAACATGGAAGCACTAAGATGCTCCCTCTGAAGAGGTTCTCAGAGCAATCAGTTTGGTTGTTTCCTAACCGAAAAAGGTTTCCTACCCGAGTCCAGTCTCGGTAGACTGCTTCCTCTAGCAGAATTTCTGGCAGCATGGAAACTTCTGCTGAATATATCTCATTTGGTACTGCACACTATTCAGTTTGGGTCTCACCCACCCAGGTTCATAAGGGTCTACATTGGCACAGGCTCTGGTTATTCAACAAGAGAAAAAAGCAGTCATAGAATATGTGCGTCTCCCAGACAGAGAATCAGGTTTCCACAGCCGGTATTTTACCATTCCAAAGAAGGATGGGGGGCTATGTCTCCTTTTGGACCTGTGCCATCTGAGTCACTCAGTCATCCAACTCAAGTTCAAAATGTTGATTTTGAGACATATTGGATCTCAGATGATGTCCAAGGACTGGTTCATCAGCTGGATCCAGTTAACTGCCCTGTTGGTACAATACTGGAGTTCCTGTAAGAGAGATTCACTGCAGGGTTACCTCAGTACACTTTAGAGGTTTATGTGGTGCCTTTGTTGTTTACCACATTCCGTTTGGTGGAATGTTTTCAGGGATAGATCCATTAGTAACACATATCCTCTGTGGCACCTGCAATATGCACAAGGATACCGGCCTGGTATTTAGGCTTGGTGCACCAAGGCCTGGCTCACTGTGAGTCTATATAAGATATATACCTGTGACATCTTCTACAAGAACTGGAGATCTGCAAGCCCTGTCGGTTGTCCCTTCGTGATTGGGATTTGCACCTGGTAAGCCTCCCTCCTCCCTCCACCCTAGGCCAGGTTGCATCCCCACTAATGTGGATATATCCATTATGCTGCAGGCCTTCTCCTTTCAGAGCTAGGAAAACTGTTTTGTTCAGCACGGGCAATAGAGGCTTATGTCCACACGGTGGGGTATCTGAACAGTGGTTTGTATGCTTTGGGGCCCCTAATAAAGAGTCCCCAACATCTAAGCAGAGAATGAGCAAGCAGATAGTCGAGGTTATTTCAATCACTTCTGAGTCAGCCAGGTTGTCTACTCCTTTGGCAACTCGAGCCTCCTAAACTCGGAGTATTGCTGCATCTAAAGCCCTGTTGTCAGGAGTCTCACTTCAAGACATTTGTGGTGCGATGGGCTGGTCCTAGAATTGGACTCGACACCAGGAGCAAAGGTGTTATCATCTTAGTATGATTTTACACCAGACAGTCACTTCACTTAGTGTTTCCACAGTGTCAATTAACACAGCACAAATTCCCTTGAAAATTCCCTTAGAACCTTGGTTCCCTGAAGAACGGAGCAAGACACTACGTAGCCCCGCCATATCTCCTGAGTGCCTGTCAGTGACTTATTTCAGCCACTTAGAAGCCTCCACTGCTTTGTTTGGTATGCCTTTATAGTTTCTTGGTTCATGATGTCCCTTCACAACATTCGCTAGATTTCACACATGCTTCACGACACAATCACGCAGAGCATTTCCACACCGTCAATCGACGCAGCGTCTCGTTTTTTTTTTTCAGAGAAAAAAGGTTGCAGTCGTAACTGAGACGATTTTCTGTTGACAGCATGTTTTGCTATTGTGTTTTGTGTGAAATATGGAAGTTTTGGAACACTTTTTTTCTCATAACAGCGGAAAAAAAATAAAAATATTCAGTTGCTTTTGGCCATGAAAATAAGAAACTGCAAAGGGTCTTCTTTTATTTGTATACATTCATAATAGAAAATTATTATGATTTTGTGAAAAACAAACATGTGCTTTCTGCTGTCTCTGTCTCCTTTTTCATCACAAGCACATCACAAAAATGTACCGAATTCCATCTGTAGAAAGTTTGAAATGTGAAATTTAAATGAACAACTTAAAAATGAATTATGTAATCCATATGAAACCATCAAGAGGAACAGAGGTAATCTGGATTGTATTATCGTTCATTCTGTCACCCATCATCTTTGGGTCTTATATACAAGCAACCCCTTGAAAATCAGATTCTCATTGTTGTAATACGGTACCTTTTTAAAGCATAAAAACTGTACAAATAATGCTTTAATACAACAGGATATATCTGTGCTTAAGGATACAGGTGCACCAAACACTATCCACAACTTAAAAGAGACAGTGAGACCAAGAGTGAAGAGTCAGATAGACAGAGGGCAGGAGGCTGAAAGAGAAAGGGGAAAGATATTGAGATTACAGAATAAAGTGCGTAGAAAAAAAGAGAAGATGCAGAGAGTTTTGGAGTGTGTTTGTCCAGCAGTCACTGATGAAGATGGACGCAGGGCGGAATGAGTTGGGCTGCAGGTAATTGTGTTAGTATTTCTAGCTCGGCCAATAGGCATCAATAGATCAATTTCAGCCATCTCAAAGAGTCCAGCATGACTGATCGGAGCTAAAGTTGTCTGTAAATGGAAAAAGACACTTTAGAAAGGGAGCGTCTCTAGACTTGTCCCTGTTTGCCTGATTTAAATAATGACGTTACCGAAAAGTGCTGCACTGTTAAACCTAACATTTTCATTTGTCTGCAGATATAATGTTGCAAGTGATTTTATTACTGTAAACTGGATAGTTGGTTAGGTTACCTTACATAGATTATCTATTATATTCAACAACAAACAACATGTTTTTTAGAGTAAAATATTACCATTTTATTTTCATGTTAAAATAATATTTTGTTTAATAATTGAATCCCCTTATAATTTACTGTAAGGACATACCCGTAAATCACTGCACCAAATTTGATTTTTTTTTTATAGTTTAAAGCTGTGTTTCTTTTTGTTGTTATAAATTATAATTTTTTGTCATTTTAAATCTAAATTTAACAGGAATTTTCTTTTCTTTTTTACACTAGATGCCTTGTTCCTAAAGAGGCTCTTGAATAGACATATAATATAAGAGACGGACAAGTGACAGACAGGGATGCAAAGTAGGTTGAGACAGACTGATAGAGAGAGAGAGAGAGAGAGAGAGAGAGAGAGAAAGAGAAAGAGTATGTTGCGGTAAATGACAGGTTGGAGCAGGGACACTGATAACCTTCCTGGGTAAAAGCTTCCTCTCCTTCCTCTGGCGTTTCAGCAGACCTTCCAATTACATTGACAGGCCGTCCCAACATCCAGCATCTGATGTCCCCTCGATAAACGCAATTATTAATTAACCAGCACAATTAAATCTGCTGTGATGGACGGGATACAGGACAATTAGAGCAGGCAGAGCTGACTGATGTAATCATGGTTACAGTGAGTTAGCAGACACACGCACACACACACACACACACACACAAACACGCAAGTCACAGGTACATGCTGGAACAAATTTGGGTGGACTGCTCAAGAAAATAGGCCCCACTTTTCTCCTCAATTCTCATTCCATGTAATGTTGTTTTTCTGTGTGTGTGTGTGTGTGTGTGTGTTGTATTGTGTTCTGTTATGTTGTTGATTTGTTTTTCCTTGTTTTTTTGTGTTTGTTTTGATATTGTATTATTGGAGTTGTATTCTGTTATGCTATGTTATGTAAATAATTACAAATTAATGGTCCTAAAATAGGCACAAAAAAAATATTACTTAATGAGAAATATGTATATGTTGTGTTGTGTTTTGTTTTTCTTTGTTTAGTTGTTTTGATTTATTGTGCGTCTGTTTTACTTTGTCTTGTGTTGTTGTGCTCTGTTTTTATTTGTTGTTGCATTGCGTTATGTTCTATTTTGTTTTTGCTGCTTTGCTTAGTTTTGTTGTGGTTTGTTTGTTGTTTTTATTTTGTTTTGTTTCACTGAGCTTTGTTTTTATTTTTGTGTGCTGTATTTTATTCTGTTCTGTTCCTTTGTGCTGTATTTTGTTTTGTTGCGTTATGTTCTGTTCTGCTCTGTTTATTGTGTTGTGTTTTTTCTGTTCTGTTGTTCTGTTTTATTGTGTTATGGTTTATTACCTATACTCTAAATTCTCATGAAAATAATGTAAAAAGCAATGGTTCTTAGATGAGCAACAATGAAAGAAAGAAAAAGAAATCTATATATTATGAAAGATTATACGATTATAAAATATATAAGTACAAGTCCTTATAGTTTTTAAATGTATATATAAAAAATCTTGACAAACTGAAACTCGCCCATTTGTACATGCAAAAAAAGACACATTTATTAATCAAATGTGTGTTTGTGTGGGAATGTGCTGGGATTATATACACACTGAGCTTGGCTTGGCTGGGGGCGACTGTCCTGGGGGAATTGTGTGGCATCAGATAAGGAACTGTTCTCAGAACAGGGCATTATTGACACTTTTGTATTACAATAAGAATGATGGGCTTGATGACTCCGAGGTCTATGGAGAGGGGGTGTGTATGTTTATGAACACTGGCGCCCCAAAAACCAAATCACTGCCCCTAAAACACAGCCATGACACTGACTCAGACAGAATCCCCGTCGAGCATGACAGGTAGACTCCAGGGGGTTGTGGGAAACCTCTGCAACCAACTGACACAGAATGGTCCAACATTGCCGCACTGAACCTAACTAGCAATAATTTAGAAAAGACGTGGGAAGAATTGGAAAATGACCTCTAGGGAATGTGAAGGTGATTTTTATAGGGTCTAATGCAGGGAAATGGGACGAATAGATACTGAGAGATGAATCCTCTTGGGTATTTATAGTAATGGGAAAAAGAGGAAGCACCCATTCCCAGAATTAAATAATGTCAATATTAACAATTTAACTTTGATTGTTCCTCTGGTTTAAAGGTGACATGATTTAATTTCAACTGGAAAATTCAATTGGAAGTGTGTGAATGAAAATACTGGTCATTTCACACAGACAGATAAAATGATGCACATCAGGTCATTTTCAGACAGATCACCTCAAAGCGTGTGCTACTGACTCATTACCTGCACCCTTTGCCATGACTGTTGCTTTTGCTTTGGCCATTTTGGCCAAACTATAACCAGAGGTCAGAAAAGATGCCGCTGCCACATGGCCTCACTACACTAATATGTAAATGCTCCAAAAATGACTAAACAGGTCAAAATTAAGTTACATCTGGAAAGTGTGGGCTACACTGTAAAAAGTAGAGTCTTGCTGATTCACTCATTCTATATTCATTGATTTTAAATTTAAAGAATTTTTTTTTTTTTATCTTTTCTGAAACACTACTGCATGGTTTTACAGACAGTGAGCCCAGGGAAAATGACTTTAGCCGTAAAATGTATATAAAATACAAAGTCTAGCTTTTTCTAGCTCTGATTCCAAAATTAGTCCCATAGAGAGAACATGCATTTAAATTAAACATTTGTAATGAAGGAGTAATGTAATTTCTAATAACACAGCACAGTTAAATAATAAGTATTTTATTTCGCTTTAGTATGTTAGTCAACACATTAAAATAACTCTACTTTAAATTTACAACAAACAAAAGTAAAATCATGTAATTAAAACATGACTTAAAATCTACTCTTAAATTGACATTATCCCTTTATGTACACTTTTTAAAAAGTGCATATTGTAATCGTTTCAATGTAAATTAAATTCTTGAAGAGATTTGAGGTTCTCCAAGAACCACTGAGGTTCATTCTTGTGTTATGCAGGACGTTTGGTGTTTGATGCTCATCAGACCAGGAAACTTTTTTTCAGTCTTCAACTGTCCAATTTTGATGAGTTCGTGCAAATTGTCGCCTCTTTTTCCTATTTGTAGTGGAGATGAGTGGTACCTGGTGGCATCTTCTGCTGTTGTAGCCCATCTGCCTCAAGGTTGTGCGTGTTGTGCCTTCACAAATGCTTTTCTGCAAACCTCAGTTGTAACGAGTGGTTATTTCAAAGTTGCTCTTCTATCAGCTTGAATCAGTCGGCCCATGACCTCTGACCTCTAGCATCAATAAGGCATTTTCTCCCACAGGACTGCCGCATACTGGATGTTTTTCCCTTTTCACACCATTCTTTGTAAACCCTACAAATGGTTGTGTGTGAAAATCCCAGTAACTGAGCAGATTGTGAAATACTCAGACCAGCCCGTCTGGTACCAACAACCATGCCACGCTCAAAACTGCTTAAATCACCTTTCTTTCCCATTCTGACATTCAGTTTGGAGTTCAGGAGATTGTCTTGACAAGGACCAACCCCTAAATGCATTGAAGCAGCTGCCATGTGATTGGTTGATTAGATAATTGCATTAATGAGATATTGAACAGGTGTTCCTAATAATCCTTTTGGTGAGTGTATTATTTCATTCAAGCCATGTAGACTTAGGGCCCGTCCACACGGATATAAGCGTATAACTGCGTGTCACTTTCCAGCCCAACTACAGCTTAAAACCCTCCCATTTAAAAAAATACCAGCCCAAAGTGCGTACTCTTATAAATAATGAAAAATGTTGAGAGATTTTATGCATCAAAAACCATCCCAAATTTTATCTACCAGCCCAATGCATTTTTTCCCGATCGGACGTGACCAAAAGGTAACTAGCAATCTGGCAACACAGAACAGCAACAACTATGCGCATGCTCAAAGTCTTCTTCTCTGTGTATAGTGTATTAACTATGGCAGAATTACAGCGCTGTCACTCTGTCATGCTAATTGAGTTAGAATAAGCTTTGAAAGGAGGGTGGTGCTTGAAATCATTGTTCTTCCTCTGTTAACCATGGTTACCTGCAAGGAAACACATGCAGTCATTATTACTTTGCACAAAAAGGGATTCACAGGCAAGGATATTGTTGCTGGTAAGATTGCACCTAAATCAACCATTTTTCGAAGAGAGGTTGAAAGAGCGAGGTTCAATTGTTGTGGAGAAGGTTTCAGGGCACCCAAAAAAGTTCAACAAGCACCAGGACTGTCTCCTAAAGCTTCAGCTACTGGATCGGGGAACCACCAGTGCCGAGCTTGCTCAGGAATGGCAGAGGGCAAGTGTTTGTTCTTTATCTTTTCTATCTCTGTTCTAGATCACTGCATTGCTTTAATCATCTCTATACAATATTGAGTGCTAATATTTTGCACATCATTGTTTCTGTCATGGGTGCGTGTAAGGAAGGCACGAAGATACTACAAACATTGTATCTTTACAGAAATTTAAACATCCCTGCACCCCGGTCTCCAGGATGCCCCCCCCCCCCTTTTGGGAGCAGGGCGGAGCAGGAGGATCAGGGGCCCTGGATGGTACAGTCCTCTAGGGCGAAGGAGGAGGATCAGGGGCCCTGGATGGTACAGCCTTCCATGGCGGTGCCGGAGAGTCCGGGAGTCGGGGTTGCCCAGGAGGCTCCGCCTCCTTTGTCCCACCCGCCCTCACGCAGGCACTATGGCCCCTGGGGAAGAGCACAGGCGGGGCTGGCCGGGCGAAGAAGTCTGGGAGGTCTAGAGGGTCTGGCGGGTCAGGCCACGGGAGGTCCTGAAAGTCCGAGAGGTCTGGCGGGTCAGGCCACGGGAGGTCCTGAAGGTCCGGGAGTTCTGACTCCGGCTGGCGGATCTCTGGATCTGGATCTGGCTCCGGCTGGCGGATCTCTGGATCTGGCTCCGGCTGGCGGATCTCTGGATCTGGCTCC